>CAHIKZ030001617.1:445000-875274 GCA_903632075.3 Acanthosepion pharaonis | reverse complement strand
AAAAGCTGACCAAGAACTGAAGTGCTACAAAAGAGCATTGAAGTTGGAGGATGTGACTTTGAAGGAGATTTGACTTTTGTACTTCTTTAAAACTAATAGATGTCTCACCTGAAACATTTGGATATATATATATATATATATATATATATATATATATATATATATATATATATATTAACCATATTTTAATTAAAGCATGTTTGGTTAAATAATTTAGACGTATTATATCCATTTATTTTAGTTTTAATCCTTTCAAGTGCATGAATTAATTTCTTGGTGGCTGTAGAAAATTGATTAAGAAAAGTTCTAAAATTTTTATTTTCCCAAGTACTTTCAATCTCATCTGAAACCATCTTCAGGAGTTGCATATCTATAGATGTGTTAACAGCGTAAATTCCAAATACTTTTCACTGCTGTGCAGTAACTTATGTGAGGTAACTTATGTGATTCTTTTAAAAGATTTTTTAATTGTAGTATTTTAATTTAGTATTCTTTTTTTATATAACACTTTGCTGCTACAAACATTTAAGAACTTTATTGCTATACTCATAGTTGACTTGCATCGCAGTTAAAAATTATATTGAATTTATAGTGTTAATACATGACACATCCATAGATATGCATCTCCTGAAGATGATCTCAGATTAGATTGAAACTACTTGGGGAAAATAAAAATTACTTGAAAGAAAATTTGGGAATTTTTCTTGATCAATTCTTTACAACCACCAAGAAATTAATTTGTGGACTTGAAATGATTAAAACTAAAAATAGACAAAAATACATTTAAATTATTTCACCAAACATGTATGATATATATATATATATATATATATATATATATATATATATATATATATATATATATATATATATATATATATATATATATATATATATATATATATATATATATATATATATATAGATGTTTATATATACTCTATATATATAAATAAACAGAAACACTGTAAATATAAATAAACAGAAACACTGTGATAACATTATTATTACAACTTTTAATTGTAATGTTCAAATCAATATTGGAAGAATTTTCCTAAATTTAATTCATAAACACTTTAACCCTTCACCAACACTAAAAAAGATTATCTGCTTTAATAACATTGATAAATCTATACCCCAACATAACATTATATTAAATATTCATATTTCCAACAAAGACAACATTATTTTTTTTTTAAATAAATGCAACTGCCAAAAAAATATAATCTGTCCCTTAAATAGTCAATGTGTGACTGATAATGTTGTATACCAAGCCAGCATACATTCTGGCAATGATGTCAAATTTTATTTTGGTTCCAACGAAAATCCTTGGAAATTTTGTTTCTACCATCATAGAATGACTTTAGGCAATATAAAATACAAAAACAGCACTTCTCTTTCTCTTTAAACATTTCTGGCAATTAAAGAATGGTTGTAATACACCTATTATCATGTTGGATATTGTAGCAAGAACCAAATCTTACAATAAGGAAAGGAAATAGATGTAATTTATGTCTTGTTGAAAAATTAGTTATCTTAAAACACTTAAATAACCCTAGTTTATTAAACAGGAGATATGAATTGATGATTACATGTTAAAAATAAATATCTGCTTCAATATGTTGGTCCACATTAATTTTCAATGTAAATAGTTTTTTTTAAATGAACAAGTAATCTCCCATCATGCTTAATGTAAAAAAAATAATATTCACAACTCTAAAATATTTTTTTACATATATATACAAATCCTGTTTATTTTAAATACCAAATATAATTTTTAAAATTAAAATGCTGTACTCCCAATATATAACTGTGCCAGCATTACGATAACCTGATGATTTTAAAATTAAAATTTAAATTACATAACAGTCAGTCTATACTCAGCATGAAACTCTGAGTCATGCTATCATTGAAGGATATATATATATATATATATATATATATATATATGTGTGTGTGTGTGTGAAAAGTGTGTGTATATAAATATAAATAAATATATATATATGTATAATTATTTATATATTATATAAACTATTAAGAATTAGAAAGCTCAATATCAGAGATAGAGCTAACATATTTGGTTGGATAGATGTGAGTTTGTGACCCTGGACGAAGTTTCCCCCACCACTTCCACAATAACACCAATACACGAATCTACATAAGCCCAAAATTTTAAAAAATTAATCAGTTTGTCTGACGATCGCTAAAAAAATCTCAGGGTTACAAACTTACATCTATCCAACCAAATATATATATATATATATATATATATATATATATATATATATATATATAAAATAAAGAGAAAGAACAGACAGATTAAGAATCCACAGTTCTTAGCATTTACTTTTTTAAAAAAAGTGCTCAATACAATGTAGAGCAAAATATTATTATAATATTTTACATCGCTACACAAAAGCTTTCATGTTTCGAAACTCTAATGTTCCTTCATCAGGTGATGTTAGATAACTCATGATGAAAATAATTTATTTGGGAAGGTAGCAAACAAATC
This sequence comes from Acanthosepion pharaonis, assembly GCA_903632075.3. NCBI lineage: Eukaryota > Metazoa > Mollusca > Cephalopoda > Sepiida > Sepiidae > Acanthosepion > Acanthosepion pharaonis. The sequence goes on along the minus strand of CAHIKZ030001617.1, from coordinate 872,762 downwards.
ATTACCTCATTTGAAAGTTAAAAAGGAGTGAGAAAAACTCTAATGTCAAAATTAAAAAACATACTTGCGGGCAAGTCTGGATTAACCAATTAAGAGACAGATCAAAGCTAAAAAGTATATTGAATTATACAGAGAGAGAAAAAGGTACCTCCAAAGATTCATATGGAGCATATCACAATGAAAAAATACCCCAAATATAATAAAAACAAAGTTTTATTATCAAAATGTTTATGTTATTATTAAGTAGAAAGATCAAAGGATTTTTGGATTATTAAATTATATTTTTTGATCCTTTTTAGAATTTTGTTTTCTTGCATCAGCAGAGGGGACTAAAGATTAATATAGGAAATTTTAGCATAGTTTTGGTGTTGAAAAACAATCTGATTTGGAAATTCTTGCAAAAATCAAATAATTGTTAGATTTTAATGAAACTTATAGGACATTCATAAATGAAATTATTTTAAAAATGTTTCTTTCTTTTTAGATAATTTTTGTAAAACAATTTTTTTTTTTTTTTTAACATATTACCTGCCACTTCCTCAAAATTTCATAAAATTAAATATTTTATGAAATTTTGAAAAATTCATTTTTGTAGCACTTAATGTTTATACAGTGTAACCCGGATATATAAGAGACCCGGATATATGAGAGATTTTCTCTGGTCCCAAATTAGAGCCTGTCTTAATGTATATAAAATAGACCAAACCCGGATATAAGAGAAACCCGGATATAAGAGACTTCTTCTCCGGTCCCGACAACTCTCTTATATCCGGGTTACACTGTATTAGTTATATAAAAAACTCCTTGGTGAATTTAAATCATTAATTTTTTTTTTCTTTATTTTTGTAAAAAAGGATCCCAGTTGCTAAAAATCTGCTCTAAATTGTAAAAAGAAAAAAAGGCAATAAACCCCAGACATTATTTAATTAGAAAATCTTTTAAATCCTTTTATGAATAAGATATATTGTGAAAAATTGTTTTCATTTTTTGTTAAATTTTAATTAGAATAATTTATAAAGTTTTAAATCTTTTAAAATACTATATTAATTTTTACCGGTTAGGTGATATATATTAAGTAAAAACTATATAGATTAATCATAAATGGAAAAGTTTATTACAATTCAGCGACCACCAGTATTTTAAAAAGAATATGGAAATTTTTTTTTGTGTGTGTATAAATGTGCCAATTTTTGTTAATATGGACATCCATACACAACATTATCAGAAAATAAGAGCAATAACTATAGTAAATTTTAAGCCAAATACCTAAAATTCAATAAAAAATTAGATTACAGATAATATTTTCCTAAATTTTTAAGATTACTGGGTCATTAAAAATTATATAAAAAAAAAGCACTCACATTTTTCTCAAGTAATTTTTACAGATGTGTCCCCCATATAAAACAATAAGATAAACTTCTGGTTATCAATCAAGCTATCAACAATTAATCAAAACACCTAAAAAAACTGTGTTAAAAATGATTTTCTGCAATATTTTAAACTAAAAGTAAGTAATATTTGTTTCAAATCAGCTTAATTAAACTTTAAATTAGCTAATATTCCTCAAATAATGTTCCAGAAATGTATATTTTATTTTTGAAAGATTTTTTAATGAAGAGAATTACACTGTGGGATAAAATGGAAACTTTGGTCTTTTTCAGTACATCATGAAGTCAGTTTATAAACGAATGACAAAGAGGCTACAAAGGACTGGAAATTGTGGAGTGTCATGATCACTCCCATCCTAAAGAGACATAGCATATAGAAGAGAAAGAATAAACTTTTACCAAACAAATTTTGATAAGCATTTGAATATTTACTATAGAGGCAGGCAGTGGAAAAGATTTTCCATGTGAAAGTGGGCAATGACGCAAAAAAATTTGGAAATCTCTGTCATAATCTTTCTATTTTCTTGTTCGTGGAAATGTTACCTCGAGAAGGCACAATGGGTAACTCTCCTGGAGAAGGCACAATGGGTAACTCTCCTGGAGAAAGCACAATGGGTAACTCTCCTAGAGAAGGCACAATGGGTAATTCTCTTGGAGAAGGCACAATGGGTAACTCTCTTGGAGAAGGCACAATGGTTAACTCTCCTGGAGAAAACACAATGGGTAACTCTCCTGGAGAAGGCACAATGGGTAACCCTCTTGGAGAAGGTTAGCATCAGTCATGTTGATGGAGTGCAAAATAAATTCTCCGAGACAAAAGAGATCAGTTTTGTTTTGGAGATGTTAAAGTTAACAAACCATTTCTTGACCAAGTAAACATCAGATTGCAGGTCATTATTTAAAAAATGATCAAGATATGAATGAATTAATAAGTCTTCAAATTATATATTTTTTTTACTTATAGATTCATTGATTTTATTCAGTTACTACATTTTGCACTGCCAGGGTCACCACTCCCCATCTCACAATTGTGGCTCATGGTCACATTCAAGGTAGAATGGTGCAACGGCTTACCGGTTCCTTTTGCACCAGGGATGTAGTGGTTAGTCCATCCCTCCTCTCAGAGGCAGATTTGTTTTTCAATTTACCTTCTTCTCACCTTTGCCTAAAGAAGCAGGACCTACAAGGCAGCTTGTAGTTTGAATTCAAAGTTTCCTTCTCCTAGACTAGTTGGCATACAAGGGTATGCCAACCAGTTTGTCCTGCTATTTCACCCATAGCTGGGGGGAGAAGAGATGAATTTATACCTTTCCCAAGGATATTAACCCATAAGTGAATGTAACAAACTCAACTGGAATTTGAACTCAACTCATCACTTCTTCAATCCAAGATGTTAACCATTACTCCACTGTGCCTCAATAATCTTTTTTTTTTTAAATGCACACTGATACAAAAGCTGTCCTAATACAACAAAAAACAATCTTTGAACTTTGTTACAACTAAACACTCCTAATGCCTCAAACAAAAATGTTATTTTTAGTCGTGAGAGGAATTATTAAAGGATAATTTAAACTTACTTCAGTTGCAAAGCGATGCCACTGCGCAAATCCACAGCTGATAAATGCCAATGATGTTGCCGACTGCTTACATCGACAGGTACCCAGCCTGAAAAGAAGAATAAAATGGACATGATTTTATGACAATTTTAAACATGAAAACAATTCCTACTTTAAAGACTATTCTTAAAGAACTGGGGTCACCCACATCCAACCCACCAGCTTAACACCTGGATGCTAATTATCTAATTAATTTGTGGAACAAATGGCAGAAAAAAGTATCAGTTGGAGTTGAATCTACATTGATAAAATTTTTTAAAATCAAAATTTCATTCTGAATCAAATTTGTTTTGCAAAGCAGAAAATATAAAAGCCTATTGGATAATGCAAAAATGATGCGATCATTATTTGGAAGAATTCTTGGGAACAACATTTTTTTGAAAAACATATACAGTGGAAACTCCATTCATGAATTTAATTTCTTCCTGAAGGCCATTCGTAACCAGAAATGTTCGTAAACCGAAACTATTTTTCCAATAGGGTTCAATGTAGAGAAAATATCACAGTACAATAAAATTGGAAAAAAAAAAAGCACGTCACAACACACAAATGTATACAAATTATTCCGTTCGGGTTAACTTGGTTCAGCAGTGTTGTTCAAGAACCAAAATTTTGTTCAATAAGGCATTTTCATCTCAAATTTTCTGCTCAAAAATCGATTTGTTTGACATGTGAGACATTTGAGAACTGAGGTTTCTCTGTATACTAAAAGTCATTTAAAAACAAGGTTGGGTGAAGACTACCTGGGAGATGTTTTGCTCCTGTCATCAACAAATATTTCACCTAATATGAAGAAGTTATTGAACAATAAGCAGAAACAAGTGTTTCATTAAATAATTTGCCATTTTTAACTGTATTTTGTTTGCATTTTTTGTTGCGTTTGTTGTTATCCTAGTAAAATAATATAATTGTTTAAATAATATAACATTAACTTCATTAGTGTTATAGTAATTTACCCATGCATGCATGAACTCTCACAGCTATAAATAGGAGCAGGTACTGCCTTTTGGAGAGGAAAGTTTCCAGCAGTCAGCTCTGACAGTCAGACCAAACATTCTTGCTGTAACATTCTCGTTTGTATATGTTAGTATTACTGTTTCTGTTAATATATTTGTTTAACTCAATTTCCTCTCTTGTGTCTTTATTTCTGACCCTAACAAGGCCACAATAATTAGACAGAGCGGTTTGAGGTCAAGACAATTTGTTATAGTACATTTGATATCATGACCCTCCTCCAAGACACTGCATAGCTTTCTGGCCTGCTTTCTTCAAAAAGTTGCTGACCTATTATAGGAAGTAATTCTCACTCGTCCATGTTGAATATGCAAGTTCAGTAACTTTCTCATTGACATGTCTTCCATCTGAATTTTCTACAAATATTTTCATGGCAACTGCTCTGATGAGATTTTTTCTCTGGTGCCCTGACTCCATGAATTTAAGCATGCTACTTGATTGGCAACTAGGTCCCACCATTTCACTTCTGAAATGACTAGATGCAACTGCTACTTCTTCTCTCTTTTCTCACACTTCCCACCTGTAGAACACCTTTCTGATTTCTTACTTCCCTGATAATTACAATCTTCAATAATTTAAATGCATCTTCTGTCTTCTTAAAACCCTGTTCCTTTATTGTCCTTTCCTCAATCTTCCCAATTCTCAGTTTTCTCATTCTCTTTCACTCTCTCTGTAAACCCCTGCATTCTATGGCTTTATTGTCTTCCTTGGAGTGAAATGATTAAAAAAAAAAAAAAAAGACACACAATGGAAGAACAGAAATATGGACAGTGCCAAACACCTTAATATGCAAGTTAGGTTACCTAAAAACAAATGATTTTTAAACAAACTCAATAATTTTTTTTTTTTTGTTTTTTAGAAAATTAAAAGTTTGAATTTTTTTTTAAGATAAAATCTGAACAACAAACTATAAATAGAATTGCACATGTGAATAAATTAGAACAATAGGAACAACCTCAACAATTTTGCTTTTAGTCTCCATATTTGAGTTTAATTTTTTTTTACCATAAGTTATGAATTTTTTTTTTTAATCATTCCACCCAACAAACAAGACAATAAAGCCACCAAGGCAAAAAGGCTGAGTGTGAAAGGATAAGAAAAAGAAAACATTATCAAAGAATGAGAACAATACAGAAGGGGAATCAAGAAGCACATAGATAACAACTGACATTGCATTTAAATTTTTGAAGATGAAATTTGACTGGAAAGCAAAATGACGGAAGAGAATTCAACAAACAAAAATTAAACAAGAACAATAGAAGAGTAATTAGGAAGACAGTAAATAATGAGTGACATTGCATTTAAATTTTTGAAGATCAAAGTTGACTGGAAAGCAAAATGACGGAAGAGAATTCTACAAACAAAAATTAAACAAGAACAATAGAAGAGTAATTAGGAAGACAGTAAATAATGAGTGACATTGCATTTAAATTTTTGAAGATCAAAGTTGACCGGAAAGCAAAATGACGGAAGAGAATTCTACAAACAAAATTAAACAAAATTTTTTTTGGACAATAGAAGAGTAATTAGGAAGACAGTAAATAATGAGTGACATTGCATTTAAATTTTTGAAGATCAAAGTTGACTGGAAAGCAAAATGACGGAAGAGAATTCTACAAACAAAAATTAAACAAGAACAATAGAAGAGTAATTAGGAAGACAGTAAATAATGAGTGACATTGCATTTAAATTTTTGAAGATCAAAGTTGGCTGTAAAGCAAGAAGTCATAAGAGAGTTCCACAGACAAGAAATGTGAGAAAAAGTACTAGCAAATAACTTATGGTTACATCTAGCCATTTCAACTGTAAACTGATGAGACCTATCTTCCAATCTAGTCAATCAGTGCCATACTTGATACATGCTTGGGCAATCATGTCTCTTTTGATACATGACTGATGAGGCATAGTTTTTTCTCACAGTAGGTTGCCATTTCTTTCTGTGATAGACTGATTGCCAAACAAGGCTAAAGAACCCAATCTATCCTGTTATTCAACCCATAGCTGGGGGAAAGAAGAGATGAATTCGTACCAAGAGTATTTGTGTGTAAGTGAATCAAATGAAGTCATTTGGAATTCAGATTCAGCTCTCCAAGTTCTCACTCCAAGTTGATATCCATTACACCACAACACTCAACGCCAATCTAGTATGGCACTTAAATTCATAGAGTCTAGGCACCATAGAGGAAAGTTCATCAGAAAAATTACCATAAAAGGCATGGGGAAGCTACATCATAGTGGTAGGAAAGTGACTGAAACTGAGATGTCAGGTCAGGACCAATAAAATTGCAGATTCTTCTTTGGATTTTATCAAGAATCTCTAAATATATAGCAGGAGCATCAAACAATATGTGACAGATCTAGCAATTGATTCAATATAATCTTGCCACTTCATATCAGCAGAGAATATTTTCCACAAAAATTATTTAATTGCTGCTAAAGTGACTGCTCATTTATTAGTGTGAAATAATTATCCTTATCTCTGACAATATAAATCTGGTAATATATGCAAAGGTACTGTCAACTCTGGCAGTTGCCCAAGGTGACTTCATGCCACCATGTCATGTGTTTGGGATCTTCCAACCAAAAATGTGATCTCTTGTCTGAACTGAATATTGCAAAAGAATTATTTCCCGAAGATGTAAAGCTTCCAATAGAAGTCGTTAGGTTCATAAACACTAATAAGTTACAAGATGTCATACCAAATCTTTTTGTTGTATTGAGAATAATGCTTACTATAGCCATTACTTTATTTTACTGGAAAGAAAATCTTTAGTAAACTAAAGCTTATAAAAACATACTTCCGGTTGTCCATGACTCCAGACAGATTAAATTCTTTGGGTATTTTGTCAATAGAAAATGATCTTGTAAAGAAGATAGATATGGAAAGTACCATGAAAAGATTTGCTAATCTAAAGGCTAGAAAAATATTTCAGGTAGGATAACGAAAGTTTTCTTTATCTTGTATTAAATTGTATATTGTAATAAACTCATTATTCTACATTTTCAGTTTTATCATTGTGAAAATTTCAAAAAATAAATACATGTAAGAGCACTGAAGTTCAGCTTGCCCAAATGCCAGTAACCCTCGGGCCCGTTTTTTAAATTACATCTAGTCATAAATAGGAATAATTACATAGGAATTGAACTGGTAAAGACTTTCTAGACAGTTAAATTGCAATGCCATGAGAGGTTGAAACGTATGTAAGGGGCAATAATCCAACCTTAGGGGAGATTACTCCTCATATTACTGATGAATAGCAGCAATTGAAGAGAAGACAAAGTAACCACAGCTAGTGGTGGACTACTTAGACAGCATATCATCCCGTTTTAAATGGATAAAACAACATATTTTGATATGTCCCGTAAAGGGATATATTTGATTTCCATGAAAAGCAAATGGTTTTGGCTACTATAACCAAAATAGTACATTTTAGCAGTTTGAAATTGGTATCAATGAAATTTTTTCTAAATGTAATATGCTTTAAATAAATTAGTTTTCAAAAATAAGGATAGTCAATGGCGTAGTCCAATGGGCGTCTCATCATTTCTTCTTAAACTCTTCCTAGATACACATCCATCTTCAAATTTATGATGGACATCAGACAATCATATTCCAGTGAGGGGGAGCTCAGGTGTATTCATATTCCATTATATCAGTATTTATGAGGATTGGGACATAGCCATTAGTGTTCATAGGTACAGTATATATATATATATTAACTACCTATATACCATTTATGTTCTTGTAGGACTATGCTCATCTTATATGGTGGAGACATTTTTTTTTCTCTTGAAGAATGTTTTAAGCTAGTGTGTCTCCATCATTCAATACAGGAAATCATTATGAAATATTGATATATTTTTGAATGGATTTGGTGCCATGCATGGCATCCATATGAAAGTCTTGATCTATCATAGCTATTTAAGAACATGAACCTAATTGATGTTTTGTTATGGTATTTCTTGCATTTGTTGGCTTAAACTTGCTGAAAATGAATATATATTTTATGTTCAATTTCCTTTTCTCCTATACTAAATTTGTTATAATTGATACATACACTGAGGTATCTCAAATGTTTAGTCTTACTTATTATAAAACACAGATTGCGTGTTTGTGTGTGTGTGTGTCTGTACGTTTATATATTGGATCAGATTTCCTGCATTTTTCAACCTATTTCAACAAAACTTCACAGGACTACATAAAATTACCTTGCGGTGGTTCTGACAGTGCCAAAAATTGAAAAAACACAATTGTTTTTACACAAAATCAATTTGAATACACGATTAAGAGGTATCACCAGAATGAAAGCGGGACAACTCATATCGAGTTATACTTATTATAAAACCCAGGTTGTTTGTGTGTGTATGTGTGTGTGTGTGTGTGTGTGTGTGTTTGTTTATATATGGGATCGGATTTCCTACATTTTTCAACCGATTTCAACAAAACTTCCCTTTTTTTTAGCAGGTAGTGTTTCTTATTGTCTTGTACACTTTTTTCTTTATTTTTACATTCAGAATGCTTTAAAAATTCCATTTACAAGACAATTGTTTACAATAAAATTCTATTCAATCGATAGACTCATAATGATTGAAAACAATGTTTTTTGTTTGAGTTTGGGTTTGACAACAATTAAAAAAAAAAAAAAAAAAAAAAAACTAATTAAGACATGCGTGTCCATCAACCTTAAACAATAATCTTTGTCAATTTTATTTTTCAGTCTTTATGATGGTCGATACTTGATCTATCTCTTACTGTTACATCCCCCAGCAAAACCAGGCTCTACTGCTAGTATTTACTAATTCCACATCCGGTATCTTTATGATTGCCATCAATGCTCTCATTCTAATTCCAGATCATAGTTACTATTTTGGAAAGTTTATCTTGAATCACATTTCTTAAAACATTTGATAGAGGATGTTCATTTTCTGTTCAGGATCATTCTTATCCCATGAATACCTATGCCATCAGCATAGCCCTCTCATCATCAGTACGTTGGCCTCAGGAGGGGAAGCAAGGCCATTATTTTTTATTGTAAGACTCATTTGTGATGCAGTATGGAACACTTAAATGGCCCAAAAGACTGTGACCAGTTTCTATGGTCAGATTTATCTGGATTAATCTCTGTAAATCTCTTTAAAGTGCAATCTGCAGAGCAGTATACTTCCATATCTTGTCATACATATCATCTAATATGCAAACTATATATATATATATATATATATATATATATATATATATAATATATAGAATAAAGGACAATACTTTCTTAATATGTATATATAGAAAAAATTTGCAAATTAAAAAAATAATAATGTTTTTTATGAAAGTATTTATTTATTTATATATATATTTGATATTTCAGATTGACCTCAATCTTTCTTCAGAAATAACTGTTTTGTTACTGTGGCATTGCATTATTAGAAATATTCATAGAAATATGATTTAATTTTTTTTTTACTCGGTTTACTAAACAGGTTGTTGATTTTTTTTTTTTAAAACGGAAAATAACTGAGTTGAAAATAATTCACTAAGATTGTACTAGACGATCTTAAGGGAAAAAGAAGAAAAAAAAAGAAAAAGAAAAGAAAATCTAAAAAAAAAGTTAATGATGCAAATTGAGGGTGGAATAGGAGTTAAAAGAGATTTAGGTCAAGTCTTTATTTTTTCAAAGACAATTGGAAGAATAGAATTAGAAATTTAAAAAAAAGAAAACAAGGGAAAAGACATGATATCAAAACAGGGCCGCTGATGTTCAGACCAGATATCGGTCCCAAAAATCTGACCGACTTTTTGCATGGAAATCTCATTATCAATTTGGTTTAGAACAATTCTTCAACAAAATGAAATGAAAATTTTAATCAGAGAAAAAAACACTTTTGGGTTGAGGGGAGTGACCGGTGGAACGATATACAGATCCTGACCTGTTAAGAATTGGACACCCCTTAATAAAAGTGGAACATTTTCAAAGTAGATAATTAAGATTTTCCTACTATCAGGAAAAAAAAATTTAAAAAAAACAATTGTTTTTGGCTCACAGAGGGCGCCAAGAAGGCGGAAAAATCCATTTTAAAGTCAAGTCTAATTATCTTACCGGGCTGTTTGACAAAGTCCAGGTGAGAAAAGCCAAGATTGTCATTTTATGTACGTGCAAAAAAAAAGGCAAAAAGTGGATTTTTTTTTTTTTTCAAAAAAAGAACGATGTAACCACGCCCGCAAATAATTTAAAAATCAAATGTTCAAACAAAAACAATTTTTTAAATCACGTGATCTGAAGAGAAGGAAAGAAATGCTCGATCAGGAACGATTGGACAAGATAATCATGTGATCTATATATAGAGAAGAAAAAGAATTATTATCAGGAACCATTGGTTGAATAACTTCACCTGAATAAAAGAACTGAGAGATGGATTCGCCGTTGCCCACTCAATAGTTTTAAGGAAGTAGGATATTCAAAAAAGCGATAATGGAAACAAAATTAATGCAGCTTTTGGAATTATCAAAAATATGATACCGACAGACCCACCCAGTTTGTTGCGGGTTTGTCAATATAAACAGGACCCCAGTCGACAGAAATCAGTTGAGTTGGAGTTTGTTTGGAGTTGAGAGGAGGACCAATCGAGGGCCTATTTAGGTTTATATATTGATAGCGGCCATCATATACCGATTCCTAAAAGACTTTTGCACAAAAAATCCTCAGACAAGAAATCCTTCCAGCCCAAGTCGAAGACAGGAGAAAAGCCCAAGGATCTGGAAGAAGATGATTGCCTGATCCAGGTGAATTGGAGTCTATATTAACAGTCATGAGAAGAATCAGCCCCGGACTGGTCAGAAAAGAGAGATGGATGAGACCAAGAGTTGCATGAAGTTGAAACAAGAAATCTTCCATTTTGTATTGAAACAGGAAAACTACCAGCCCAAACGCAGACGAAGAAGAAGAAATACAACTCAAGTCGGAGAGAAGAATCAACTGCGAATGATCGATCCAAATTAGCCCCAGTGTCGAACTGAACCACACTCCGACATACATATGTTCTATAATAGGTAATTCACATTTTTTTCTATTGTGTGATAGAAGCTTGGTGCCATAGTCCACAGAAAACACTGAGAACAATTTTGTTTTTTATGTAACGGACATTAAGATATAAAAGGTTGTTACCCTTTTATCAATAATTTTGTTTTAGTGTCGTGAGTTTTTTTTTTATTTGTGTTTTGCCACCCCGTCGGACTCAACTTGTATCACAAAATCCCTGCTGGTCCCGTCTGTCTAAGATCTAAACACAGCGTGGGTAGACAGACCGGAGATCTATAGTTGCTTTTAGTGACCAGGTATTGGACAAAAGGCGAGGCTGGTCTATCATCTGACCAAATTTAGCGGCACGCTTGGATAGGAGGAGCGACCAGGAGGATCTTTCTACCGTTAACAATACCAAAGGATCCGACACTGGGCCAGGTTTCTCAACATTACAAATAAATTAAAAATTATCCTGTTTACATTCCGTCACGAGATGCTGATATGGAATCACTGTGTTTTTAATATTCCTAATGTAAATCTATTTGTAATAATATTTTAGAAAAATTTAAAAAACTAAAATTTTAACTATATCTAAAAAAAAGGGAAATATTTATAAAGATTTAAAATACCCAATCTTTATTTAACCCTAGTTTATATGTATTTAATTTTAAAATCCTCACAGATGAAGAGGATCTAATATGCAATCGCTCTTCATTCAACAAAAAAAACCATCTCAGTAGTCACTGACACAGGAAATCTAAGTTAAGTAATATCAATCTCTTCTTCACGGTGACATTAATGCTGGACAATTTCTTCAGGATGTCTTGTAGGTATTGGAGATGAAAGCAATTCAAGCAGATCTCATGTCTAAAATTTTAATATATAATTTGCCTCAGTGGGTGAGAAGGAGATTGTAAAGGGCATAAGGTGAAGAATTTCAGAATGCCATTTGGTTATCTGTTTCAAACAAAATAAAAGTATGTCCATTATCATCTGGAACTGCAATTCCATTTCTAACTTCAATATTAGCAGCAGGAATCCAAAATGGAGGGAAAGGCTGACAAAAACAGAATTACAAAACAAGAGATTTAATAATTTAAAAATCAAAATAGACAAACAAAAAAATTTTTTAAATATAATGAAACATTATTTAATGCCATTTCTTTCCAGAACATAGGGAATCATGGCTCTTCATAGATTCCTTTTTTCTTTATTATCTGTGAATTGCAATAACTTCTTAGGAAAGATAATGGAGTTGTTTTCTTTTGCCTTCTCTATAGTTTTAAATTCAGGATATTCATTTTACTACACTGGCTGCCATCCAAGGTTAGTGATGTATCATAAATATGATACGATAGACACACTTGTAGAAGGGGAAGAGGTGGTTTTATCTTTGATCTTAAGTGATTTTGTTTGTGGATCAGCAGATAGGTCCTTTTAAGGTTTGTTCTTCTTAGCAGCATCCACTTTGACTAAAGACTGACACACAAATATAAGGGATGGATTAGATGGGTTTTTGGAGATCAAGTGGCAACAAAACCGGATCTGGAGTATATCCAGGTGCTGGTCTATATTAACAGTCATGCTTGGAATCAGAGTTCTGGTCCACCCTTGAAGGAGAGACTTTATGAAGAGAAACAAAGAAAAAAACACTTGAACTGTCCATTTTGTATTCACCAGCCACCTATATGGGATGAATGATTGGAGAGGATTTCCTGCACAGATGAAGAGGAGAGACATGGCAAAAAAAAAAAAAAAAAGCCTTGAACTGTTATATAATATGTGCTATAATGCTCATACAGGCTCATAATTTCTGGTTACAATTTGTCAGGAAAAGATGAAACAAAAGATTTGAAGTAAGAAAAACAAAAAAAACATGAAGAACATGGATTAATAATATCAATCCTCCTATACCATAGTTAATGCTGGAGCAATGCATACAGATGAAGAGGAGACTTTTCAATCAGTCTTCCTATGAGAAAAAAGATTCCTGAACTGCTATGGACAAATCTATGTTCAATAATTAGGAATGCTGGACAATTTTCTACAGAACAATATGAGACTTGAAGCAAGAGAAACAAATTTCTCAACATGACGAACTTTTATCCTGTTACATTGCAATGCTCCTCCTATGGCACTGAATGCTGGACAATTTCCGGTTCAGATGAAGAGGAAAATGAAGCAAGAGAAACAAAGAAAAAAAGGATTGAACTGTTTGATGTAATATCAATCCTCCTATATGGCAGTGAATGCTGGACAATTTCCTCACAGATGAAGAGGCGACTTGAAGCAAGAGAAACAAAGAAAAAAGTGTTGAACTGCTATGTAATATCAATCCTCCTATATGGCAGTGAATGCTGGACAATTTCCTCACAGATGAAGAGGAGACTTGAAGCAAGAGAAACAAAGAAAAGAGTGCTGAACTGCTATGTAATATCAATCCTCCTATATGGCAGTGAATGCTGGACAATTTCCTCACAGATGAAGAGGAGACTTTAAGCAAGAGAAACAAAGAAAAAAGTCTTGAACTGTTATGTAATATCAATCCTCCTATATGGCAGTGAATGCTGGACAATTTCCTCACAGATGAAGAGGAGACTTGAAGCAAGAGAAACAAAGAAAAGAGTGCTGAACTGCTATGTAATATCAATCCTCCTATATGGCAGTGAATGCTGGACAATTTCCTCACAGATGAAGAGGAGACTTGAAGCAAGAGAAACAAAGAAAAGAGTGCTGAACTGCTATGTAATATCAATTCTCCTATATGGCAGTGAATGCTGGACAATTTCCTCACAGATGTAGAGACTTGAAGCAACTGAAACAAAGAAAGGCGTGTTGATCTTCTATGTATCAATCCTTCTAGATGGGAATGAATACACAATTTTCTCACTGATGAAGAGAAGACTTGAGATTTGGTTCTACAGAAAGATGATGAGAATACCATGGATGGAGCATATGAGCAATGAGAAAATTCTACAAAAAATGCAAAAAGCATACTTGTACTTAGAATCAGAAAGTGACAGTTGAAATTTCTGGTATGTATAATGAGGAAAGTCGGCCTGGAGAATTTGACACTCACAAGACATTGAGGACAAAAGGGGAAAATGGAAACAATGAGTAATCTTCCGAGTGAGTTTGTGTAAAATGAATGACAGAATTGAGAGTGAAATGAAAAATAAAAAGACAACTATGAAGAATTAGGACAATTCGTCAACGGGAGACAACTCGCATTAATATAAGGGAAATAACTCCAAGTAAGGGTTACCTCCCTTGCAAACGGTCACTGAAATGCAGTAATAATTTTTTTTTTTTTTATTAATCAATTCACCCCAAGTAAGGAAGTAACGCCACTAAGACGCAAGGGCCTACTGAAAGTGAAAAAGAAGAAAAAGACATTAGAAGGAACCAGAAAGCCAATAATAGTATAAATTTAAACGTTTTGATAGAGACGTTAGAAGTATAGAGTTAAAGTAGAATTTAGAAGGAACCTGGAAATCCAGTCCCAAGCAGGAAAAAAGGGATAAACCTCTACTCCTGTTCAAAAAACCAGAGAGGAATGTGAACCGGACGATAGGCGAACTTATCTACTCCTATTAAGAACATATAAAGAAATTGTTGTTTACAAATCTGGTGAGAATGCCTGCTACCCCAACTCCCCAAATTCATATCATCCTGGGTATGACAATAGACTACATCTGGCATCAAGGCTCTGATTGGGAGGTTTTGAAAAGCGTGGAAACACCTCTTAATTGTTGTTCCCGGGTCCACCCTGACCTGGAGTGGTAGCACCTGTTAGGGTCCCAGCTATGGCCAAACTAGGGTCTAAACACTATGAAAGTATAAAAAAATTGTATAGCAAAAATACCAACAATATATTTTACAAGTCAAAAATGTATGGAGCACCAAGTGAGGATTGAACTCACAACTCAGTAGTAATTGATAAGCCAAGACAAGCTTGCCAACCATTACACCATGTCAAAGTGCTTTAGGAAAGATAGAAGTATAGCTTCAACTTAAAAACGTGTTGCAGGAATCAACACTTTTGACATGAGGTGTGGACGTTTTTTTAGTAAATGTTTAAAGCTATTGGTATATTTGTCCCACAAGCAATATTGGCAGACTCATGTGAAAAAATAAATGGGATTTATACAAACAAATATATTAATAGGACATATTACAAAAAGGAAAAATAAGAAATGTAAATAAATGTGAAGAATTTAAAGGAGCCTTCAGTATCTGTCTCTGAGTTATTTACAAGCCGACAGAGCGAGAAGAGGATGTCTTTTTGCTATCAAAGTCACCAAGGAAAGAGAGAGGTTCTTTCAAATCTTCCACTGCTTGTAATTATCATCAGGGAGCAGTAATTCAACATCTCGCCACCTGAGAATATTGTCAGGGGTCACTAATCCAACACATTCAGCAATGATGTTATCATTTTGAAAAACAATTTCCCTTTGAAGCGAAAAGAAGGAGAAAAGAAAGAGAAAAAGAAGAAAACAAACAATATCTCTATTTTCATTGATCAAATCAAATTCACACACTCGTTCACTCTCTCTCTCTCTTCTCTTATCCCCAATTTTCTTTCTTTCTTTTTTTATTCTCTTCCTTGCCCCATGCTAAAAATATCAAACAAATTCTTTTTTTATGTGTTATGTCTCTTTAATACATGGGTGATCATAGCTCTCCCTAACTTCTTATCCTTTGTGGCTTTTAGCAGTGGTGGATCTATCATGGAACTAATGCATCTTAAGCTTCCAGGCCCCTAATCCCAAGGAACATGATTTGAAGAAAATGTAAAATAGCTTAAGGCTGTACATTTCCCATTGCACTTAAACATGTAGAGCCAGGGTCAAACTACGATGTCTAAGGTGACCCCAAAAAAGAACTGACCAAAAAAACTGGGCATTTTCTGGCACTCCCCGCATATACATGGCTCAGTGGTGGATCTACTATGAAATTGTTGTAAAGATCATGTAACACTCATACTTACTAGTTAGTAAGGCTGTAAGGAAAACCCTGGAAATAAAGAAGTGAAGAGGGGTTTAATCACATGCGAACATAGATTGAGGATACAGTAATTCAGTGCAATAATCATACAGCTGAAAAGCGCTACGCCTTTGCAACCCACTTTTTGTTTTTGTTCCATGAGCAGATGTTCTACTCATAGAGGACAGATGAGTCCATAATATACCATAACTTAAGATACCATTTTTTATAAAAAAAAAAAAAAGTTATATGAATCCATTTGAAACGTTAGACAATTGAAGGAAACACACTCCTGTATTCAACAGATAGATAAAGATAATTGTTATTTCTCAACATATTTGAACCTTATGAGTTTGTTTTATTATTTTCTTTTACTTACGTATTGTGCGGTATCAACTTTAATCATTCAGCTTTTGTACGGCCAGACAAATGACTGATTTCGTCTACCTAAGATCAAAGGTTTGTCACAACGTGGTAAGGTTACACGTGAGATCCATGAGCAGTTACTCGGTGACCAAGCGTTGGTGGAGACCTGAGAACAACAAAGCTTGTATCGAACCAGAAAATGAACAAATCGACCATCAGACACAGGCTGGTGGCAGCAACAAGGATCAACCCCAAAACGCTGGTGGAAGAAACCTTATTATTATTATTATTATTGGGAGTTGACTTTTATTCGACAGTTTCATATATTGCCGTCTCCGACCAGTGGATGTCACATGTTGGCACTGGATCCCTTGATCACCGGTGGGTGTCACACCTTCCTCCCAGAGGACCACTGGAGCAACATTTTTTCCAAGTTTTCCTTTGTGAGCTATAATCTCCAGCTATTCAAGTGTAATGTCAATCCTTCATCTCCAGTTGCCTTGATCTATCCCCTACCTTCATCCTTTCTTCTATCACTCCTATCTGAGCTTGCTCTAAATTTTCTGTAATACCTTGCGTCCTAGTGGCTTCCCACCTTGCTTGGGGTGAAATGCTTTAAAAAAAAAAAAAAAAAATTAGAATTTTTTTTTCAAAATCTTTCAGTGTGGGGTGGTGGGGGTTTAAAGTGTTTATTATTAAGATAAGGCAATTTTAGTGGGAGAATCCAAAGCCAATTTGTTTGATTTTTTTTTTCATTGTTCAGTAGTTAGCATGGGGCAAAGAAGAGAATAAAAAAAAAAAGTAAGAAAGTTGGGGATGAGAGAAGAGAGAGAAAGTGATCGAGTGTGTGGATTTGATTTGATCAGTGAAAATAGGAATATTGTTGGCCTTAGAATATGATCTAATACCCATTGCATATGGCCTCAAAATTCCCCCGTAATTGGTCAAATTTCATAATTTTCTTTGGGTTCTGCAGCACCTGAACCTCCAACTTTATGGAATCATAGAGCTTGCCAGAATCTATTCATAGCCTTCATATTAGCAGTTGGTACTTTGAATCTATTGCAAAGGGGCCCCCATATCTGTTCAAGTCTCAAGTCCAAAAAAATGTAGGTCCAGCACTGGCTTTTAGTATCATTTGAAGTTCGCTATCTCTCCTAATCCCTGTTTTTTTATCAATTTATACAAACCCATCATTATTTTTCTTTTACTTATGCTTCATTATAGTATCACCTTTTTCAACCAGATTCAGCTTGATGTTAAGTAAAAGTTTCCTTTTGATTGATTTCATCTACCTAAGATCAAAGTCACAACGTGGGTAGGTTATCCTTGAGATCAAAGCATTTACTTTGGTGACCAAGTATTGGAGGAGATTGAGAGCACAATTGGCTGGTATCGATAGGAAACAACCAGATTAGACTTTTTCACAGGCTGGTGGCAGTGAACAAAGAGTCAACCCCAAAACGCTGGTGGAAGAAACCTTACATCTTCGTGCTGCAACTGGGAGTTGACCATTGTGTTAAATTTTTCAAGCATTCTTTCCTCTTTATGTGTTCTTGAAATTTCAATGAAATGAAGTACAATTGATCTTATTTCTACCTTTGTTCTTCTTCTGTACCATGTCCATTCAGGATGTGGGCTGTCATGGCTCTTCCCAACTGCCACTCCTTTGTAACTCTTAGGAAGATTTGTCTTTTAGCTATCTCTCCTAATTGCTATTCTGCTATCCATTTGCATAAACTCGATAAGTAGGTTATTCACTGCTTTCCTATCTTTTGCTCTTCTTTATTATCAGTATCCCCCATCCTGTTTTCAGAGCAGGTTTAAAGTTCTCTGTTATCTTATTTTATGGTTTTTTGTCCTATTAGTTGTAATAATGGACTATTCCATACTTAATAAATACTGTAAATCAGGAGTAGGCAAAAGACAGGCAGACAGACAGATAGATAGATAGATAGATAGAGATTCAGAGAACCCAAGGATAATGAGAGAGAGAGAGAGAGGTTTGAATTTCCCAGTCCCTATTTATTCAAATGGGTAGATTTTGAAATTCGGAAATGCCCACTTGGTTTTGTGAACATGACACCCTGTGGGGGTGACTGAAATCCATAGTTCATTCTGATCTTCTTCGACATTGATGGAACTCTCTGCCTTTTCAGGAGGAACCTTCATTATATTTTCAAGGAGTTCTTTCTCTTTCGGGAGGTAAACCCTTTATCACTACGGGTTCAATGGGCATATTTTGGCGAGCCCAACAGGCTAATAGAATGGACTAAAAAGGCCTACTTCCAAATGACACCCTCGTGGGTGGGGCTGACTGAATATCGTCAGTAGTTCAAGTCGAGTCAAGAGTCGAGTCAGAGGCAGTCCGAAACAGAGTCGCGTTCAGACAATTACTGTAAGACATTGGAATAATGATACTGGTCAAGACTACATTGTTCTCTCTACTAAACCTGATTGTTCATACTAACACTTCTACTTCTCTGTATATATTCCTGTTTGTAATATATCTGTGTTATTCCATACCCGTGTTCGAGTTCTTCTTTATTGGTTCTACCTTGGACTATCACCATGGTACAAGGAACCGGACCATAATACTTAAGAATACCAGTCTTATCTGTGATGCAATAAGCTCTCCATAGCAAAAATTGTCCATGTATGGTGAAGAGCTCTCTTAATCGTTTGAAAGAACTCTTTCTGCCTTCCATCAGCATGGCTAATGCTAGCCTCCAGGAGAATGACTCATTGTGCCTTCTCGGGTTAATGTTTTCCACTGACATGAAGTGGAAAGATTATATTTAATCCATTGCTAGGTCTGCTGCAAAGAAAGTTGGTTCACTGAGGCATACTAGACAGTTTTTCTTGTCAGAGCCTATTTTACACATTTATAATTTTACTTCATCCATGCATTGAATATTACTGCCACATCAAAGAAAAAAAGAAAAAGAAAAGAAAAAAAGAGAAAGAAAAAACAGAAAAAAAGGAAGAAAAAGCAGAAAGAAGAAACAGAAAGAAGAAAAAAGAAAAACAAAAAAGAAAAAGCAAAGAGGAAAAAGAAACAGAGAGAAAAAAAAAAGAAAAAAAAAACAAAAAAAAAAAAAGAAAAAAGAAAAACAAGGAAAAACAGACAAAAAGAAAAAAGACTTGAAAGAAAAAAAAGACGGAAAGATAAAAAAGATGGAAAGAAAAAAGAAAGAAAAAAAGAAAAAAAAAAAAATTTTAAATTTATAAAATTGAAAAACTGACATCAAAAGAAAAAAAAAAAAAAAAAAGAAAAGGAAAAAAGAAAGAAAGAAAAAAAAAAACAAAAAAAAAAAAAAGAGGAAAAAGAAAACAGAAAAAAAGAAAAAAAAAAACAGAAAAAAAAAAAACTTGCAAGAAAAAAAAAAAACAAAATAATTCAAAAAAAAAAAAAGAAAGAAAAAAAAAAAAAAAAAGAAAGAAAAAAACAAAATTAGATCAGGTGTTAATTCTTAAAAAAAAAAAGCAAAGGAAAAGAAAGAGAAAGAAAAAAGAAAAACAGAAAAAAGAAAAAAGACTTGCAAGAAAAAAAAAGACAGAAAAGATAAAAAAATCTCTGAAAAAAAAAAAAAAAAATTTTCAGAAAAAAAAAAAAGAAAGTTTAAAAGAAAAATGTAAAAAAAAAAAAAAAAAAGCAAAAGGAAAAAAAAAAAAAAAAAAAAAAATCAAAAAAAAAAAAAAGATTATTTAAAAAAAAAAGAAAAAAAAAAAAAAAGAGGAAAGAAAAAAAAAGAAAAAAAAAAAGAAAAACAAAAAGAAACCCAAAAAAAAAAGAAAAATCCTGCAAAGAAGAAAAAGAAAAACAAAAAAGAAAAAGCAAAGAGGAAAAAGAAACAGAGAGAAAGAAAAAAGAAAAACAGAAAAAAATTTTTTTATAAAGAAAAAAAAAAAAAAAATAAAAAAGACGGAAAGAAAAATAGTCAAAAAGAAAAAGAAATGAAAGAAAAAAAAAAGAAAAAATTAAAATTTCTTTTAAGAAGAAAAAAGAAAAAACAAAAAAAAAAGCAAAGAGGAAAAAGAAACATATATATTTCATGAAAAAAAAAAGAAAAAGAAAAAGACTTTAAGAAAAAAAAAAGACATAAAAGATAAAAAATTAGAATTTATTGGAAAAAAAAAAAAAGAAAGAAAAAAAAAAAAAAGAAAAGATATCTATTTAAATTTGTAAAACAAAACAGCTTAAAAAAACAAAGGTCTTTAACAGAGAGAAAGAAAAAGAAAAACAGAAAAAAAAAAAAGACTTTAAGAAAAAAAAAACATAATCAAATAAAAAAAATGGAAAAAAAGTGGGGGAAAAATTTTGTAAGAAAAAAAAAGAAAAGTAAAAAAAAAATTTCCCAAAAAAAAGAAAAAAAAAAAACAAAAAGAAAAAGCAAAACATCCTTATAACACTCAAAGAAAAAGAAAAACAGAAAAAAAAAAAAAAGACCAAGAAAAAAAAGACAGAAAAGATAAAAAAACGGAAAGAAAAAAAGAAATTGAAAAAAAAAGAAAGAAAGAAAAAAAAGAAAAGAAAAAAAAAAGGAAAAAAGAAAAAGGAAATGTGAACAAAAAAAAAAAGCAAAGAGGAAAAAAGAAACAGAGAGAAAGAAAAAAAAAAACAAGCCTCTTCTTGTTGCAAGAAAAAAACCATGTTTTTGGGAAAAAAGACGGAAATAAAAAAAAAAAAAAAAAAAAAAAAAGAAAGAAATTTTTAAAGAAAAAGTGAAAAACAAAGAAAACAAACTTAACTAAAGCTATATAATTCAAAACAAAACACCTTATCCCTTTAAAAGGGGCAACACAAAATTAGATCAGGTGTTAATTCTTAATGCTACCTTGAAGTCATTCTGGAAGTCCCATGAATATTCCTGTCCTGGATTTTCTTTCTGAAACTTGCGGAATAATTTTTTCAAAAAATGGGTTTTCTATCAGAATGGCATTTAAGCCAGGGAAACTCAAAAAAAAAAAAATAATGAAAAAAAATTATCAATTATTTAATAGACTGAAAAAAAAAAGAGGATCAAAAAGAGTTTCAGGAGTCTAATTGTGATTACAAAGTTAACAAATATCCTCAAGTTATCTGGAATTTTGGAGTTAAACATTTGTTAATTTTTTAGTATAACGGAAATGTGGAAACATTATTAATTCATTGTTTAATGTCATATCAACTACTTATGAGTCATTTAATGCAATGCTGTCCTTTCTTAAAGGAGCTTTGAAGTAATAAAAATGATATACCATATATACTCTGCATCATGCTATTTTTTTTCCAATTTTAAAGGGGGTCACATCATACATGAAGTATAAAATTAGCATATTTACTGCTGGCTGTGGCTACGCCATTGACCAAACTATATATCTATTTACTGTAGTCAAATTAGCTTAAAAAATTAGGTCTTTAAAGTTCGCATATGTGAGTATATACAGTAACTAAAAAAATCTTTATAGATAATCAAATAAGGGATGGTAAAAAGTGGGGGATCAATTTTGTATTGTTCTTTAGTACTAAACACATCCCCCATTTTTTGGCTATAGTAGATTCATAGATGAAATTCCAAAACATCCTTATAATCACTCAAATGAAAGGATTATAGAAAGTGAGGGATCAGTTTTGTATTGTTCTTTAGTAATTTTCTTGGAATAAATTTAAATCATGAACCTGTATTGGAAAAAGATAAGTATAAATTTAATTTTACCAAGCCTCTTCTTGTACCCATGGACCATGTTCACAGGTTATGGGTAAATTTCATCATTTTATATTTTAATTTTGTTTAGACATTGTTTTTTTTTTTTTTGTCAACTGCACAGTATAATATATCATATATATACAGTCTGTATATAAAAAGCATCATAATTTTATTCTGCCAGAAATTTGTAAACAGAATGGCATTCTGATTTTTTATATTAATATTTCAGATTGTTTGTATTTATCTGAGGAGAGTGAGAGGATTCAGAAAGAGTTGGAGGAGTCTAATGGTGATTACAAAGGTACAAAGGTAAAAAAGCTTGGAAAATACACTCTGATCATTTTGATAAGAAAAGAACGACTGAATTTGTTGATGATGGCCTCAGATTCAACAAGAAAGCCTACATCATGTCTTGAGGAGTTAGTGCTGTCCTGTGTCAAGAGGATGGCTGCTAGAAGCACCTATGTCTGACAACAGGACTCTGCATCATGCCACACAGGGAGAACCCAGTCATGGCTGTCAGACAATTTTTGCAACCCCTTACATCTGGCCACCTAACACGCCCATCTGCAATCCCTTGATTATTATGTTTGAGTAAGTTGAAAAGAGACCAACAAAACTCCTTTTAACATCAAAGATGAACTGAAGGCAAAGATTATGGCAGCGTTCACCAACTTAAACAAGAAGACTGTCCAGAAGAAATGCTGAAGAATCTGGGGTCGTCTGGAGGGCATGGTTGATGCCAATGGCAATTTCATAGAAGAAATTTACTCTTTAGTATTTCAAGATATTTTAGTTTAATTTTAGTAAATATATGTTAAAATGAGTTGTTAGTGTTATTTTCAGCTTTGTTTTAATTTAGACGACAATTTATCCATCGCATACTATATATATATATATATATATTGTTTATATGTTATTTTTATAGATATATCTTATTTAAGTAAATGCTCTGTTTTTTAATTAAATGGTATCAATTATTTATCTGCCTGAATGTTAATTGAAATTTAAAAAATATTCAACCAATCTAATGAACCTGTTAAATTCTTATGTAACCATCATTAATTGTGCTGTTACCATTCAGCCAAAATTTTGTATCTTAAATTTCTAAATCTGAATTCTCTGTGGCTAGAATGCTAACAGTATGTCAGGATAGATAACGGTTCCCAAAAGTGTTAAGGTTTGGAGGAGAATATTAATTTGAAATTTCTCAAACATTCAGGCCAGTAAATGTAATTAATATTGTTTAATTAAAAAACATAACATATATAAAATAAATTATATATATAAATATAAATTATAAACAGAAAATATATTAAATAATTGTTGGACTTAATCCATTTCATAGTATGTATATATACATATATATATATATATATATAATATATATATATATGTGTGTGTAATATATATATATATATATGTATATATTGAGCAAGACATTAGAATGGAGATCAACCTGTTTAGTGGACTCAGCAATTTTCAATCTTATTGTCACTGTCATCTTCAAGAAGATAAAAAGATCTAAAAGGTCAAACAATCTAACAGTGATCTTCTTTCAATCTTCAAATTTGTCCATATGAGGCCCTCTTTTGAAATCACTAGCAGGTCTTAAATGCCACTTAAGGTTAACCGCATAAACTTTCATAACTGAATCAATAAGCTGGATGATCCTCATTGAAACCGTGTAGAGTCCATTATTATTATATATATATATATATATATATATATATAAAAAGATAGTATTTCAAGAATTCAAAAACAGTTTGAATGTATTTGAACAAAAGAAAAAAAATTGTTGAGGATAATTTATCCAAAATTTGAAATATCAATGCAGTGACATTTAAATAGTATGTATTTTTGTTTGCAGCTCCAAAATAAAAGTATTAAATATAATTTTGAAGATAAAAAATTATATAAACCCTAAAGTAATCTTCTTTCTATTTCAAATGTTATATTTTGCCCAAAACATCCCATGTTTTTTTTTTTTAACAATATAAAAAATTAATATCAACTATCCAGGATGTCATTAAACGAAATAGTGCAGAGGCAGAAATTACCTACTAAAAATAACAAGATATCTAAAAGGCAGAAATTTTTTCACTCAACACTAGCGATTAAAAGGCAGAGACAGAGGCAGCTCCACTCAACACTAGTGACTAAAAGGCAGGTGCTGGTCCACTTTATAATCGTGTCTAAATGGCTGAGAATGGTTGGGTTTATACCTATGTCTGCAAGTACTATTCCAGGTAGCATTTTCTTTTTTATTGGGGGTGGGGGTGATCTTACCCGACTGAAAGGAGTGCATTCAGTATTAAAAGTACTTGAAGCCATACCCAATAGAAAAATATTACTTCAGTAATATTCAAGCATAACTCTACATGCAGTAGTACAGGCATGAATGATTCCCACTTTCAATCAAAATTTATAAATCTCAGAGACATCCCTAAACCTGTACAACAGGCATCAAAAGGTGATTAAGAAAAACTGGTAGTTTACCATTAAATGGAGTGATGAAAACACACGTGCCATCAATTTTTTCTGTAGCTAAGGCGTCATCAATACCATGATCTTTAGCCTCTTGTCGAAGAGTATCAGTAGCCGATACCATGAATACTTGATTTGGCCTCTTGCTGGATGGCTTATTGACAATCGCAATTTCAAAGACACACTCAAGCTTTCCTTTCACTGATGCCAATTTGTCCATTGTATATTTGAGAATTGGATTATATTACCTGCAATTAAGAAGAAAAATAAAAATTAGATTCAACCCATGGTACCCAGTCAAGAGGAGTTAACTTATTTCAAATTCAAATCACCCAGACCAGATTGAAATATATATGCATATACACACATTTTTTAACTTATTTAAAAAAAAAAAATCATCACATTTTTTTTTTAATGCCAGGAGTTAATTGTGCCAAAAAACGAGATTAAAATTTTGGTTAGTTTGCCAACTAGTTTATGAGGTGAACTACCTATTCTTGATATAATGGGTTTCATAAGAATATATATATATATATATATATATATATATCCTTTTTCCCATGACCAGCATGCTGATTGAGATTCACTCTGTAATTTTTTCCATGAAGCCACTTGGACTGACATCTTTAAACCCCCAATTGAAACTTGTGCCACAGAGGTTTCTTCTTGGGCCAAAGCCAGCATGGATGCTTTCATCCCTTTTCAGAAATACCAGGTAAAAGCTCAATTGTCTCCATAATTCACACTAGAATGCTCGGCCACTATAACACACAGGAACCACTATTTTCTGCTATACCAGCATGACAGCTCTCGTCACAACAGGCACCTATTTGTTGCTCCTTGCCATAATTGTAAACAAGTCTTTGAAGGATCAAAGTCCCTGTTTGCTGAGAGAATGACATACTGCATAGCCTCTAACAACATTGGATCACATGATTATTGGCAGTTCTGTAATAGTGCATTAAATAAGTGTAAGGTCTCTATTCCTCACCTCTTTAATCAATATTACATGTTATCATCATCTGCTGATAAAGCTGCATGCTTTGCCTGTAAATTCTCCTCAAACTCTAATCTTGATTCATCCGGAGTCTCTGTTGAGTGATATGCATATAACCCCTTCCATGGTTTCTGCTATCATCTCTAACCTAGATCCCCACAAAGCATGTGGACCTAATGGTATCCCTGTAATAGTCATTAAGAAGTGTGTTCCTGAACTGGTATCCTGTTCTCTCTAAATGGTATAATAAATGCCTCACTGCCTCCTGCTTTCCTGCCTGCTGGAAGTCATCATCTGTTGTTACAGTTTTTAAGAACTCTGGTGAGCCATCCGACCCTTTCAACTATTGGCTTATTAGTCTTGTACCTCTTTTTGGAAAATTACTAGAGGCCCTAATCAATGCTGAATTGGTTCATCATCTCTCATCACAGGGCCTTTTCTTAGACAAGCAATATAACTTTTATTTCTCCATTGCTGCCACACATGGTCCAGTGCCTCTGCTATTTACCTTGAGCTCCTTGATAAGATCCAAAGAAAATCAGCAATATTATTGGGCTTCATCTGGCATCTTGACTCCAGTCACTTTCCCATCCCCATAAGGTTGCAACTCTGTCTTTTCTATAAATACATTAATGGTAAGTGTTCAAATGAGCTCTTCACTATGGTATCTAGAGTTTTTTAATGTAAGCACAACACTAGACTGGAATCGAAATCTCATTAATTTACAGTTGAGCTGGTTAGATGTAGCCATAAATTCTATGCTAACAGTTTCTTTTCTTGTACTTCTCACTTGTGGAACTCCCTTCTGGCGCCATGCTTTCCATCCAACTTTAATCTGCAAAAATTTAACTGCAATCTACTGTCCTCCTGATTACTCTCTTCTCTTTTAGCTCATCATTAATGTTTTTGTTCTTAATTCTCCCACACATTGTAACCCCTTGTGTCTTAGTGGCTTTACTGCCTTGCTTGGGGTGATTCCAAATAAAAAAAAAAATGTATATCATTCCATATCAAATCAACAATGGGCTGACCATCACCAGATAGAGCTTTATGATACAAATTGAATTGTCTATTTTCACATCTCTAGGTCAACAGGATCCATAGATATGACTCTTTGACAAAAAAAGGTGATTTATGGAAAATACAAAGTTTAAAAATCAATATCTCAGTTGTTTTTCACCTACAAAGCTAATTTATATACCATTTTAAAGTACTAGGTTAGATCTAAAACAAGGGTCGGCAACCTACAGCCCGCGGGCCGGATCCGGCCCCCATAGGCATTTTGACCAGCCCGCGAGCCTGATTACCAATGACTCTATTTTTAACATGAGAGACGAGGCTTTCGAATTAGACTATCTGCCAGTTATCTTTCATGAGACTTATTTTACCAAGTTGCGTTGCCTACGTTTAATGTCAAATAATGGATACATATTTGTTATGACCCTTGGTTACATTAAAAGATAACAAAAGCGAAAGGAACGATAAAGTGAAAGAGGCCAGGGAGGGACTGACATGCGAGGTAGCAGAAATCTAAAGACAGTTAAACATACATGCATTATATATACATGCCTCATGAATGTGTGGATGTTACCACATGTGTAAATACGTAAGTGTATATGTTTGCAACTATTTTTACTCATATGTATGGGTATATGTGCTTCGTTTTTGTCTGTGTGTGTGTGTGTGTGTGTGTGTGGTTCGTTTGTGGAACAATTTTCAATAACAGTTTCAAACCTACACATTATAATTTCATCCATTTCACTTCGGTTGATTTTTCTCACTTTGAAGTATTTTGACGTTCCTTGAGGAAAAGTAATTTTTGTTAGGTGTTTTTTAATTTTAGATTTTCTTTTGTTTTTCTGATTTCTCAATGTTTATTTTCATTATGGTTTTAAATATTTAGGTTGACAGGGGTCTGCATATGTAATTTTCCTTAATTTTTCATTAATGGCCTTCATCCGGCCCGCAACCTGTCATTATAACACGATCCAGCCCGCTGACCCCTGATCTAAAATGGGATCTATTTATATTTTTCTTTTTTTTGTTTAGAGGTCAAATAAAAATAATTTGACCTTGACTTTAATTTTAAATTCTTAAAAAGCATCTGTTAAATTTGATGATAAATTTGACTACCTTAATGCAAGATACATATAAAATTTTGTGGTGGACTTTTGACTGTGGCCTGGACTACAAGGGTTTTACTGAGTTAGAACAAATTCAAAATGACAGATTTTGATATCTGCCACTACGTGCTAACATTTTCATAATTTCCAATATAGTCAAGTTATGCATCTCTGGAAAGCTTTTTTAATGCCAATTAATATTGACATAAGAACTATGATCATAAAATGAACAATTTGTATTATTTGGGGTCAGATTTTGACCAATTTGGTGAAAAACAAAACTTATTTTTGATTTTGTTTACATTTTTAATAATGCAAATAGTTTATATGAAAAAGCAACATAATGAAAATAATTATGAAAATGATTTTATGACTAGATCCACAAAAATTACCTTGGTTACTTGATAGGTACCCTATCCACAAAAGTACCTTTGTCACCAGGCAGGTACACAAATCCATAAAAGTACCATGGTCACCTGGCAGGTACCAAAATTCATAAAATACATCTTATAATAACAAACTTACACAAAAGTCTAACAGGTTTTTCTTCTTTTCACCACCATTGATATCTTCATATCCACTTTAGGTTTTTAAAATAACATTTTTTAAAGATACACATTGATACACATAATACCATAAAATTTTGTTCAGGTGTATTGCAAAACTGGGTATTTTTACATATTTTTTGTTAATTTTAGAGTTGAGTCAACTTTATTTTCATTTGTGAAAAGTTGAAGTATGACTAATCTATTTTCATGTGCATATGTAAATTATTTAACACTTTTTTTTTTATTTATAAAATAATGGAATGGAATTCAAGTTTCAAAAACTAAAAAAAGAATCTATTAATTTATAAATACTGTTTATCCTCTACCTAATGTTAAGGGTAAGGTGTGTGTATCATACTTCAAAATATATTCAATCAAGCTTCACCCACTTTAAAAAAAGATCAAAAGGTTAAAAGGTAATATCCATTTCCTTATAAGGAAACATTTGACATTCATTGACTGAGCAGCAAATGCGGCTGTCGGTTGAAATTTATAAATTCTTTCTCTTAAAACAATTCTGTCAAGAAAACAGGTTTTTCAAGTCCAGTAGCTGTTATTGCTCCTTCCTTTATTGATGAGGGTTTCCTTCCCAACTTTTTATTTAAAGTAGTGTGGAACGCTAACATGTCATTATTGTCTCTTTGAGTCATATGGGATATCCATTTGTTGCTATTGAAAGTCCTCAAATGAAGCAGTTTCTGTTGTTTGGTACAGTTCGTTGTTTGTGATTCTGTAGTGCCAGTCCACAAGGTTTGAAGAAGAATGGCCTCACTGAGACCAAGTTTGAAGAACAATGGTTTTCACTAAGTTCCACAAGACTCACTTATTCAAAGCCATTTTTAATCATCGATCTTAAAAGGCACCTTTATACAGCTGACAGTTTAGATACTTCAGAATGATGCTATACATGACATCCACATGAAGTCCCAATCTGACAAGGTTATTTAAGAACCTGACTCAAGTTTTGGTTTTGTAGCAATTAGCGGTGTTGTGCAAAACTACCTCTAGTACAGCCTATTCTATCTTCAACATACTAAATTTGTTATAACTTATCCATACACCGAGGTATTTAAAGTGTTCGGTATTTACTAATTCCACATCCTGAATATTTATGATGGATTCAGGGTATGAATCATCATGGCTTACATTCCAATTCCAGATCATAGTTTCTGCTTTGGAAAGATTTATCTTGAATCCTTTTTCTTGGAATGCTTAATAAAGGATGTTGATTTTCTGTTCATCATTCTTACGCCAACTATGAATACCTGTCATCTGCATAGCACCCCTCATTATCAGGACATTGGCCTCAGAAAGAAAAGCAGAATTGCTGTCTTTTATTAGTTGATTTGTTCGGGATGTAGTATGGAATGCTTAATTGGTCAGTACCCATCTCTTCATATCTACGCTTGATATATAGATATGAATAGACTGAGATCAATGTGAACAGACTGAGGACAGATTGTGATAAATAGAATACATATGTATATAAGCACATTGCTGAGTAATTAGAATTTTGTTTTCTGATCTGGCTTCCAATTTCACCATTGCCCAATTTGCTAATGATCTGATGTGGGGGAGGAGATCCCAGCATGCAGTACCATTGAGAAATGCTTGAATGTCATAACACAGGTTTACCCAAGCATTGAAATTGAGTAGACAAAACTGTTTGTAAGCTGTCGATGCTTGTATGGCACCATGACTGGTGTCAAAGGTTGACTGGTGATCTAATTTATATTTCTAAAGAAAGAAAAATATTTTCATATTAAAACAATGAAGATACCATGAATTACCTGGTTTTTGTTACTTATGGAGTACAGTGTGAGAGGTGAAATTGCAAGCTTGGGTGTGATTGGTCATTAGGTACAGTCTTAGGTCTGTTTAATTTTAGTGTTAATTTTGATAAAGGAATTGTTCACTGGAATGAGGAACACAGAGCAGATCTTAATAAATCAGGTTTGTTTTGATCAGGAATATAATACACTTTCAGATAGAATTGATGATGCCACCTGTGATAATCAGGTCAAATGAGGGTGAGATTCTGGTAGATGTTAAATTTTCAACTGAAGGCCACAATTTTTGAATGAGAGAAGAGTTGGGAGGAAAAACTCGTCTCCCCTCAGATACTTATGACACAAGGCCATTATTTAATTGGGCCACCAATCATGTATTGGATTCTTGGGGGCTTTCCTTCCTCCTTCATGGCGCATGGCACAAGAATATTTTTTTTATTTATTTAATTTTTGTGCCTCTTGATTCCTTGGGGAACATAGGACCAAAAAGTTTCTCTCCAACAGATGCGGTTCCAGGCGATCCTCATCAGCTCGGCCCATGTCATGCATGCCTTTTTTTGTTTCAACATTCTCAAGTCTGTTTTGGTCAACCCATTTTCGCTTCTCTTGTGGATTCCAGTTAAGGTAGTGCCTGGTGACACTAGAAACAGGCTTTAGGAGGTCTATGTGGCTGATCCATCTCCATTTCCATTTTTCTCTTGGTCTTGATTCCTTGGGAACCATTGTTCAAAAACACCTTCCAACGGACACGGCCAAATCAAGGTCCTCTTCATTGGGGCCCATGTCTTGCCCATAAAAAAAAAAATGAAAGAATTAACACTTCTCCAAGTCTGTTTTGGCTCAAACCATTTTTTTTCCCTTGGATGAATTCCAGTTAAAAAAAAATTGATTTCCACTTTATGCCAGGCTTTGAATTCCTTCATCAACTCCATCCCCATTTCAATTTCTTGTTGGTCAAGTGCTATTATTATGAATAGCCAATACCATTGGTCAAGCATTATTATTGGCTGGCCAATCAAGAATTCCTTTTGGGGGTTTCAACCCCAAAAAAAAAAGTTTTTGTTGAAAGAACAGAAAGTATGATCTTAAAAATCTCATTGCTACCATGAAAAATTTGTTAATGCCGGATGATATTGTTGCCTCAGTTAATTGATTTCCTGTTCTTTAGCCAGGACAAAAATTCAAGCCTTCACCAACTTCCTTCATTTAAATAGTTGAATGACTTTTATTGTTTATCCATAACTGCAATCACCAGACCAACCTCTTCCTCCCATTAAGAATTCCTTATAAAAATGGTCATAATTGTCTTTTGTTTATGAAACACTGATTGTAAACAATCATAGTACCAATAATAATCCAACCTTTATGAATATTGTTGCCATGGAGCATCTCAAGTTTCAAGTTATAGTCCAAGATAGAGCTGTGATTGGCTGCTGGTCTTCAATAGTTCTTCACCAATATTCCTAAAAATACCAGCTTGATTTATCAGTTAAAATGCAGGGGATTGTATTAAGTTATAAAATGTTTAGACAGGCTAACAGACCAGAGTGAAACCATTAACCTTTTCTTGCCCAGCAACATGGTCATAATGTTGTTGAAGTTAATTAAATTTCAAGCTTAGACAAGACAGAGAGGAGTTAAGCCTGATCTTCCACAGTTTTTCACCAATATTCCTGCATACACTAAAACACAATGTGGGGGTGCAGGACTGATGCAGAGCAAGCTTGCTGGAGACAGACCAACACTCACAGACCAGAGTAAGTGTGGTATTCAGTGAAGTATGTGGCAATGGGGTTATACTTGCACTGGCATAAAGTTGCAAGTCATCATGACTGAGTTTTTTAGCATACTGACCTTGTTCAAACTGTTGATCATGACAGATTGTGCGTTCTCTCCCAGAAACTTTAACTAAAATCTGCTCGGGATAGTTGCAGTGTAAACTACAGGTTGGCTCTGTGGTGTGGAACAAACACAAATGTGCCTGAGCAGGTGTCTGCAGTGGGGATTAGCTAGCTACCCTAGCAGATGGCTGTACTCAAAAAAGACAAGTAAACAGCTCTTATGTGTATAACACTTCACAGAACACACAAATGTCAAAATGATCATCAGCAAAGGCATTAGGTTCTAACACTTAGATCCGAGGCAACTGCACACAATAAACTACATCTAGCTGCAAGGCCTCTGATTGGGAGATTGAAGGTTTTGAAGAGTGTGAAACCCCCACTCCTTAATTGTTGTTGTTTCCAGTTCCACCCTGACCTAGGGTGGTAGCACCTGTTAGGGTCCCAGCTTTGGGCAAATAGTGACACCCCCCCTCCCACACCAAACGAAAACAAAACATTATGAAAGTATAAAAATACATTTTTATATAATAAAATTACCAACAATACCTATTTTTTTTTTTTTTTAATCAGTATCACCCCATGCAAGGCAATAAAGCCACTAAAAAACAAGGGGTTACAGGGTGTGAAAGAATTAGGAACAGAAACATTCATAATGAGCAGGAAGAGGAAAGAGTAATCAGAAGGACAGTAGATAGCAATTGACATTGTGTTTAAATTTTTGAAGATTAAAGTTGGCAGGAAAGCATGGAGCTGGAAGGGAGTTCCACAAAATATAGTAAAATGACCAACAATACATTTTAAAACAAAACGACCAACAATACATATTTATGGTAGAATTACCAACAATACATTTTATAGCAAATGACCAACAATACATTTTTATCTGTAATTGAAGGCATACAATTGTGTTCAAAATATATTTAGTTAAAGCCATGAAATTGTGTTCAAAATATTTACATTTCAGCATTAAATAACCCATAGAGGTTGATATGCTGCTAAACAAAATCAACCAAAGTGACTGCACAAATACACTCATTCTAGACAGAAGTGCCATTTTTGATAGGTATGATGCTAGCTTAAACATCATGAAGAATTTGGAGGGGGAGAATCAGTAATAAAAACCCCAACATTATTATTGCAAGTCATTTGAGTAAGGTGGTACAAAAAAGACTAAAAGTTTAACTAATGAACCTTTCATCTTTCCTAAACTTTCAATGGATGTTTGAACAGAAGGCGTTTTAAAAGTGAAATCAATAAGGCATGTTCACTTTTGCACAAATACCTTTGGTGGGAGAAAGTATGATGCCAACTTTCCTCCCCAGCCATGAACCTATATGCACCTTCTAAAATAGCAAATACTGATCAAAACCAAATTTGGGGGAGAAGTGCAGACAGGTAAGGGGGTACAAAGTACAGTTGGTTTTACTAAGGTGTGTAGCTTAGTAAAATAAACCTTAATTCATTTTTTTGGGGGAAAAATTAAACATTTTACTATTTAACATGCAAAGTACTCCCACTATTTTAGAAAAAAATTAATGATTAAAATAACAAATACTTATTTAATTTAATAAAAATGCAATATTGTTTTTTACATATCTTTTCTTTAAGTTTTTACATACAAAAATCCAGTTTCAAGTTCACATTGCACTTGCGAGAACTATAAAAAAAATCACGAGGCCAAATGCTTCAAAAAGTTGGAATTTGGCTCTAGAAAGAAATATTTATGCATGCCAGTTGTATGTTGCATGCTCAAAAGTAAGAAATATCAGAATTTATTCTTCACTGTTAAGAAGGAAAAAAGAGAAATTTTTCTTAAAATATATTGTTTACCTATAAAAATATTGAATTAAAGAAATTTTAAACCAATTATTAAAATAAATCAGCTTATTAAAATTTCATAGATTGAAATGTTTGTAATAATTTCAACAATACTAAACTGTGAGGATTTCAAAATACCTCAGCATGTTGCAAAAAAATCTATGAATTAAAAACTCAAAAAAAAATATCATTTCAGTCATTAAATTAAGGGTCATTCTTGGTCAAATCACCAGGGTATGTCACCCTTACCTCTTCAATTTTTCTGAAATTTTGTCCATGTGTTGACTATGTAAAGACAATCTCCAAAATTTGAGATTCTAATTTCAAAACTTGTCTGATTTACATTAATTTTTAGTTTTCCCTAGTTTTGGGGCCACCCAAAAAAATCACATTTTGTAACTTACTTTTGTCTGTAAAATTAGTTCTAGAGCTTCCCTACTCATAAAAATTAGGCTCGAGGAATCCAAAAATGCTATAAAAAAACTGAAAATTAATCAATTTCAAGTTATTAGTGACTAACAGCATGGCTCGGCATTGCCCATGCTTGATTCAAAAAATCATATGCTTTTACTTCATTTGAATATCTTTGCCCTTCCTTGCCTTTAAAAATTTTTTTCTACAGCTCTATACTAAACATTAAATCTTTTTAAGCTCTAAAAAGAAATCTAAACAAAATGAACACAAAACCATCAGCTTTAAAAAAAGGACTCGTAACTGGAAAAAACCGAATGAAAAAGAATGTTAACAACAAATACTTTTTCACACCCAACCCAGTCCTGCAGAATCAGAATCAACATTGAGTTTAAGCAAGCGAATGAGCCAATTGGAGTAAAGTGCCATGCAGATTTAAATTTTTCCCACTTGTGATGAATGCAGCTATCGATTTTTTTGCATGCTAGCATGCTAGTTAACATTCGCGTCAGTCAGCTGTTGGCTCTTACGCTGGCCAATAGAATCTTTCTGTCTATTTGTGGCAGCCAGCTATAGGCTCTCACTCTGGCCAGTAGAAAATGGCTGCAAACTACATGAAAACTGCCGTAGATGCATGAAAAAATCAATTATTTCCATTATCGATGGGAGTTGGGAAATGCAAAGTCAGTCTTGGCCTTCCCGCTAACTTGGAGCATGTGCATGTAAATTTTGGTGCAAATCCGTCAAAAATTGCAGCCATGCATCTGTTACACACACACACACACACACACATCCTGCCTTTTATAGATAGAGATTTCTGATTTTTTCATAGCAAGATCAATAGGGGAGAGAATCCCCATGTGGCAGTTCATCTATGACAAAAAAAAATTTTTTTATTATTTTACATATATATTATTTTTACATATATATTATTTTTACCAAAAAAAAAGATAGTTTCGTTATTCCTTAGTTTGCTCAGAATAGAAATTAAAATTTTGCACATTTATGTTTTAAGGGTTTCTGTACAGCAATTGAATAAGATCTATACAGAGCAAAATAATTGTCAGAATAGAAATGATCAGGATTATGTGGGTTGTTGGATAAATTTAAAATAATATACAAACTATACATTTCTCTTGTATCAATCATTGCCTGCAAAATTCTGTCAATATACAAAGCTCAATATGAGCACCACATTTCAATATGGAATTAAAAATGGAAGAGTAACAAAATGATGTAAATATACAAAAAAAAAAAACAAGACCAGATAAAGCAGACATGTTTATCTACAAAAAGTATTTACAGAAGTTTAAAAGTTTAAAATACAGTATTGAAATATAAAAGCAGCACCATCAGCACAATAAAAACCATTTTTTAATCTATATATATATATATATATATATATATATATAATTCTCAAAATGTCTATATGTATGTGTGTGATTGGATATTGTTTATGCATTTCCACAGTTTTCATCCAATTTTGATGAATTTTTTTTTTTGATAGATAATTCTTCAGTGCCAGTTTTGAGTTCAAATTGTTGTCGACAATGGCTCTCGACTACTTCCTGTCCATTATAACTCTCAGCAACATCTTACTATTTACTCTCTGTTCTCGGATATATATCTTTCATAAAAACTTTAATAAAAATAAATAGTTTAAATTATTACAATAATATTATTTATTATTATACAGGTTAACCCCCCCATTTGGGGATGTGTCTCCCAAATGTTGTTACTAATACTGATTTTCAAGTGGGCTGATTTTAAACTTAAACTGTTCCAATTGAATGGCAAAAATTCCCAGTAACAAAAGACCCAGTCAAAGACAGGTTATACTCAGTCAGTTATGTGCCATGCATGATACACACTTAGGCGATCATGTATCTTTCGATACATGACTGATGAGGCAGATTTTTTCCTGCAGTAGGTTGCCATTTCTTTCTGCAGTAGACCAGTTGCCATCCAAGGCTATAGAACCCGGTCTGTCCTGCTACTTACCCATAGTTTGGGTAGGGGAGAAGAAGAGAGTTTATACCTTTCCATAATATACATAAGTGAATGTAATGGATTTGACTAGAATTTGAACTCGGCTCTCCAAATGCCTCAATCTGAGCCACTATCCGTTACTCCACCATGCCTCTTCAATATACAAAGCTCAATATCAACATGACATTTCATAATGGGATTGAAAATGGGAAAGTAACAAAATGATAACAAAAAAAAAAACAGATAAAGCAATCATGTTTATGTACTAAAAGTATTTACAGAAGTTTAAAATACAGTATTGAAACATAAAATCAACACCATCAGCACAATAAGAACCTTTTTTCTTTAATAGAGAATAATGAAAATGCCAATATTATGAAACAAATTTTCTTTATTTTATTAATTTTAATCTCCAAAGAATTAAGAACACTTCTTCAATTTGAATAATTCTTCCATTATTACAAACATGAAAGAAATATTAAAAGGTATATATATATAAGTTATGGGAGATAAAAATTATTGCAAAATTATGTAAATATGCAAATATCTTTAAAAATGAAATAAAATTGGTGTTAGGACTAAATCTTATTCCTTCATTTATCAATTTTCAATAATTTTCAATTAAATAAAAAGTGCTTCTTGTTTAAAAATTGTCAACATGAAATAAAACACATGAGTAAGTTATATACAATAGGTGGTGTGTGTATGTGTAGAATCCTAAAAAATGAATCAAGCTGTCCTTGATTGGAAACTTGTAAATAAATGCTGCTATATCTAAACAAAAAGCTTGTAAGATCTTCCAGTAGCAGTTGCTGATTTTGGAGGTGAAATTTCAAATAAAACTTTATTTAGCGGTATAAAGCAAATGTCATTCTTTGAAGTCCAGTTAAAGGTTTTCCTCAGACCATGTAGATATAAAAATTGGATTTCAACATCACCATGTTCTTCACTCATTATTTTAACTAAGCCAATCCACCAAACAAAATCATAAACACTGCTTACATATGAAGATACATTTGGTACAATCATGTTTGGTTCATCCTTGCAAAAGTCAAACTTATACTACATGTTCATCTTTACTTGTAAGATTGTGAGAAATTTTTGTCATTGGAATGAAATAATGACTGCTCCTTGTTCCAGGGACAGTCTTACCTATTTCAAAGCATTCTGTCAGTTGATCTCGAACACCCAACATATAAGACTGTTCAATGTCAAATACTTGAATCTCAGACGATCTACCCTACAAACATCTAGGAATGCCTCATAATCAAGGATTATAACTAATGTTATAGCCTCTATTCTGAACAAACTAAGAAATAACCAAACTACCTTTTTGGTACAAATAATGTTCAATATATAATATAATAAAAGAAAATTATCATAGATGCAATGCCACATGGTAATTGATCTTGCTATGGAAAAAAATCAAAAATCATTAATAACTTAAAATTGGTTAATTTTGAGCTTTTTTTTTTTTTTAAATAGTATTTTTGGGTTCCTTGGGCCAAAAAGCTTTTCTGGGCCAATTTTTAGGAGTAAGGAAGGTCTAGAACTAAGTTTACAGACAAAAGTAGATTACAGAAAGTCACGATTTTTTGTGTGACCCCAAAACTGGGGAAAACTAAAAATTGATGTAAAAATCGGAAGGTGGCGGACTTCATCACATTAATTTAACTTTAAATAAGGAAACAAAACTGATGTGAGAAAGGATGAGCAAAAGACATCATTACACATAAAATATGTATTTAACAAGATGTACAATATTAAACAATGTGAAAGAAGGTATGTATTGAGTAGAAAAAGGTTGAATAAAACAAGAGTTGTCTCCCTTTAACTATTATTTTTGTATTTCAAACTTCACTGAAAGAAGGTTTATGAGAGTTTCTTGTAATAATTGTTCTCAGAAGATTTGCTGTGTAAGAAAAGATTATGTGAGTGTATAAGGAATGTTTAGCATGTGAGTAGTGGTGTGAGTGAGAAGGTTGGAAAAGTTTGTATGTACTTGAATGCGTGAATAATTATTTAACGTCAGACCGTCCATGGTCAAGACAGGAGTTCTCTGGGATTACATCTTGCAGCAAGAAGAGAGAAAAAAGAGAAAGAGGCAAACTTTTATTTGCTATTTATAGATAATGTAATCACGTGACAGGTTCCAGATCACTGTGCAGGAAGAATTATTCTTCATATGCAGACAATCTGATTGGTTGGCATTGACCAATTAGCAAGTGAGTTTTGGCTAGACTTAAGAAAGCTTCTGGTATCTGTTTCTCACAAAAGTGCACAAACTGACTACATGAAAATAGAGTGATTACAAAATTGTTGCATTGCTGCGATTTGTAAATTGTCTATAATAACATAGTGGTGGTTTATTAACCAATGAATGCTTGCCATTGTATGTGATTTGTATTTGTGTATGTGTGTGTGTATGTATGTGTGTGTAATATAGATTGGCATGGGACAATTTTTGAAATTAGAAGCTCAAATTTTGCGGATTATCTTACTTTAACATAGTCAACACATGGACAAAATTCCAGAAAAATTGAAGAGGCATATTTTTTCTGGATGATTTGACATGGACTTACCCTTAAATTCTTTTTTATGCAATATAAAAAATAAAATTATTCATTCTACTAGAATATAGAATAAAAAATTATAATCTTACCTTAAACTACTGGTTACTTATTTTAAACAAAGTTTTTAAATATTGTAATCACTAAAACCCGATGGTATGGATTTTTAGAGTTTTCATAAAAAATTATAGATATGGGGTGTTAATAAATATAAAAAAAAAAATATTTCTGCCATGACTTTAATAAAAAAAAATATATTCATAATAATTTCGATCATCTGTGAATATTTTCTGAAAGTTTCATTAACATCTGACAATTATTTTTATTTTTTTCTAAGATTTTCCAAATTAATAGGTATAATACAAAAAAAAAAAAAAAATTATCTATGTTATTTTATACTCCATATTGCAAAAAAAGAGAAACAAGGTTTTTAAATCAAAATTTAGAATATTCTAAAAAGATGGAAAAATTTTTGAAAAATAATTAAAAAAAATTTGGTCTATCCTCTTCATAAAAAAACATAAGCATTTTGACGATAAAATTTTTGTTTTTTTAAATTTTGGCGTCTTTTCATCAGACTATGCTCTAGAGATAAGGTAAATGACAAAATTACACAACACAGTTTCTCAGGTTTTGTTGACCTGTGTGTAAAACGTTTATTTTCATTGTTTTAAGTAAAAAGTAAAGCAGTACTTTTCCAAAATTCTGTTAATTAATCCTTAAATTTACTAAGTGACTTTGAAACACATCTCTAGGACAAATATTGGATTTTTAAAAGATTTTTAAATTTGTTGTTTACATTTTTCGTCTATAATGGTGGTTCGATGAGTGACTGTCGATTTTTTTTTAAATGCATAAGTTTATTTACATTTGGAAATTAAATTTTCTTTTAATATGAATTTAGCTTTAAGCTATTTAATTATCATTCAAATAAAACCAAAATTTAACTTTAAAAAATACATTTTTTTTGTTTTGATTACAATTTTCGAAATGAAACAGTTTTCCGCATAAGTTTTTTTAAAAGCTTTCGAGGTTAAAATGAAGTTTTATTATTTATTTTGAAAAATGACATTAAATGATTTTATTTTTATACAAACAATACAGCTCGTTAGCATTGTCATAGACAGATTGATGCCAAATTCAATGTTTTGTTCAGTTTTTAGACCTCGTTTATTTATTTTTTTTTTTAGCAATGAACCGGGGCTGAAACCATCCCGACCCCTCATAGCCGTGAATGGTGGGTGCAAGAAAGAAAATAATTAAGCATTTAATAAAGTTTTAAAGTTAAAGTAATTAAAAAAAATGTTAGAGTAATAAAAAGAAATTATCCCCATCTCCGATAATAGACAAAAATTTAAAAGATGATAATTAATTTTTTTTTTTTTTGAAAGATTCAGTTCACAGACACTTTTACCATGATTTGATGAATTAATAAACAAAATTAATTTTTTAAGTTGCAGAAAATTAAACTAGAATAACTTTAAAAAGTTCAAGATCATTTTTAAAAAAAATGAATAACGAAGAAAGAAGGAATTGATCTCACATAAGAAAACATTTTTTTTTTCGTTCTTTTAATTGTTGTCAAATTCTTCCTGTGCCGGCGAAGTTGACGGAACAAAAATAATGGGGTGTCCAGTAAAGAGAAAGCTTTGAAATTTATGAACTCAGGTAAAAAATCAAATTCCTGTAGAACGAATAAGAAATATCGTAGGTGAATTATATATATATATATATATATATATATATATATATATATATATATATATATTTTTTTTTTTTTTTTTCAATTTTCGGTTAGCTGGGAAAAAACAAATGTTACAGCCGGTCACATTTTCAACCATGAGAAAAAAAAAAAAACCGGTGTCACTATAAGGGAGATAACTCTAAAGATGCTTTGAAAATAGCTCAATGGAAGAGTTCGGGACAGTTGTGCCATGACGAGGAATACCAACTGAATATTTACTTTAAATTTAAACGACGTTCCTTTATTTAGCTCTTTCTGTCCATGTCCTGAATTTAGAAGGTAAAAAACAAGTTTCATTTCCAATTATACTGCATAACTACAGAAATCAGATATAAAATTTACTAATTTATATATTTTTTTCTTTCTGCACTTCTTGACAGAACTGGTAAACTTAACTAAGTGTAACAGACTATTGTTAAGGATTCAAAAGGATGTGGCTGAAACACACAAATTAAATGGATTCAACATTTTTCAAATTCAACAAATGTAGGAGTTTTATACAGATTTATATTTTTTTATATACTAAAGTTCATGCCATAAAGGCTCAAGAGCCACCCAAGGGAGAGGGTTATTTTTGTCGTGTCCATAAAAAATAAATAAATAAAAATTAATTATAGTGTTAGAAATAATTATAACAATTATAATTATCATTAACTCACTTTTTCTAAAGCAATAAGAATCAACCCCACTTTTCTCCTCTACACACACAAACACGTAACATTCTCATTATCAGATAATCAGTGAACATGGACAGGCCGTGAGATTATAAGAGACATTTGGAAAAAATTATTTATCTGTTTAGCAGAATTATTAGATATGCCTGCATGAAATCAAGTAAGCTTATGGCATTGTATGCTTTGTTGTGTTCAATACATGTGGTTTACTGGTGAACAAAAGGTTCCTTCAGAATTTTACCTCCAAGTAAGTTTTTATTTACACTCAGAGTTGTTGCTATTATTACAAGGTTTTAGCCAATGTGCTCTCCAACCTTCTTCAGGTGCTTGTTGATCCAGATAACCTTCAATGAAATTTGAACTGAACATTTTATTAATCTACATGGGTAGTCTTTGCCAGTCACATATTCTAAGAATCCATCATCTTCTTTTCTCAACCCACTACTATGTTAACTTCATCTGCTGAAATAATATTCCTTCCTATCTACTCATTCACAACCCAAATCTTCAATAAACTACTTTCCAAAATTGTCTTAGGTTTCAAATTCCATCCTTCTGATAGATTGTATATAATCTTGGAAAGGGTTTTTTTCTCAAGCCTTTTATCTATTCATCCCATATTTTTATTACCCTGAACTAGATATTGTGTTACCTCAATTAAACTCAGAAGCAAAGTAATGGGTGAGCTATGAAAGAAAGGAACATTCCCAGGTTGCATTTCCCCTATTATGGACATTATTATATCTATAATATAATAATACACGAATGGAACAGAATAGGTCAAAGAAAAGAAATGACAAACATGCTTTATTCTATGAGAAAGTTTTATACCACTAAAATATATATACAAAATTATGTACAAACATTTACACTTGTCTCACAAAGAGAAAGTATAACACATGTATACGACAAAAAGCAGTGTGAAAATGACAAAGAGATATAGAAGGATCTGACTTGTGAGCCAAAGGGAGATAATCGCCTTACAAAGGCTTACCAAAAAAGTCTCGATATATACACTTTATTGCTTGGAAATGTCTTCACTTTAGGTAGTGGAAAGGAGTAGTACTGTATTTTTTTTTTTTTTTCACATAAACTTTTATATATTTCAGTCAGTTTGTTATGGCCGTGTTCATTGTGCATATATCTTTTGTATTATTAATGATTCAAGAAAACAACAAAACTCCAAATGTGAACCAACAAGTGTATATTGAAATAACATACAAGAACAAAATATACAATAATTTGTATTCAGTGTATAGATTTAAGGGAAAAGAAGTTGCTTCCCTTTAACTGTATTTTGATTTGTAATTGATTCTTCGATAGAAAGTTCTCTTTAGAGAGAAATGTTCAGGAATCAATGTTAGAACAAGTCTGCTGTTAGAATAGATAACACAAGAATACAATTGATTAGAAAGTGTGTTGTGTTGGAGAAATCAACAGAGTCCTGGCTGATTGACCTCGGCTAAGTCACAGAGAGATATGTATATATGTGTAGTGGACCGTGACTGTTTTGTTGTTGAGTAGACGTAGAAGAAACACATGTGGGTTCAGATTTTCCTGCTAGCCGGTCCAACTACATGAAAAGGTTGGACTTTGATTAAGTCCAAAGAAGAAGGCAAAGAGAAACAAACACAAGACCGATAATACATGTATACAAATATATATTAATAACAAGTTACACGAAAACAGTTACAAAGGACAAAGTATGTGTGTGCATATTCTGTATGTGTGTGTGTGTGTGTGTGTATTGTGCTTAGCGTGTTCCCATGCTATCCCTTGTTAGCGCCTACATTTCGAGGTTGTAAGCTGAAAGCCTGAAGAAAAAGAGAGATTTACCTCCAGGTATCGATGCTAAGGCCTGAGGGGAAAAAAAGAGAAAGAGGCGAAGGGTCAGCGGCTATTTATAGCCAGGGAAGAGAGACCTCTGGTGAAAGGGTTAACGAACTAAAGGAGGAGTTAACTCCGACATATGTATTACAAAATTTTGTGTCTGTGTGTGTGTTTGAAATGTTGTGAGTAAAGTCATAGGTTTGTGTTGACAGGCGAAATTTAGTGGACTCTACTGGCGGCTTGTGAAAAAGTCACCTCTTTTAAAGCTACAGATAGGCTCCCAGCAAAACTGGGGGAAAAGTTGATTTTTCACTAAAATTGGTTAAAATTTGACCATTCACTAAATTTGTACTAACGAAACAAGTAAGCAAGTTCAAAACCGAAAAATTTAAAGCAATGACTGCGATGGCTAAATTGTCCTATAGAAAGGCAGTATTGATTTATTAGCCAATCGCAGACAAATAAAATGTGGGCGTGGAAAAACATAGCAGTCGCTACAATTTCATTGCTATACACAATGATTTTTATACAAAAGAAAATTGTTGTAATTCACATTAAATAATTTGTTGTATGTTTACATACCATTCCATTTAAATGAGCAAAATTTTAGATTAATCTTACATTCATTTGCCAGGCCTGTCGACAGGCGGAAGGTGTCTAGTCAGGCCTCCACCCCGAAAATCATTTGTCTGTGAAAAATGACGTTAACTAATTTTAGTGTACAAATTCTTACTGACTTGAAGGCCATCTCAATCAAAACATTGAATGGAAAATGATATAACATTTTAAAAAAAGCACAATCACAACCTCGATTTCGACTTTAGTCAAGGGAAATGAATCTGCACCCGATATAAGAAAATTGAATTTTAAGAAAAAAGTTCTTTTCAAAGTTACCTCCCCTGAATAATAAAGATTAAAAATAGAAATAATTCAAAATAATTAAAATACATTATATATAGATATATATTAATGAAAATAAACAATTAATTAATGCATATTAATAAGTAATAATTAATTTAATATAATATTAAAAGCAATAAAATATATATACATATATATATCTTATTGTTTTATAATATTATTTTAAATTGATATTTTTTATATATATATATATTATTATTTTTATAATATTATTTTAAATTGATAGTTTATATATATATATATATATATATATATATATATATATATATATATATATATATATATATATATATATGAGGTAAATTAATATATAGATTTTATATAAATTTTTATATATCAAGAACAGTTTTGAAAGAAAAGATATATGACAATTTGGAAAAATTTTTCTGACATGTTTCATCTGTTATATTTAAATATATATATATATATATATATTTAAACAAAAGTTTGATACATCTAAACTTGTAAACTGTTTTGAACAAACAAAACTGCATTTTTTTCTTAAAGGTAACTTTTTCTGCCAAAACTTTATCAGACAAATGATTGGTATCCTAAATAGAATATTAAAAAAATTTGCAAAGTCACAAGCCATCTTGGAGGAAATGAAGAACTAT
The DNA here is from genome assembly GCA_903632075.3 of Acanthosepion pharaonis. Taxonomy (NCBI): domain Eukaryota; kingdom Metazoa; phylum Mollusca; class Cephalopoda; order Sepiida; family Sepiidae; genus Acanthosepion; species Acanthosepion pharaonis. The sequence goes on along the minus strand of CAHIKZ030001617.1, from coordinate 828,329 downwards.
GACTAAAATACAATTTATTATTAGAAGAAAAGTTGTGTGGGGGAATGCCAAGAACAACAGTTTAAATGTTTCAATGTCTGGACCTCCTCAAGTAATTTTAAGTATGAAAGAATAGAAATATTAAATTACATCTAACTCACTCATGTCTTCTTCTCTCTCCCCCCTCACTTCCTCACTTATTATAATGAATATTCATTATTAATTATTATAATGAATATTCATTATTAATTATTATAATGAATATTCATTCATAATTATTATAGTGATAATTCATTCATAATTATTCATTTCATTTCATGAAATGCAGAAGTCTATTTTATTCATTTAATTTTTTTAATTAATTTTTTTCATTTAATTTTTTGGCAAAGTTTAACCTTCAAACACCAAAAAACAGTTTGTTAGAAAGACATTTTTTCTTGAGCAACTATTACTGTATACTACTATGTTTATTGCTTAAAAAAACTGTTTAGAATTTTAATAGCAACAGAAATGTTAGACAATATTCAGCTGTTAGATTGTTCATTTACAAGAATAATTTTATATTTACAAGATTATATCTTTGAATCAATTAAAAGGAAATATAAAAAGAACTTTTTTTATTAATAAATTTCTAAAAATGTCTGTGAACAAGAAAATTTAAGTAAACACATAGTGATAAGTCACTGTAATTATAAATTTTTAAAAAATGCATTTTCTGCACATTTCTTTTGATTGCCCTAGTTATATAAATTCTCAAAAACAGATTGAGAACATTTTTTCCTCTAAACCAAATATTCATTTAATTTTAAATTTTAGGTGAGATTCCCAAACATATTTTAAGTGTGCATCCCTCTATTTATTGGGTGGACAAACTTTCTGTGTCTGTAATATAATCAATCCTAGACTAGCATCTTGATTTCAGTCACTTTCTCACTGTTGCAACATAACTTCCCTCTGCCTGTTCTACAAATATTTTCATGGCAATTGTTTTGATGAACTGTTCTTCTTAGTGCCTTGACTACAAGAATTTAAGCATGCTACTAGATTGGTAATTAGGTCTCACCATTTTACGATAGAACTAGCTCGATGCCACTGTTAATTCTATTCTAATAGTTTCTTTTTTAGTACTTCTCACCTCTGGAAACCCCGCCCAATTTCTTGCTTCCCTCCCACCTATGGTCTTCAAAAATTTAAATGCAACGACAATCGCCATCTTCAGTCTTCCTGAATCCTATAATCCTGTGTATGAAAAACATCTGTCAGCAAAGCCTTTGATCATGAAAACCACCTCTTAATTGCTGTTGTTCCCAGGTTTCGGGATTATTATTTTTCTCCTGATAACAAGAAACCCACAAAGGTTATATATGTGCAGACTCAAATATACATTTACACAGCTACAAAGTTTGTGATTAGATCCTATGAAAGAGCAAAATCACAAATTTCAACCACTGCAACATATCTATACAACACATGATGTTCTCCGACTCAGCAAATAGATCTTTTTTTGCATCACGTCAAGGTCACCAACTTGTTGTAGGCAGTTATGTGGTCATCAACTTCTTGCTGTCATTTCTTTACATTTTTTCACATGAGTCCCTCATTTTTTGTTGTAAGGATTTCAGGAGACACATTTCCCAATTTGAAATACGGATGTTTCTAACACCTGAAACAAGTTGGGAAATGCATAACTGCCTGCAACACTCCTAGCATTCCCTAGTGGTGGGACCAGAAGTGCGTACAAATCATCATCATCATCATCATCATCAACATTGATGTTATAGTAACTGTAGGAAAAGAAGAAAGGTAATTCTTTTTTCTTTTTTTTTTATGCGTCATGTGTTTTCAGGACATGGATGATCATGACACTCCACAACATCCTTCTTTTAGTTGCTCTAAGTAATTCATGTCTTTTTACAATCCCTTTTAGTCTTTATTGTTCAGTTGTTAAAAGTTACTTTCTTCTTTTATGTGCCATGTCTTTTCAGTATGTTAGTGTTCATGACCTCCACAACTTCCTGTTCTTGTTACTCTAAGTAATTCTTTCTTATTTTTGTACACCTCTTGGACTTAGGTATTTATAGACTTTAAAATAAATTGTCATCGATTTTTATTGTATCAGGTCATCCCTTAAGTTCTGTCCGACTTTTAACTTTTTGTTAAAATGAACAAAATTTAAAGAGTATTTTATAATGTCTAATGAAGCTGAACATTATTTTTATGTTTAGATGCATTTAAACTGATCAAATTTTATTTCAGAGAACAATAAAATTAAATTTTGTTTGATTAAAACTCTGCTAACATGGAAGTACCCAAGAATCATTTGAGGCACATAATGCTTTATGAGTTCAAGAAAGGAAACTCAGAAGCCGAAGCGGCTAGAAACATTCACTCAGTTTATGGAGAGGAATGTGTGAATGAAAGAACTTGCAGAAGATGGTTTGCAAAATTCAGAGGTGGAGATTTCATCTTTGAAGATGAAGATCGAACCAGATGTCCAGTTGAGTTTGATTAAAAGCTTCTTGAAGCAGTCCTTGAAGAAAATCCTGCTTTATCAGTTGAGGAATTGGCAGTGGTTCTCAGTTCAAACCATACAACTGTTCATCGTCATGTTCAACAACTTGGAAAAGTTCTTAAACTTGGAAAATGGGTGTCTCATGAATTGTCTGAAAACAACCTCAAATCCCGAGTTGACATCTGCTCTTCTCTCCATTTCACTTGTTTCACCTTTTTTGGATAGACTTGTGACTGGCAATGAAAAATGGATCTTTTATCAAAATGTTAAGCATCATAGACAGTAGCTTGGTAAAGAGGAAGGACCCCAGCCACAGCCGAGAAGGGAACTTCATGGGCAAAGGGTTCTTCTTTCAATCTGGTGAGATCGCCAAGGAATAATCCACTTTGAATTCTTACCACCTAATGCAACAATTAATGCTCAAATATACTGTCAGCAATTAGAGCATTTGAACCAAGCTTTGAGGAAAAAAAGACCTGATCTAGTGAATCAAAAAGAGGTGATGTTTCATCAGGACAATGTGCAACCTCACACAGCAAGAATCACGTCACAAAAGATCAAAGAACTTGGTTGGGAGAAAATTCCTCATCCACCTTATTCTCCCGATCTTGCTCCTTCAGACTACCATTTGTTTCGTAGCTTACAGAATCATTTGGAAGAAACAGCTTTTGTAACACAGGAAGAGGTTAAAACTGACATTTGTGAGTTCTTCGAATCAAAACCAAAAGAATCTTACAGTAATGGAATTAGTAAGCATGTTAATAGATGGAAGGAAGTCATAGATAATCAGGGAAAATACATTGTTGATTGAATCTGTAATTAAATGTAACATTTGGTCACTTGTTTTCTTTATTCAAAATTCGGACAGATGATGTTATAGACAAGTGTATGGTTGCAAGAAAGAAATACGACAACAGCAGAAATAGATTTACGTGATTTATTTCAATAGGAACGTGTGGTTTTGAGACAGCTACCTTGTGGTGTAGTTCATAGGCCAGCTGCTGACCTGGGTTGATCTCTCATAGTAGTTCTCATTGGTTGGCGTGGTGCTACTGCTGCTGACTGCTCAGACCAACTGTGACCGATCTCTTCCCTGGCCTCCTGTTGACTGCTCTTGTACTTCCCCATGTGACCCTTTTTATGGCGTTTTTTATGGCTTAACAGGCTCAAAAAATGATGCGAGTATAATTAGGAGGGAAGCATTTTTATTGGTCGAAAAATAGAAACACTTTAAAATATTATTTTATTTTTTCGACCGAACTCATAAAATTGTCAGGCTTATGCATAGACGATGATAATGGTTATTTTGTGAAGATATCAGATTTTCCCGTTCATTCCCGCTCGCTCTTAAGTATGTTAGTTTATTTTTATGCAAATCGGCCGAGATATATCTTATTTCATTTTATAACAATGACCTGATATATGTTAGGTACAAATGTTAATAGAATGAAATGATTAACATGAGTGCTACAAAATAAAGAAGTTTTTATTTCCTTTTCTTTTACAATACAATAACATAAAATGTTGCTGCTCATAATTCAGCCATTTAGAATAACCCCATGATTTATATTTAAAGAATAAAATCCAATAGAAAAAGACAACATAGTATCAACAAATAAACATTAATTTAATATAATGTCAAGAATACAATGGTTATAGATTTGAAAGTAATGTTTTTGTTTTGATTAATAAAGTTCTGGAATAGAATATAAATTGTATTTGTGTATGTATGTGAGAAACAATGAAATGTTGTTATATGTGTGTTTATGTGAAAGAGTCAGTACGTGTGTGCATGCTTAGTAGTAATGGGGGATACAAGAGATCATATTTAGTTCTTACTGTGAACTGTGTTGCTGTAGTTTGGATCGGTCTCTTTGTACTTTGTCAGCAAGGTAGTTTTTCACATGTGGACGTGAATGGGTCTTGAAGATAAGCAGCTAAAAATGAAATTTAAAATTGATCAAAGTAGTAATCTGCCTTAGTGAGCTTCCAGTCGGCGTCTGTCGTAACTCTCTGCATTATATATGGAACCCGGACTCAAAGCTTTGCGAAGGACAAGGTTTCGTTCTTAGGTAGACAGGGCCTGAATCCGTCAAATTGGTTCAAAAATAAGAGATGTTGGATTTATATGTCCTATGGGCACACACATACAAAAACATTAAACCGGCCTTGTGCCACATTCTATCCTTGTGGGTGGATTGATAAATACTAAGCAGCTAGAGTGATGCAGATCTTGGTGAAATTTGTGTCTCATGTTTGGGGCCAGACTTTGTGAATTTTATACACTTTTGTGTAAGAAACTCTGCTCCTGAATTATATTACTGATTTCTTCTTAATTGGCCCTAAAAAGACGCATGGTATATCTTCTACTATGTCTGCACAAGATTTCGGTAGTATCTATCTAAATCATGATGAAATATTTAGTGGACATGACAATCTAACATTCAGGCTAGGGAAATATATTTCTTGTGTATATTGGTGTATTGTGAAATCTGTTTAAGTTATGATGGCTTTTGCAATTGATGTCTCTTGTGGAAACCAAAACCACAAATTAGAAAATAAATAAAACAAATAAACAAGAACGTGTTGGAAGTGAATTATCTCCTTTTCTCTGGACAGCTGCTGATCAGCAATGTAAGTAATTTTGCAACAACCATCAAGCACTTACAAGCACTCATACACACACCAACACGTACGCTCACTGTTTCCAAAAATTGTCAGTTTTGTGAGATTGTTTTCATTTTAAACAGGAAGAATGTTTGTCATTTATATTTGACATTTTGAGTCATCATTACTTTTAGTAAAGCCAGAAGTATTGACCACAGCAAATGGTGACAAATGGACATTTGGGAAATTAGAAAAACTCAACAAATACTCTCAGCTGTATCAGTTGACAAGGAAATTAAGTGAAATATATCTGGGAGGTTGATTCAATTCCTCTCATCGCCATGTAGTGACTGTTGACCTCTTTTGGTTACCAGACCTCACACTGGAACCACTGTTGCCACAGCGACCTTTGCTGTCTGGGTGAATGACTTCAGCGGACACAAGATCTTCATCAAGTCTACAATAGGAAGAAATGCTATGCTAAATAAAAATTTATTATCAATAACAGACAGTGCAATAGATAGCTAGAGAGGATTAGAATGAAGTAGTTTGTAGATAGATAGATAGATAGATAGATAATGAACAGATATATTTAGATAGATAGATGTAATAGATAGATAGATAATTTAATTTACAACAGAATGAGATAGATAGATAGATAGATAGATGATATGATGAAATATTGTCAGAAAAGAATGAGATAGATAGATGATAGATAGATAGATAGATAGATAATAATGAACAGAATGAGATAATAATTTCCCAAAGATAGATAGATAGATAGATAGATAGATAGATTTTTATAGATATGAACAGACTGATTTTTTGTATAGATAGATAGATAGATAGATAGATAGATGGATAGATATGGATGAAAATGAACAATGAATTGACTGAGATAGATAGATAGATAGATAGATAGATTAGAGATAGATAGATAGTGATACGAATGAACAGAATGATGGATGGATAGATAGATAGATAGATAGATGAATAGATGGATATTATGGATTTAAATGTTTAGAACTGGAAATGATGATGTGATATATCGATAGATAGATAGATAGATGAGATAGATAAATAGATAGATGAATTGATGATTTTATATTAACAGACTGAAATAGATAGATAGATATAGAAAGAACAGATGAAAGACTGAAATAGATAGATAGATAGATAGATAGATAGATAGATATAGAAATATATATGATATATGAACAGACTGAAATAGATAGATAGATAGATATAGAAAGAGACAGTATGAACAGACTGAAATAGATAGATAGATAGATAGATATAGAAAGAGACAGTATGAACAGACTGAAATAGATAGATAGATAGATAGATAGATATAGAAAGAGACAGTATGAACAGACTGAAATAGATAGATAGATAGATAGATAGATAGATATAGAAAGAGACAGTATGAACAGACTGAAATAGATAGATAGATAGATATAGAAAGAGACAATATGAACAGACTGAAATAGATAGATAGATAGATAGATAGATAGATAGATAGATAGATAGATAGATAGATAGATAGATATAGAAAGAGACAGTATGAACAGACTGAAATAGATAGATAGATAGATAGATAGATAGATAGATAGATAGATAGATAGATATAGAAAGAGACAGTATGAACAGACTGAAATAGAGAGATAGATATGAACAGAAAGAGAGAAAGATGATACGAATGAACAAGGACAGATATGGACCAACTGAGATAGATATAGAGAGAGATAATATGAACAGACTGAGATAGATACAGAAAGAGAGAGAAAGTATGAATAAACAGATTATATGGACCAATTAAAAGAGATAGATAGATAGATAGATAGATAGATAGATAGATAGATAGATAGATAATGAACAGAGATAGACAGATAGGAACAGACTGAGATAGATAGATATGAACAGAATTAGATAGATAGCTAGATAGATAGCTAGCTAGCTAGATAGATAGATATGAACAGAGATAGATAGATAGATAGATAGATAGATAGATAGAGAGAGAGAGATAGAGAGATAGACAGGAACAGACTGAGATAGATATGAACAGAATTAGATAAATAGATAGATAGATATGAACTGAGATAGATAGATAGATTTAGATAGATAGATAGATAGATTCCTAGATAGATTTATAGATATGAATGAATGATAGATAGATAGATAGATAGATAGATAGATAGATAATATGATAGATAGATAATAGATAGATAGATGTGAACAGAATGAAAAAGATGATGGCTGTTGAAAATGAATATAACCATTACTGAAAAGTCTGATCAATGGTTTTAATTCCTGTGAGGAAAACTGATACATAAGAACAGACAGATAAATAAGAATAGTGTGAGATTACAGAATGAACAACTAGAAGATTTAGAGTTATATATATATATATATATATATATATATATACTTTTATATATATTATTTGTTTACTTTTCTAAATTTTTTTGTTCAATTTAAAAAGAAAACAATTAACATAGTATCAATGAAAATCTGTTGCCTAAAAACATGTCATACACAAATAAGGGTTGAAATGTTCTTTGCCAAGACCCACTTACTGAAATTTGATCAAATGACCAATTATCAGAATTTTAGGGAATAGAATGAAAGAGTTTCTTGTCTGTCCAAGAGCTTTTCAGCAGCCCCTGATACTGAACTGTTATGTAATATCAGTCCTCCTATATGACAGTAAATGTTGGACCATCTGATCACAGATGCTGAAGAGACTTTAAGCAACAGAAATGTGGTTCTACAGAAGGATGCTAAGAATACTGGGGACAGAACTTGTGAGCAACAATGAAGTTTTAGATAAAATGGAAATGAAAAGGACACTTTTACTTAGCCTTGGAAAAGGATAGTTGAAATTTCTCAGGCACATAATGAAGAAAGATGGCTTGGAAAACTTGACACACACAGAGGGACAGAGGAAAGTAGTACATTACCTATCTAATGTGCTTGTGTTAATGGCTGGCAGAACAGGGATTAGCAGAGATAGTCAAAAGAGAAATTTTACTAAGGGCTACAAAAGACAGAAAGTTGAGAACTATGATCAGCCACATCGTGAAGGGTCACAACATATAGAAGAAGATATTTAGGCAGCAAGTATTTATCCAAACAAGTTTGATTGAAAAGAGCCAACAAGGTTTGTCTGTTTAATTTTCTATTGTATTTTTCCAATTTTCAAATCAGGCATTGTGTGCTGGGATTAAAATTGTGGATAGACTGTTCAAAGTTCAAATTTGTTTGGAAAAATACAATAAAAAATGAAACAAGACCTTGTCAGTTCTTTTGAATAAACTTCATTGTGTATAAATATATATATATATATATATATATATATATATATATATATATATATATATATATACAACTAAAATGAAATAGCCTAACACAAGATAACATTAATCTGCATCTCAATTTGCTTTTCATCAATTTTATCATTTCTATCTTGATCTCTGATGAAGCTTTTAATAAAGTGAAAGACATTAGATTCAAATCTGTTTCCTACTTGTTCATTTTCTATATATATATATATATATATATATATTCATGAATTATTCACACAAAAACAAATGCAAAGGTTAATAATTTAATTGGCGAGAAATCCATCGTCGCAAACAATTCAAATAATATACAAAAACCTCCAAACCTGTTATGAATGAAAAGATCCTTGTTTCTATAAATTTCTGCTGCATTAGTTCTTATTTTTTACTACAAGCTTTCGTCTGTTCCTACAGACATCTTCAGGTATGGAATAGATGTTTGTTCTTGTTTTTTCTCTTAGTAATAAGAGGACAACGAAAATATATGTATTGTTGTATCCGAAAATGCTATTGAAATGAGTTATTGTTTTTGGAGCGTGCAGTAGCAACGCTGAGTTTGATTTTAAATTTTTTACAGTTGTGCGTTCTTGTACAAATATGATGATAAACGAATTTTTTTTTTACTGGTAAATTTTCTGTCAAAGTGGCATGAACTATATTGTTCAATAATTACAGTAATGTCGCACTTATTATCCAAAAAGTTACTTGGATCAGTTATTTTAATTACGATAAACGTGCAATCAATTTACAAATTCATGAATTATTCACACAAAATATAATGCAAAGGTTAATGATTTAATTTAATATTTGAAATCCATCGTCGCAAATTATAATATATAAAAAAATAATTATATTTTTAAAATATATCTTTAAAGTTATATAAAATCTTATATTTTTTTTTTATATTGGAAAGTCTTTTCCATATTTATTGTATTGAACAAATCAGCTCATAAATATTTCCTATTGTTTTTATATCTTTTCAAATCAAATTTAGATCTACAGAAAAAACTCTGAAAAAAAAATTCAAATATATATATATTATATATATTTATATATATATATATATATATATATATATATATATATAAAAGGAAAATATGTATGGAAAAAAATTGTGGTCTGGGTTCTTCAATAATTAATTTAATACTATATTACATAATTTACATGTCAAATTAAAAATATAATTCAGTTACCTTTTTTTAATCCATAATCAATTCCTTCTTTTGAGATTTGTTCCTTTTCAACATACAGATGGTTATTTTTTTGGAAAAACAATTCTTGGCCACTCCTTTTAAATATATCTGAATTATCAAAAGATTTTCAATGGACTAATAAATAAAATTTAACTAAATTCTAATTTGCTGGTTTTGTAATAAACTATATGATTCAATAATATTTTGGCTGAAATATTAAATTATTTTTTATATATAAATATTTTAATAAAATTATAAAATCAAAAAACAATTTATTTTGATAAGATATATTTTTATGTTTAAAAAAACGAATTTATAAACATCAATTTAAGTATCTTGCCCAATAAATAGTTTAAATTGACAATTTCATTTTTAATGTCAGAATTTTTTTTAAAAATTTTTTTCGTTTTTTGAAAAGAAAAATTTCAAATGCAACACAAGAACCGTTTGATTTTTAAACAAATTTGATACCGACAAAAATCAATCGAATGGAATTGGAAACCAAATTAAACATTATTTTAATTTTTTTTTTAACTTTTTAAAATGGATTTATTTGTTTTTTATATATTATATGGATTTATTTTTATTTATATAAAACAAATATTTTTGTTTATTTAATAATAAATTCTATTCAATATAAATAAAAAAAAAACATCGAACTATGGATAATTTCAGATCTTTCTTTTGTTGAATGTAAACAAAAAGGTGCCCGAATGCAATTTTATATGTTAAAAAATATATATAAATATATATATATATTTTATATATATATATATAAGTATATTTATATATATATATATATTATAATATATTAATATATTTTTAATATATAAAAGCTAGATATCTTCGCCTGGTATATATAAATAATTTTTTATTTCTGCACCATTTATGAATATGTCTGTAAAATTAGTTAGATAAATATACTCATTTATATTGATGTATTTTATTCAAAGTAAAAAAATATTCATACTGTGTGGAATGTTTAAATATTTAATATTTTATATATGTTTAATATTTGAATATTTGAAAAAGAAATTTTTCAGAGGATCTCCTGTTTTAATTTTTTTATCTGAAAGTTCTTTCATATGAACAACCAAAATCTAAAGCTTTGTAAAAACATTAATATATAATAATCTAATTTTCAAAATCTGCTAAAAAAAGGACATAGTCTGGCACAGATTTCACCTCACAGATTACATTAAAAAAAATTATATCCTGGTTATAATCAAAATCAGTTTCAGAATTTGGCTAATTAATAGATTTAATACATATAATGACATCCATTAAACATGGCATTTTAATTAGAAATATATAATTCATAAAAATTTTCAATATTAAAATACTCCCTTTTTTTATCATTTAAAAAATTTTATATGAGGACAATATTTGAAATAATGTAAATTAAAATTCAAAAGTTCAAAATATAAATGATAATAATTTATTCTTTTTTAAACCATTAATTTTAAAATGGTTGATGTAAGGAATAAGATTTAAACTTTGATTAAAAATTAATAATAATTAATGGCAATATATATATATATTAATATATATAATTCCAGGTCATTTATTTTTTAATAATTTTTCCAAACAATATTGGTTCCATTTTTAAAAAATACATACTTACCTATATTATATATAAATGAATATATGTATTATGTCATTTTACTATCTTTTGTTTTTCAATTTTATATGTTATAGTGGAACACACCTATTCTATAGTTAATAGACTCTCCCACCTAATAATAAGTAGTAAAAGTAATAATCGCTCAGGAGAGTTGTCAGTCATCGATGTCGGACGACCGTTAGTCGGATATTTTAAAGTATAGCGACCACATTCTAGATATTTCTATATAGTTATATCAAGTTCCTAACGTTTTGTACGTCGAACCTATTTTATGACCGAAATAGTACAAATACAAAAAATGTCCTTAAACCACTCCACAATAAAATTTTTTTATTTATATATATATATATAAATAATTTTCTATAATATATATATATTATTAAAAAACGATAATTGGCTTATATATCAAAATTGGTTTATAATTTTTAAAAAAAATATTTTAAAAGATGTCTGAGATTTTTTTCATATATATATATATGTTTGAAAATACTTATATAAATAATATTTATAAATTATAAATAATTTTATATTTATTATATAAAATAAATTTTAAATTAAATATTTATATATATATAAATAAATATTTTATTTATATAAAATGATATGTTTTAGCTAAGACTAATTTGATGATATTTTTGTAAAGAATTATATCAAAAATATATTAAAAAATTTAAAGAATTTGTTTTGTATAAGGTTTTTTTTTTTAAATATATATAAATATAATTATAATATTTATATATAGTATATTTATGAAGGCAAAGTTTCGAATCAGATTTACTACGGGTTATCAAAATTTTGTAATTATTTAAAAATTAATGTCAATATTTTTTGACATTTCATTATTTATTTTTAGAATTGGTAATTTATTTTATAAAAGACAAATAATTTATATATTTATTCAAAAAACTTTATATACTTTTCAAATTTTTTTTAAATCATTTTTTTTTAAATTCTATTGAATGGACAATATTTCAAATTTAAAATAATTGAAACTATTGTTTTTTTTCAACCAATTTTTTAAAAAATAAAAACCATTTTTGAAAATCTTGTTCAAGTAAATATTATCTTAAAAATGACATTACTTAAATATCGACCGGGATGATATATATATATATATATATAATATATATAAATATATTTTGATTTATACCATATATATATATATATATTTCATAAATATCATAACTATAATTCATATTTTTGTTTTTTTAAACAGATAATATTTACACCTATCCAAGAGATAGAACTATCATCTATTGGATTTTTTTCTGTAATATCCATTTATTTTATCCACTTTGAGCCATAATATATTTAATGTAAATATTTTATATATTGTTTAACCATATAAAATTTAACCTTCCATAAATATTTAAAAGTCATCTTTGATTGACAAATATATTAAAAACAATTTTTCATTATTTTAATTTATATTCACAAATTTATATATATATATATATAAATATATATATATATATACATTATATCTTTTCAACATTTTAATATTGAATTAGAAAACATTTAAAAGCCAAACATTTTTTAAATACCATTAACTGTGAATATTTTTCAAATTGTTGATTGATTAATTAACGTATGCTTTCTTAAAAAAAACTTCTTTCTTTAATTATTTGCATACAAAAGTAAATTTCCTTCTAAGGATATCTGTATTCTTTTTTAATATTTTCATTTGGATCAAAACTGTGGTCAAATGTTTGAATATAATAATGAAAATGTTCAAATAATCTTTTTACTTTTGAGAATTTGAATTATTTTATTTGTTAAAAATTTTGACATTTTTGTTTTGCCATTTGTAACTGTTTTTAGATTAGGCGTTTTAACTCTATAAAAAATGGCTCTAAAAATTGATATTAATTTTCTCTTATACAGTTTTATTTCTTTTTTAAATTATAGAATATTTTGAATTTGGGTCATGATTTTTTTTTATGTTTTTGAAACATGATTTTGTTTAACACATATCATACACATTTATAGGTTGTTTAATGCAACGAATGAAAATTTTGAAGTAAATTTCTCCTTCAACTTAAAAATGTTTTTATTGAAGTCATTTCAAAAAATGTATTGTTGGTTTTGTGGAAAATTCCATAGTTTATAAGTGGAAAAAATAAAGAGTTATATCCAGTAAGACCAAAAAAAATTTCATTAAAGTCATCTTCGTTTTTATTATGTTAAAATATAAAATAACATATTTTAGAATATTTTAATAAATTACGTTATACCAAGTACGAAAAAATAACAATAGCCTTTAATATATAATATATATTTTCACCCGGATATAAGAGAGATATCGGATGAGAAGAAGTCTCTATATCCGGGTTTTTTATATCCGGGTTTGGTCTATTTTTATATACATTAACACAGGCTCTAATTTGGGATTCAGAGAAAAATCTCTTATATTTATATACATTTATATCCGGGTCTAATTTTATATACATTAACACAGGCTCTAATTTGGGAGAGAAAAATCTTTATATCCGGGTTTCTCTTATATCCGGGTCTCTTATATATTTATTTATACATTAACACAGGCTCTAATTTGGGACCAGAGAAAATCTCTCTTTTTATCCGGGTTTCTCTTATATCCGGGTCTAATTTATATACATTTAACACAGGCTCTAATTTGGGACCAGAGAAAATCTCTCTTTATATCCGGGTTTCTCTTATATCCGGGTTTGGTCTATTTTATATACATTAACACAGGCTCTAATTTGGGACCAGAGAAAATCTCTCTTATATCCGGGTTTCTCTTATATCCGGGTCTAATTTATATACATTAACACAGGCTCTAATTTGGGACCAGAGAAAATCTCTCTTATATCCGGGTTTCTCTTATATCCGGGTCTAATTTATATACATTAACACAGGCTCTAATTTGGGACCAGAGAAAATCTCTCTTATATCCGGGTTTCTCTTATATCCGGGTCTCTTATATCCGGGTTACACTGTATAATAGTTGGTAATTCTAATATAAAATGTATTGCTGGTTATTTTAATATAAATAGGTATTGTTGGTAATTTTTTATATAAAAATGTATTGCTGGTACTTTTACTATAAAATTGTATTTTTTTATTATCATAGTGTTTTGGTTTTGTTTGAGGGTTCACTATTTGACCATAGCTGGAACCCTAACAGGCACTATCACTCCGAAAGAAAAGCTTTAGAAGGAACCAGAAACCCAATCCTAAACAAGAAACATGGGACAAGCCTCTACTACTGTTCAAAAGACTAGGAAGGATTGTGAACCAGATGACAGGTGTACATATCTACTATGCTGGAAATATCTTAACAATCAAGAAGTATCAGAAAACCTGTAGAAACTGCTCCAATCTCACCCATCACATGAAAACCCACAACCAAGTTGAACAGACTTTACAAAACAATCCAGTTTGCCAAACAACTTAGTTTGCCACATCAGCAAAATAAGCATTGCAAGTCATCGTCATTTTTACAAGAACTAAAAATATTGATCAAACTTGTCAGTGATGTCATACGTTTTTAACAAGTCAACAACCATTATGTACATATATTAAAATATATATATTTTAATAAAAATACAGCTCACAAGAGATCAAAATTTCCCAGGGCCTCTTTGGCTGGTGTTCTGTTCCATCGAACACTGAAAGAGTAAAAGAATAAAAGAAAGTTAGTCCTGCAAGGAGAGCTGGTCTATAAAATCCATTACTTCAAAACCGATCATATGCTTCTGTTTTGTAGCAGAGAAGAAAAGAAAAAAAAATGATAATCTGGTATAGAAATAGAGAATTGATTGAGATAGAGAAAAGAATGGTATTTTGCAAAGAAAAAAAAAATGAAAAAGATTGGTCATGTCATATTATGATAGTGAAAAATCAATTGTATAATGTTTAAAGAACCAGCTGACTATATTAAGAAAGAAGGAAAGAAAATAAAGAAAGAAAAAGGAAAAGAGAAAAAAAGAATGTAAAAGAATTAAAGAGAAAAATAAAAGAAATAAAGTTGTTTTTTTTTACTTACGTTCACCTGATACAAGGTCCAAGAACCACTCAATGTAGAGGTTACTGAGTG
Organism: Acanthosepion pharaonis; assembly: GCA_903632075.3. NCBI lineage: Eukaryota > Metazoa > Mollusca > Cephalopoda > Sepiida > Sepiidae > Acanthosepion > Acanthosepion pharaonis. The sequence continues at coordinate 813,013 of CAHIKZ030001617.1, read as the reverse complement.
AGATTGTAGAGAAGTAAGAAGTGTATATTATAAGGATACATAGGATAGATAATGGACTTGAAGAGGTTAAGATTGGTTGGTGAAGCATCCCCTCAGGAGTCTGTTTCACAACATAATATTTCTGGAGTGAAACATACTCCTTACCAAAGGAATACAAAGGGAATGAGGATGATTCGACTCTGTGGTTGTGGCATGGTGGGTCCTAGCTGTTAAGGTCTGAACTGGTGGGACAAAGTAATGTAACTTATTAGAACATTTTCCATAGTAATAATGATAGAGTAGCAAGTGGCTTGTAATGTTTTGTCTGGGGAAAATAATTTATCGCCTATAAAGCCACATAAACACTTTTGAACTCAAGCTTGGGCAGTGATTAGTATCATTATTATATTAGTAATATTTTTAGAATGAAAGGAAAAAAAGAGACAAGAAAGTAACAAATATGAAGGAATGAAAGAACAAAGAATGAAAAAAGAAAGAAAGAAAATATTAGTATCATTATTATATTGTTAATATTTTTACAAAGAAACAGGAGAGAAAAAGAAACGAGAGAAGGAATAAAAGAAAAAGAAAGTAAGTATACAAAAGAATTAAATTATATTGAAAAAAGAAAATATTTTTTAATATTGTTACAAAGGAGAGAAAAAAGAAACGAGAGAAGGAATAAAAGAAAAAGAAAGTAAGAAGGAAATACAAAAGAATGAAATGCAAAAGAAAAGAAAGAAAGAAAGAAAGAAAGAAAGAAAGAAAGAAAGAAAATATTAGTATCTTTATTTTATTAGTAATATTTTTAGAAAGAAAAAAACAAGAATGAGAGAAAGAATGAAAGAAAAAGGAACTGGGAAAGAAATACAAAAGAATGAAATGCAAAAGAAAAAAAACAAAAAGAAAGAAATGAAAAAGAAAGAAAAAGAAAGAAAAGAAAATATTAGTATCATTATTATATTAGTAATATTTTCAAAATGAAAGAAACAAAAAGAAAATGAAAAGAAAGAGGGAATGAAAGAAAAAGAAATTAAAGATTAGTATCATTATTATATAAATAATATTTTTAGCATTAATATCAGTATTATTTGCATAATTATAGTTGTATATTTATCGTTGTTGTGCTTAACACATTTCAGCTGTGTAACGTGTTAAATAAGGTAGCATATGAGTTTTTCAAAAAGTCAATAATGTGAAATGAATAACACTATATGGGAGATAGTGAACAGATTAGAAAGGAAAATAAGAATAATGGCTATTATAGTCTTCCATAACTGAGGTAGAATAAAATGTGCCTGTTAAGTTTCCCATATATTGTAAACAGGGATCATCAGTTATGTGCCATGCGGGAAGAAAAGTACAGGAAATATGGTCCAAGTTTTCGACTTTCTTGTCATCATTGAAGTAGGTAGAGACAATTTCTTAGTGAGTTTGGTTAGTAAAACTATGAAATGGTGTAACAATACTATTTTATTAAAAAAAATAGGCTGTTATGTGATGAATGTTAAGTTGTTAAATTGCTCAGATGTACATCACAAGTATTGAGCTGATATGTGGACCTATTTCACCTGCAGTTGAAATAGCTTCTGCTCATTGAGTTCTATATAAACTTATGATTTTTCTTTCCTCTTTCGTTTCCTTTCTTTTCTTTTTTTTTTTTTTCTTTCATTCCACCTTGTTTCATTTTGAAGGTATTTAATTGTTTCTTTAACCATTAAACACTTCATTTTTCATCATAATAATACTACATGACCAACTCTTGCTTTTGGGGGGAGACAGGAACATAGTTATTACTGGAAAGTACAATAGCCAATTAGTGACTATAACAACCAAGATGAGGATACTAGACTGAGAAAATCAGCATATAAAAATGATAATTCTCCATCTTGAAATTTTAGGCATAATTTAAAAGAGATTTATGCTAGCACTTAATTTTGAAACAAAATTATTAATATATATTTATAAATAAATGATACATACTCAGGTATGTCACCGGGTGGCAGAATAATGTTGATGACATCATTTATAAGGTTGTACTTCATGACACGGTCAGTTGAAGTTGTACTTGTCAAAGATGGAGATGCATTTACCTGGAAAGAAGAATAAAATTTTAAAAAATTCTTAGCTAGGAATTAATATAGCCAGTAAACTAAATTAACATTGAAATGGAATGACATGAAAAGAGAAGACTCCATGTTACATAAGTAATATCACATTTATATTGTAACTCTCCTGTCTAAATTTCTGGGATAAGAAGTTATTAATATTGTGTTGCATTCAAACTATTGTCTTCATTTTTGTTGTTGTTATCACATTTCGGCCATTGCGCTCTCTGAACTTCATCAAATGTATATTGATCCAGGTAACCTATAGGGAATTCTGAACCGAACACTTTGTTCAATCTACAGAGATAGACAGTCCATGTCTAAGAATATCTTGTGGCAATTTTTTTTAATATATTGCTGGCAATTTCACTACAAAAATGTATTGTTGGTAATTTTTTATAAAAATGTATTTTTTATAAATTCCATTGTCATTTTTCTATAAAAATGTATTGTTGGTCATGGAATATGCATACACCTGTGTTCCCCCTCACTGGAATATGATTGGCTGGTGTCTGTCATAAATACCAACAGATGTGTAGGTGAGTTAAGAGCCTTAGTCTGAGAGCTAAGTCTATAACGATGCCCATTGGACGACGCCATTGATCTACACTTCTTACCTGCGACTACGACGCGTACCAGTCGATTACCGCTACCATATTCTACCATATTCCGGGACATATCAGAAAGAAAGAAGAAAGAGAGAAGGTAGGAAGGAAAGAAGAAAGAAAGAACGGAGGAGGGAAGGAAGAAAGAAAGAAGGGGGAAAAAATATCCAGGTAATCTAGAGGGAATTCTGAACCGAACACTTTGTTCAATCTACAGAGATAGACTGTCCATGCCTAAGAATATCTTGTGGCAATTTTTTTTAATATATTGCTGGCAATTTCACTACAAAAATGTATTGTTGGTAATTTTTTATAAAAATGTATTTTTTATAAATTCCATTGTCATTTTTCTATAAAAATGTATTGTTGGTCATTTTTTTATAAAAAGTTGATATAATGGAATATGCATACACCTGTGTGTAAATATTCGATACACGGACGACACTTTTGGGACACAGCTCAAAATTTGGTGCGATCAGGAGTTGAATAAAATCAATGCACTAACACTCTCGGTCGCGATGACTCGTGATTTAAACTTGTATTAGTTTTTAGTTACATCCCAATTGTCTTGAATCCGCTACACTCGTCTTACACGATTGATCCCCTTTAATCGTATAAGAGAGTCTACTTTATCGTCCATCTTCATACATTGTGATATAATGGAATATACGTACACCTGTGTTCCCCCTCACTGGAATATGATTGGCTGGTGTCTGTCATAAATACCGACGGAGGTGTAGGTGAGTCAAGAGCCTTGGTCTGAGAGCTAAGTCTATAACGACACCCATTGGACTACGCCATTGATCTACACTTCTTACCTGCGACTATGACGCGTACCAGTCGATTACTGCTACCGTATTCTACTTGGTTATAGTAGCCAAAACCACTTAGCTACTTTGTTCAAATATATCCCTTTCCAGGACATATCAAAAGTATTTTAAGTCATTTTTCTATAAAATATTTTGCTAATAAATTTACTATAAAAATGTATTAATGGGAATAATTTATTTTTTGTACAGATGTATTGTCTGTAATTTCACTATAAAAATATATTACTGGTATTTTACAATAAGAATCTATTTTTATACTTTCATAATGTTTTGATTTTTATTTGGGGATTCACTATTTTCCCATAGATGAGACCCTAACAGGTGCTACCACCCTGAGTCAAGGGAGACCTGGGAACAACACCAATTAAGAGGTGGTTCCACACTCCTCCAAATCTTGCTGCCAGATGTAATTTATATACCCAGAACTAGATTTAGAAGAAAGGAAACCTTATTGAGAACTAGATTTGTTATTCTGGCAGGTTTGTGTTCATTTTGGTATGTTTTTTTTTTTTTTGTTTCTACTGTTAAAGCTGTTGTAAATAAAGAAGAATTGGCATTACATTGTTGACTGACCCTTGTACCATGTTTTAATTGGTAGGGGACTATGTTTGACAACTAGATTTGGAAATGTTCTTCTGTTGTAAATAAAAAACAGTCATTACTTTTTGATAGACCCTCATATATATGTGGATATATATTGCATTTATATATATATATATATATATATATTACCAATGAAAAGTTTAGAACCACTTTGAATTGTTTCTCCAAATTCATAAAAATGGCTAATTTTGCATATTTGGATAAATAAATTCACCTATTGTGTATATATGCAAACCCTTATATAAAAACAATTTTTTTACAAGTATTATAAATTTATTTGCATAAGCTTTGGAAATTTTGTTACAACCTCTGATTTGTGTGACATGTTTCATCTTTCATGACTTCATAGGATTGAAGTGATGTAAATACACATGTACATGACAAAGAGAAGAAAATGGAATTTTAAACCTTTTAATTTAAATTTTTGATACTTGGTATAAAAGCAAGAGAAATATGATGAAAGAAATACTAGTCAAAAATCAATAATAATTGACAATATTTCATCCAAATTAATACTATTATTACTTGGTGTAAAACAAGAGAAACAAAAACAAATATTAGTCAAAAACTAATAATAATTCTTCATCTAAAAAATTCAGGTGACTTCAGACTATCACTACTTGGTGTAAAAGTAAGAGAAATAAGATGAAAGAAATTCTAGTCAGATGTGTTTCTTTTGTTATTTTAATTTCAGTTATTTTCCTTTGCCATTACTCAGACTGTTATTTTACAAGTATTAGTAAATGGTCTGAGTTGCTTCAATGGAAAGCAACTGAAATTAAGACAAAAACATAGGAATCAAAAATGAATCATAAAATGAAGTCTTTTTTTCATACCTCAATTAGCCAAGGTTTAAGATTGTTATCAATGATGATGTCGTAACTGAAAAAAGAAAGAGAATATGAAATTTAAAATGAATATTAAAATTTAAAATTTCAGGAATGGATGAAACCATTTTTATAAAAAAATATTCCAGAGGTGGATCCAAATATTTTCTGGAAATTTTTCTTGATAAAAATGTGTGGATAATGAAGTACAGAAGAGGAAGCCAAGATGTCATAAAATAGTCATTATTCTCAATTTTATAATTAAATGATTTTAGCCAAGTCATCCAAATTATTGTATTGCTTTGATTGAATCAATTATCTTATTATTAGTTCATTTTATATATACCTGCTTTGAATATTACTGAAATATAAATCAGCACATCAGATTTTTTCAAATGTCTCCTTTCCTAAAAGAAATACTCTTTTCCCAATCCAGCATACATGACCATAAAAATTTTAAAAAATTAAAAGTAAATAGTTAAATTCAATAACTCCTATTATTTAGAATATAATATAAATTAATCTCAAACTAAAATAATACAAATAATAATTACATTATTGTTATGGGGTCCTCCCCTTTTTCATATAAGTGGACTTGACCAGCGTGTCATTGGACTGCTGCCGTTAAATACCCAGAGTCAGTCAGAGTAGAGGGATAGAGATTGTGATTGAGTTGGAGGTAGAGTAATAGTGTGAGGTAATCGCTTGTCAAAGTCATAGTTACAAGCACATAGACTCTAAGGAAGTCCTCCTTCGAGACTGTATATATATATATTATTATTGCTACTAACTGCATTCCTGGATTTACTAACAGTATTACCCATTGTATTATTGTGTAAATACATTTTATTTGTTATATTTCATTCTTGCGTTTGTCATTCATTGGAGACCAAATTTCATCTCGGAATCCACAACAATTATAAAAAAAATTCAACAACAATGACATTTACACACTTTCATTTATTAGGCATTAAATTACATCACTTAGCATCTTCCATAGTTTACCTTGACTTTCAGTTAGCCTTATGAGCATTTTTAAATTGAAAAATTCTGAAAACCTGTTATGAAATGTGATTTCCTTTATATTTTCTCAGTCCAGTTGTAGTTGTTAATCTCACATAATATCATATTCTGCCCTCCCTGACTGCTTGAGCACTTATATAGTCTCAGTGCCTTAGCTATGCTAATCAAGCAATCATACCACTACACTAATGACATTTCTTACTTCTGTCTATAAACACTAGTTGCAAAATAAAATCTTTACATTTACCTTACATCTACCAGAGGACAAAATACATTGGCTAAGATAAGTTTTCCTTTTGTCTTTATATATATATATATATATATATATATATATATATATATATATATATATATATATATATATAAAGAAAACAGTCCACTTTAAGGCTCCATTGTAATAGTTTATTTCACCAGAGACTTTTAAAGTATTCTGGATCTGCAGACATCACTTTCAAACAGTGAAAACAGTGAAACAAAAAATGAAAAAAAAAAATAAAATAAATAATAAAATAATTTTTTTTTTATTCACCATTTGAAAGTTATGTCCAAAGATCCAGAATAATTTTAAAAATCTCTGGGGAAATAAATATGACAATGGAGCCTTAAAATTAATTTTTCTTTTTTTTTATTAGCTCTGAATTGACATTGAGCTCTCAGGATTTCATCCCCCTTGGAACTGCCCATAGAAATTACTAAGTTTTTCGTTAAAATAAATTGTATATATATATATATATATATATATATATATATATATATATATGTAAATATTGGAGGCATGGTAGAGTAAGGATAGCAAAACCAATTGAAGAATTGGAGAGTCAAGTTCAAATTTCAATTGAATCCATTACATTTACTTAGATGCTAATACCCTTGGGAAAAGTATGAATCTTTTTCTCCCTCCAGCTATAGGTAAATAGCAGAACAGACTGGGTTCTATAGCCTTGGATGGCAACTGGTCTAGGAGAAGGATAACTCTGAATTCAAAATCTGCAGAAGGTCGTTTGAACCTTGTGTAGTGCACCAGTTCTGTGTTCATCAAATTATCGATTCCACAATTGAATGTGGCAAAGCATTTAATGGGGTTGATTTGGGGGGATTTTTTTAAAATAAATTTTTTGAACCCGCCTCGATAAAAATTATGCACCAAAATAAACCTTGCCCCCTGTAAAACCACGATATTCCCTTTAAAAGTGTTTCGATGGTTCTGCATGCTAAAACTTCCCTTCAAAAACTATAATCAAATTATATGTGCTGGTGTCTCATTGTCGGTTCCTGTCGGTTCTAGGAGCTGAGCTTGACCCTCATACATTGAATTTGATGGGAGAGTCAAGTATATATATATATATATATATATATATACCAATTGGGGTGGTTCCAATCTCAACAGATGCATATTTATGAGTGCACATAACAAATATAAACACGTCCTCAAAGGAGCTAAGTCTTTGTTTGCTGATAGAATGAGATACCGTATAGCCTCTAACAACTCTTGTTGCTACTGGTGGCTCCATAATAGTGTATTAGATAAGAGTACATTTTCTATTGCTACTTTCTTCACTCATTTTGAGGTGTTAACATCCTCTGCTGCTAAAGCAGATTGTTCTGCCCATAAATTCTCCCCAAATTCTACTCTTGACTCATCTAGAATATCCTTGCATGACTTCCTTCTTAGAAGTGAGTTTCTCTTGAGTGATATGCATATAACTCCTTCCATAGTTTCTGCTATCATCTCTAATCTGCATCCCCACAAAGCATATGGATCTGATGGTACACCTGTAATACTCCTTAAAAAATATGCTCCTAAATTAGCTCCTGTTCTTTCTGACCTATACAATAAATGCCTCACTGCCTCTTGCTTTCTTGCTTGATGGAAATTCTGCTCTGTTGTTCTAACCTTTAAGAACTCAGGTGAACTGTCTGATCCTTTGAACTATCAGCCTATTAGACTTCTACCTCTTTTTGGCAAACTACTAGAGGCCTTAATCAACTCTGGTTAAGCATTTCACATCGCAGGGCCTTCTTTCAGACAAGCAGTATAGCTTTTGCTTCTCTGCGCCAACTGCTGATGTACTAATGATTATTGTTGAAAGAGCCTATCAAGTTTAGATAAGACTGGTGAAGATATGGCTGATGCTTTGGACATATCAAAAGTGTTTGACATGGTTTCACATACCAATCTTCTTCATAAGTTCATAAGGTACCAAATAGGAAAGTTCCTCAGAACAATTACTATGAAAGTATTTATGGAAAAGGTACAAGGAAACTACATTATGATGGTGAGAAAGTAACTGAAAGCAAGATGCCAAGTCAGGACCAATAACATTGCAGATTCTTCTCTGGATTTTCTCAAGAATCTCTAAATACATAGAAGTACCAGATCAGATATTGCAACAATATTCAATTCATGGAAAAATAGTAGACTTATAAATATGTAAGATAGATTATGGTGAGAAGAATTGTCTAGCATGACTCAGTGAACCAACTTTCCTAGCAGTAGAAATAGCAATTGATTCAATATAATCTTTCCACTTCATGTCAGCAGAGAACATTAGCCTGAGAAGGCACAATGATTCACTCTTCTGGAGGTTAGCATCAGACATGCTGAAGGTACTGCATCCTTCATTTTACTCAACTTTAATTTATATAGATTTTTAAAGTTTTTCTTCACAAATACTACAAGTTTTCCTTGGGTATTTCAGAACTTTAATATAATGTTTAGCATGCTTGTCTCACTAGATCAATTATGACTGAGTAATGAGTTTGATCCACACTGGGTGTTCCATTCTTTCAGCCCTGTGCCACATCTAAGCTACACTTAGAAAATCACCACTATAAGTTCTCCTCTCACTCTACATATGATCAGCCATTCCTTATTTCATTGTTATTTTCGGTTATTTTCAAGTCATTTCTAATTTCAAGAAAGGCTTTCAGGTTAAAAAAATGAACATAAATTTAACAAAACTCACATCAACTAAATTAAGATACTAATATAATTTCAGTTAAACCATATATACTGGTTGATTTAGTATCAACCTTGATACTATTTAATTTTGTTGGGAAGTGTGGATGGCCACACCTAAGCAAACCAATGACGTCTGAAAGATTTTCAGAGGCTATAATCAAATCAAAATGATTCAATGGTGAATTAGAGTCAGTAGAGAAAATAGAAATTATTGCTGTACTTACCCATAACATTCAAAACAATGTCTGTCATTAGCAATAATACTCTGTAAAAGTGACAAAGAAAATAAAAAGGTAAAAGAAGATAAAGACCAACATGATTTTCAACATTATCTATAGAATTCTTAAACTCTAATCTTGTATGTATGTATGTATGTTCCCAAGATACAGCTTAAAAAAGAATTTAGAAGCATATTGTACCTTGGACACCTACCAAGTGCAATGCCAAATTTCATTAAAATTAGACAAGGGTTTCTTCAGCTAACCCAGTTTTTTTCGGTTTTATTAGTATTTTTAATAGGAAATTCAGTATTTGTTTTTCATTCTGCATATATAAACAAACACTTGCATATTATATTCCAACTATTAGACGTATGAAAAATAATAAAAATGCATAATACATTATAATAACATTATGTTATATTCTGTGATAATAGAAATATATACTTGAAAAACAAGGTGGATAAAATAAGTAAAGGTTTATTGTAAAAACCAATACAATAAGAATAAAGGTAATAGTTATGCACAAGATCATCGCAAGTCAATCCCATAGTGAGTGCTACTATTGGAAGATTGATAGTTCTCATGTAAGTCTGAGTCGTACTCAACAGATCCCATCTAGTCTCTGTAGTCCGTTGACTTACAGATACTTATAGGTAGTTACTCCCTATAGTGTAGTCACTCACTCAAGGTTATTCCATTACATCACATTATTAAATAGTGATTTTGTTATATAAGAGTAAGTGTCATTACCGACACTGTGGTTTGAAACTAGATTGCCAGTGAGTAACACGGACAATTCCATTATTAAGTGGATCCCATGATCATAAAGGAAGTGAATAAATAGAAAATAGTGTGATGACTATTGTGATCACCGTTAACTCTTCTTGTCTATCCACTATACTAATACATTTTGGAAAGGTATGAATCCTCTTCTTCTCCCTCCAGCTATGGATAAATAGCAGGACAGACTGGGTTCTGGTCTAGAAGAAGGACAACTCTGAATTCAAAACCTGCAGAGGGTCGTTTGGGGATCTTGTGGCACATAGTGCACCAGTTCTCTCTCTCTACTCTATTACTATACGGATTACAATTCTCTTCTGATCATTATACTATTTGGCGATTACTACTTGAACAAGTATTACTAGTGCAGATATTATTGGAAAGTGTTTCTACTAGTACAAGCATCTACAAAGTCTCAAATATAACGAGCATTTTTGGAAGTGATAACAAGCTTTAACTTGACATAGCAAAAGTGACAAGCGAAACTATCCAACATCACAAAAGATTTTCTAAGTGCTGCTTAGATGTGACACAAGGCTAAAAGTATGGGGCACCCAGTGAAGATTGAACTCACTACTCAGTTGTAAATGAACTAACAAGACTAACCATTACATCATGTTGATGTGCCCTAACAACATTATTAAATAAATTTAAATATACATAATACATATTTATACAATTTACTACACTACATTAGAACATTCTTTTATAAACAAATATAACAGATATTTGGCAACTACTTGATAGGGGAAGAGGCTATGTAGGCGTGTCATTGTAAAGCATAATCTGTATGGCTGGAAAATTGTCACATGACATGATGGTAAATAAATAAATAAATAGATGCACACTGGTTTGCCACTGTTATATATTTCTAAATAAATGTGAGGAGGAAACAAGTATATATAATAAAAAATATAATTATTATTTTGAAAAAATACCGAGAAAAAAAATGAAACTAAGTACACAAAATGAGGCATTGATACTTTATGTTATTTCAATTTGAATCTCCCTAATAAGACAAATTGTTATTTCTTTGTTTTTTCAAATGACCTTCGTGTCTTCCCCTTTTGACAAATTAAGTGTTATTTGTCAAATCAATGTATGAATTGTTACAACTATTAATTTTATTTCAATGATATCATATTAAAAATTTAATATGTTGAAGGTACAGTAAAAATTCAAAAAAAAATCACAAATTTAATTCATTCCTGAAGGCTATTTGTAACTCGAAATTATTTTTCCAAAAGGAATCAATGTAGAGAAAAAAGTCGCAGTACAATAAAATTGGAAAAGAAAAGCACAGCACAACACACAAATGTATACAACATGGCAGTCGACTCAGAGATTATTATGTTTGTGTTAACTCGGTTCAGCTATGTTGTTCAAGTACAAAAATTTTGTTCAATAACCGATGCATTTTCATTTCAAATTTTCTATTCGAAAATCAATTTGTTCAACATGTGAAACGTTTGTCATTATTTTGTTGTTGTTTTGTGTATCAGGGACTGCATTTTTTTCACAAATTCTGAAAATCTTTCTATTTATTAAATTATTATTGTGTTTGATTTAAATAATATTGTATAATGTGAATTATAATAATTATTACAATAACTTGTATTGCAAATACAAATTAAAATATGTGCAATTAATAATAAAATTGATAACATTTTTTTTACATTATTTTGTATCATGAGCGGCTTTTAAAAGGAACAGGTTTGTGGGTGGTGTAGTTGTCTATTATTTTTTTCTTTTTCATTTTATTTCTCTTATTTTACACCTCATAGTACATTTAAGTTGTCTGAATTTATTAGATGAAGTAGTGTCAGTTATTATCTCTATCTATAAAAGGCAGGATGTGTGTGTGTGTAACGAATGCACGGCCGCAATTTTCGACGGATTTGCACCAAAATTTAAATGCACATGCTCCAAGTTAGCGGAAAGGCCAAGACTGATTTTGCATTTCCCAACTCCCATCGATAGTGGAAATAATTGATTTTTTCATGCTTCTATGGCAATTTTCATGTAGTTTGCAGCCATTTTGTACTGGCCAGAGTGAGAGCCTATAGCCAGCTGCCACGAATATGCAGGAAGATTCTATTGGCCAGCATGAGAGCCAACAGCTGACTGACACGAATGTTAACTAGCATGCTAGCATGCAAAAAAAAAATCGATAGCTGCATTCGTCACAAGTGGAAAAATTTAAATCTGCATGGCACTTTACTCCAATTGGCTCATTCGCTTGCTTAAACTCAACGTTGATTCTGATTCCACAAAACTGGGTTGGGTGTGAAAATGTATTTGTTGTTAACATTCTTTTTTCATTCGGTTTTTCCAGTTACGAGTCCTTTTTTTAAAGCTGATCGTTTTGTGTTCATTTTGTTTAGTTCTTTTTTTGTTACAGATTTAATGTTTAGTATAGAGCTTAGATAAAATTCGCAGTGTGAGATAGGCAAGAAGTAAGGCATGTAGCAACATCAGCACGGCAAAGGGCACTCCTTTAAAGATAAGGAAGAGCAAAAATATTTTAAGTCAAGTGATAGCGATTGCTGTATGAGTCGTACGATTTTTGAATCAAGCACAGGCATGCTGCTAATATATGATAACTGGCATTTTTCAGAAGAAGGTCATCACTGAACCTTGAACTGAGCAGCCATGGGATTGCAGATGGCTTTGCAAACCATCCTCAGTTCTGCATAACGTTTTACATATGTGACACATGAAAGACTTTTAAGGAATTTTGAAAGTGACTTTTTCCTTGTGCACTCATAAAGCAATCTCTCATCTGCCATTCTCCTGAGATGCCCTGCTCATCCCAGTTGTTTACAAATGAGCAGTTTCTCTGTAGTGGATGTTTACAGAAAAACTGTGTATGGTGTGAAAGACTGCCATTTGATGTTTAAGATATGCCTAAGGTACTTTTGATGAAACCTTGCCAAAGTTTCAATACGATGGTAATATATAGTTCATGTCTCTGAAGAGTACAAAAGAGCAGTAAAAACACATGATTTCCTCTGTCTGATCAGACCTGTTTTCTACTTTACCAAAAGCTTTGCTGGCCTTTACAATTGATTTCAGGAACCAAAGAACTATCTCTAGTCAGAATATTTCCAAGGTAGACAAAGATATCAACAACCTTGAGCCTTTGATCCTGAACAAAAACATCAGGTTTGACATAGTGCTGCCCTGGAAGAGAGTGTACATAACCATAATCTTTTTTTATATTGAGGGTTAGCCTAAGTGCATGCTCTCAAAAAATTGTCCATTATATTCTCATCTCTTTTCGGTATGAGCAATGAGGCCTACATCATTAGAATAAAGTAAGTCTTGAATAACGGACTGGAATGAGTTTGATTTAGCCTTGAAATGAGTTGAGTCAAAAACTTTACCCATGGTCCTAAATTGCAGGTGCACACTGACTTCACAATCCTTAGAAAACATGCATGAGATCCACAGTAAAGATAGAGAATAAAACAGGAATGTCACCTTGCTTAACTCCATTCTCAATAGCTATAGGTTTTGATCAAAACCTATTGAAGTTAAGTCACCTTTTCATCTCCTTATAAAATTGTTTGAAAATTCTTACAAAGTCTGGAAGACATTCTATCTTACTGAGAATAGTCCAGAGAGCATCCCTATTTATGAAGTCAAAGACCTTGGTCAGATCAATAAATACCTGATACAATGCAACACAGTGTTCTCAACATTTCTCCTGCAGTTGGCGAGGTGAGATCATGTTCATTGTGTCTCCTCCCAATTTGAATCCACATTGTGCCTCAGGTATAACTCAAGAGAAAATCCACTTTGTAAGCCTATTAAGAAATTTTGCAAAAACTTTTACCCACAGCCTCAAACAGGATTCTCCTCCAATTGTCCCCAGATGCCAATTTTGATGCTTTCCCCTTAAATAAGGAGATAATGATTACTTCAACCCAATCCAGAAGTACAGGTGCCTCTGACCAAATATCCAAAATCATATGATATATCTCTGCATTAAGCTTGTTGCTCTCATGAAGTAGTACTTTGGTCTGAAATACCATCAAGACCTGATGCCTTCTCAGTATTAATTCTTTTTATTGTTTTTCTGGATCTCTTTTTTTTTTTTTGAAGGATTGAAGCAATAATACACAGTGCTTGTCTGAAGCATTCAAAAGCTTTTGATATGCATCATTTTTACCTTCAAAAGAGTATTTATCTCAGGATCATGTTCATCAAACAAATCTTGATGTTTTCACTTTCTGAGACCAAGAATTTCAACAGGTGCTGTTGAATTTGATATTGTCAAATGCCATTTGGAGATCTTTGAAACATTGATACAGTTAGTTTAATTTACCCATGCACACATGAATTCTCCCAGCTATAAATAGGAGCAGGTACTGCCTTTTGGAGAGGGAAGTTTCCAGCAGTCAGCTCTGACAGTCGGACTGAACATTCTTGCTGTAACACTCTTGTTTGTATATGTTTGTATTACTTTTTCTGTTAATATATTTGTTTAACTCAATTCCTATCTTGTGTCTTTATTTCTGGCCATAACAGGGCCACAACAGTTAGAAATCCTTGTCCTCTTATATCTTATTTTATGTTTAATGTGGTTGTTCATCTTGTCATGTACCAACCTATGGTCTGACACACATTCACCACCATGCAAAGCTGAAGAAAGTGCAGTCCATTATTATTCATTTTTCCAAGGTGTGCATTCCCATTGCCTTCCAAGTCTTGTGTTCCTTACTGACTCTAGCAATGAAATCCCAAAGAAGGAGAATTTTGTCTACTTTTGGAACCTTTGTGATGGCAATTCTGAGATCTTGTTAGAAAGCCAGGATAGATTCCTCTGGATGGTTGAGAGTTGGAGTATAAACAGAAAAGACCTTCATATAATTGTTGCAAGATAGAGGTACTCAAAGGAACATGATTCTATCACTAATGCCCTGAGGCTACTCAAGATATGTTTTTAATTCAGTACAAGACCCTGCTCACATTTCTCACCCTTTGGATTACCCTTCCAAAAGAAATTGTAACCCACCCTAGATTCTGTCAGCTGGTCCTCTCCACTCAACCTAGTTTCAGAGAGTGCAGCTATAACAATATCATGCCAAGCCAACTCCTTCATGGTCATACCAGTTCAAAATTCAAATTACTAAACCCTTGGAAACTTTAATAAATCTGAAATTCTATCTACCTACTTTCATTCTGTACGTTTTGCTTGAGTATCTCTTGGTTCTATCCCTGCTATTGTGAAGCACCACCAGTCGCAGGTTGCTGGTTAGAGATGAATTATTATATATATTTTTAACAATAATGTCAATGGTTTCTCTAACTGGAATGTTAGTGAACAGATTTTCAACATCAAGTGATGCTATGGATCCAACCTTTAGTAACTTCTACATGGCCAACATAGAAAGTAATATATTTAATACCACCAAAAAACCTTCCATCTACCTAAGATATGTAGATGATATACTTATTTTAGTTAAAAACATAAAAGAAATAATGGAACTCCAAAAAATCTTTCAAAAAAAATCTGTCCTCAAGTTCACATATTAACAAAGATAACAAAATCCCTTTCCTTGTATTTTAATAGACACAAATAACAACACATTTACTTTGGTATATAACAAATATACTAACAAGAAGGCTTACATTACACATGTTTGACTATTCATCCATTGTGAGACATCTACAACATTCCTGTCTGCATTCACAATATGAAAAATTAGTAATTGACAACACAACTATCCTACACCATGAAAACAACAAATTTACATTACAGATACTAGAAGCAATTTATATTAAAAAATTAAAGCCAGTGCTGAACAGTTTCATGCTTTAATGTGCGTGTGACCATGACATTATAACCTAGAGAGAAAAAGTCGCAGGTTGCTGGTTAGCTTGATTGCTAAAAAGGCCACCTTTTCTAGGACCTTTACATGTAGTATAGGTGAGCAGTGCATCACTAACTGCTCAGTTGCTCAAGACTCTGCCGAATAAAAGTTACTGTTCGGTCAACAGTACACCCACATTAGTTTAACTCTCATCCACCCACGTATAGATTCGTGATTACATACTTCCAACCTGTTAGATGTGTACATGTTGCCACTCCTCCATCACTGTGGGATATTTGAAGAGATGTTTGCACATATCCATAGCAATGCTACATGATTTTGCTACATGTAGATTTTTTCTCTATCCACAAAACTCTATGTCCAGTGACAAGCAGAAGTAAGATAACAGAACAGTTATGGAGATTGCATGTGTTAGTGTCATGGGGTTTAACCTCTCCAGTAGAACAACCATTTCTGGCAGTAACACACTGTGAGTCAGAACAGGTAAATGGTTTAGTATAGTCTTTCTCTTGAGAGTTGTTGGCTCAGAAGCACCAAGGCTTACTTTTGAAAATTTTACTCTGAAAGGAAATACAGGCTCCCCATTATCACAAATATATATATATATATATATATATATATATATATTATTTATTTATTTATTTAAAAATATGATTCCATCGCTACATAAGAGTTCTCATGTTTCAAAACAAGACCTGAAAACTTCAATATAATTATTTGAATTCAAATTCAGACTAATTCAAAGTGGAAGATGACATCATCTAGTCTGGTTAAGTGTCTATGGAGATTTATTTCTTTATTTTTTTATAAAAAAATAAAAAAAAAATAAATAAATCTGAATTTGAATTTAGACACCCCAAAATTACCCTGACTTGACCTCTTTGAATGTAACTGAGATATTGATACAAATTATTAACCCTTACGCCCCTTTTTTTTAAATAATTGCTCTAGCCATTACCATAGTAATTTTAATTTTAATAATGAATATGCTTATAAAACGTGTAAATTTCAAGAATTAGTTATTCAAAAAAAAATTTCACTCGAAGATGGAACAGAGCTTGCTACTTTAATTCAATTTAATTCAAATAATTATATTGAAGTTTTCGGCTCTTGTTTTGAAACATGAGAACTATTATGTAGTGATGGAATCATATTTTTAAATAAATAATTATATTTATGCTCTACTTTTATATCGAGCACTATTTTTTAAAAATAATAACAAAAATACTAAAGAACTTTGGATTATTTACCTAACAAGTTCTTTCCTATTTTCTATATATTTTCACACACACACACACACACACACACACACACACACACATATACACACACATAGAAACATACATACACAAATACAAACATATTTTACACTAGATGTTGAAGTAAACAGTTCATTACCAAACACACCACTTATTATTCCTACTATTATCATGATTTCTGTTTAAACAATAATTAATAGAACCAATCATTAAATAAGAAAAGAATAAAAGTTTTTGTTATATAATATATATATATATATTCTTTTAATCATTTATCAAAACAAATTAATAGATTAATAAGAGATTTAAAATGCTATTTTCTGAAAAATCATACTGTTTAATAAGAAAAAATAAAAGAACAATAATTAAGACACAAAATATAAAAACGTGAAAAGAATTTCAAGATCAAAGGAAAACCATGGAAAGAAGATTAAAGAAAAGAACAATAAAAGAACAAAATTAAGAAGACAGAAGATAAACAATTGACATTGTTTTAAATTTTCAAGATCAAAGTTGGTGGAAATTTAAATTTTTCAATAAAAAAACAATCAAACAGAAGATGAATTGAAATTGCATTTTAATTTTTGAACATCAAAATTGAAAATTAAGCCAGACAAACATTAAAGTGCTCTTTAACAATAAAAGAACAAGAATTAAAAGAAGAAGATAACAATCTGACATTGCATTTGATAGATCAAAGTTGAGAAACTTATTTAAATGGAGAAAACAATAAAAGAACATATTAAGAATATTAAGATAACAATTGACATTGTTTAAACTTTTCAAAAAGTTGAGTGGAAAGCAAGAAGACTGAAACATTATTCAATTTGAAAAATAAAAGACAAAATTTGACAATTGACTATTGCATTTTTTAACTTTTCAATCTAAGAATTGCAAAAATTATTTGGAGGAATTCAGGTAAGTAGTAACGAATGAATTGCATTTAAAAATTAGATCAAAGAGTATTTAAGCAAAAAAGAAACATTAAAAGGAGAGATTTTGAAAAAAGAAACTTTGTCTTAAGAATACTGAATTAGATAAAATTTTGAACATTGCATTTAAATTTTTTTCAAGATCAAATTTATAGCAAAACATTATTATTAGAAAAGAAAAAAAAAGAACAAAAATTAAGAAAAAATCAATATAACGATTGACATTTATTTAATTTTTTAAGCCTATCATTATTGATTAAAAAGCAAGAAAACGAAAGATTTTGAAATATTGGGAACAATATAAAATAACATTTTAATATATAAAGAAGTAACAATTGACACCATTTAAACTTTTAAAGATCAAACTTGACTCTTTTTTTTTTTTGTTTTTTTGATTCATCTCTAAATATATTTATCTATTCAACAAGTTTTGGAATTTTGAAATTTAATGGGTTTATTGCATTGACCAATTTGTTAAAAATGTTTTGATGGTTTTTTTGAGATGCCAAATTCTTTTTACAGGGTCTCTTCATATATCTTTTTGAATAAATTTTAATGTTTTTATTAATTTAAAACTCCAGATTCATGAGAAATTTTCAAAACTTTTTTATCTTATTAATTAAACTTATCTTATCATTATCTCAGAACAAATACTAATTATGAATTTCAAATTTCAGATTCTTATCTTCTTATATGTTGGTAACAATGTAACGACTTATAAATTTATAAGCATTTAAAATGTCCTTTTCTTCTATTTTTTTATTTATTTTTTTATTTTATTTGTCTATTTACTTCTTTTGACTTATTAACTTAATTCATGATTTCTTTAAAAGTGTCATGAAAATAAAATGCTTTTTTTCCTAACTTGGTATATAAAGAAAGAAAAAAAGCTTGAGTCTACAAATAAAATTCTGAGACTTCTATTAGTCTATCCATTCCGAGACTTCCATTAGTCTATCCATTAGTCTATCCATTCTGAGACTTCCATTAGTCTGTCCATTAGTCTATCCATTCTGAGACTTCCATTAGTCTATCCATTAGTCTATCCATCCATCACACCCTCCAAAATAGCCATACATTGACCGATCGAAACTAAATTTTGGGGACAAGTGCAAGCAGGTAAGGGAATCAAAGTACCATTGGATTTGTGATGCAGGGCTTAATACAATTTTTTTTGAAAGATTAAAAGTTTTATCATTTGACATACAAAATACTCCCATTATTTTAAAAACAATTTAATGATTAAAATAACAAATACTTATTTAATAAAAAATGTAATATTGTTTTTTGAATACTTTTCTTTAAGTTTTTATATATACAAGAATCAATTATCCAGTTAGCCCTGTGTTTGTGGGAACTATAAGCAAATCACAAAGCTAAATGTTTCAAAATGTTGGAATTTGGCACCAAAAAGAAATATTTACATGTGGCCAGTTGAATGGTACATGCTCAAGAGTAAGAAATCCTAAAAATTTATTCTTCACTATCAAAAAAGAAAAAAATAAATTTTCTTAAAAATATTATTCACCATGAAGTCCTATAAAATTAAATTAAAGAAATTATTAAACCATCAAGTAAGGTTTCTGTCAAAGTATTTTCCCAAACAAATCAGTTTATTTAAATTTAATCAATTGGTTTGCAAAATTAAACAAAACATAAAGTAAATAGAAAAAAAAAAGTTAAAATTTCAATTTGAAAAAAAATTTTAATTTCAACACACATAAAATACAGATTTGAAAAATGAAATAAAATTGATTTCATCAAACAGACAACCATCTTATACCTGAAAATAAAAGTAAATTAGAATAATCAAGCATTTATATTATAATAATCTCAAAAAATACCAATTGTGAACAGAAAATTAAAGAATGTGTGAAAAAATAAAAGGGATAGAAGACAAGATCATTGTGTTTTGCACCAGATTTATTCAATTTATTCATAAGTTAATTATCCATTTACCATGAATCATTATCCATAACCCACTAAAATGCATTTAAACTGGTGTTTGCCCATATAAACTGAAAAATTGTACGACTCATACAACAATCGCTTTCACTTGACTTTCAAAATATTTTTTGCCCTTCCTTGCCTTTAAAATAGTGCCCTTTGCCATGCTGATGTTGTTACATGCCTTTTAAACTTCTTGCCTATCTCACACTGTAAATTTTTTTAATTTTTTATACTAAACATTAAATCTGTTACAAAAAAGAACTAAACAAAATGAACACAAAACGATCAGCTTTAAAAAGGACTCGTAACTGGAAAAACCGAATGAAAAAAAGAATGTTAATAACAAATAATTTTTTTTCACCAAACCCAGTTCTGCGGAATCAGAATCAACATTGAGTTTAAGCAAGAAATGATGGTTCATGAGTAAAGTGCCATGCAGATTTAAATTTTTTACTTGTGTGACGAATGCAGCTATATCGATTTTTTTTGCATGCTAGTTAACATTGATGTCAGTCAGCTGTTGGCTCTTAAAGCTGTCCAATAGAATCTTCCTGCCTATTCGTGGCAGCCAGCTATAGGCTCTCACTCTGGCCAGTACAAAATGGCTGCAAACTAGATGAAAACTGCCGTAGAAGCATGAAAAAAATCGATTATTTCCACTATCAATGGGAGTTGGGAAATGCAAAGTCAGTCTTGGTCTTCCCATTAACTTTTAGTATGTGCATGTAAATTTTTGATGACAAATCCATCAAAAAAATGCAGATATGCATTTGTTACACACACACACAATCCTGCCTTTTATAGATCTTTTTTAGACAGTTACTAAACAGCTAGAATGGATGAGCAATAAAATACACTTATGACTGTAGGAGACACATAACCAATAAGATTATCTGCTAGTTTTGTTCCAATGTTGTTGGTCCAATCATTAGATGATTTCCTCGTGTACTTTTTGGTTTTTCGGCAATCAATCTGCAACAGTCCACTTCCCACCATGGACTGCATTGTATTCTTCCTGTGGCAAAAAAAAAGATGCATAAAAAATATCCATCTTTGTCACTTGTAATTTTATCATCAGGGAAACAAAGATTTTCTTTTTAAAATTCAATCATCTGATTGAATTAGTAAATTGCTGTAACAAGATTTAACTTGGCCACCGAATTTGACTGTTAAGAATTTAGTAATTTGCTATGTCAATCTAAATATCATAACTTTGAAATAAGATCTGCTAAATTTTTTATAATTATTTCAAAAAGATTTGTTCTTGTTTATTAATAACCAAAATTAATAAAAAAATCATAATTGTAGATTCTTGTTAGCATCGTTAATTTAATAAAATGAGTCTATAAAGGCAGGCTATCTTTTTACCTGAACCTATTCTGTTTATTTTCTAACAAAAATCTGAGACTGGAAACAAATTTATGAGTGGAGTATCAAAAATTTAAACCATTTTGATAATTTAATAATAAATCTTTATTTATTACGATATTTGTTGAAATTCTGTTATTATAACTGCCTGTTAAAAAATGATGCTTTTGACTCTAAAAACATCAGCTGTCTTAATTTCTTAGCCATATTCAAACTGAATTTCTAGTAGTCCCAAATATCCAATGAAATACCTATCAAGTTTAAATGAAAGAAAATTTCTCTGGATATTTTTAATTCAGAACTGTAGTGGTCATGTGTTTATTAGAATTTTACTATTTCCTAAATCATTTCATAGCATAACTAACATTTTAAAACTACCAACATTGACAAGTAATATAAAGAATTATTTTCGAATATAAAAAGGACAAAAAACTAAACTTTTATAATTTGTTGGATTACTACCCTCTGATTAATAAAATCTCATTGCAGTAAGTTTTTTGAATTATCACCCTCTGATGATTTACAGACTCTCAGTGACTTTTCATAGTGAAAAGACGTTCAAGAAACTTAGCTCCTGCAAAACTTATCGTAATCAACTAACCACACTAATAGTTCCATAGAACTTTTCATATTTCATTTCATTTTTCATCTTTTCTCCTGTAAAATGTCCTGATAATATATTTGTTAATATTTTTTTATTCAAATTCTATGTCTTATTATTCCTTTGAATTTATACAAGTTCACCAAAATTGTTAGCAAATCAAATGTACCAGGGGCTTATAACTTCTCATCAAAAGAATATATAACCCGTTACAAATTTTAAGAATCAGTTCATTTGAACCATTGATCGATATCAAGAAAGCCCCAGATAATTCTACTAATAGTAGTGGAAAGTAGGTAAGGGGACTGTGAAGGTTGGACTAAAAAGTGAACCCATTGAAATGCCATCACATTGCACCAATATTATTCCTGTTCTCATTTAAAATTTGGACTTCAATTGGTAAATATATAAAAGTACTTTTTGTAAATATTTTAAGCAAATTTTTAATAGGGATAGTGATGAATTTTATATATTTTTTAATAATAATGTCAATGGTTTCTCTAACTATTCTGTTAAACAGATTTTCAACATCAAGTCATGCTATGGATCCAACTCTTAGTAACTTCTAGGACCAAAATAGAAAACTGTTCTATATTTTTAATGGGTGAGAAAAAACTCCATCTACCTTTGACATGTAGATGATATACATATTTTAGTTAAAAACATAAAAGAAATAATTCCAACTCCAAAAATCTTTCAAAAAAACTCTGTCCTCAAGTTCACATATTAACAAAGATAACAAAATGTTCTTTTGCATTGATATTTTAATGGACACAAATAACAACACATTTACTTTGGTATATAACAAAATATACTAACAAGAAGGCTTACATTATCATGTTTGACTATTCGTCCATTGTTGGATTCTACAACATTCCTGTCTGCATTCAGCTAATATGAAAATTAAATTTGACAAAATGGAATATCCTACACCATGGAAACAACAAATTTACATTACAGATACTAGAAAAAAAAAAAAAAAAATTAAAAATAGTGCTGAACAGTTTTTCATAATCCAACATTACCATTACAATATTATTATACTTTGAGAGAAAAAATTCCCTAATGGATAATTTTTTTATGTTAAAAGCCCTCCCCACTCAGCGCATTGTCAAATTTTTTGCATTTAAAATCTTCATAATAAAAAATTTTTTTGGCGGATTTTAATGCACAACTTTGTATAAATACTTATATTAATGAACAACATATAGTCTTGTATGCATTACTGGGGATTTCTTGATCTTGAAAAAAGATCCAAAGTACATTTATTCTTGTTCTTTAAAAGAAATTTAAGCAGTTATAGCTGATTTTCTCTTATGTTTAATTGTGTGAAGATTATTCATTAGTATGAATAGATTTTTGTTGAAAATTATTGGCTTCTATAATGTTTGTAATTTATTAAATTTTTGATGCCTAAAAGAGAATTTCATTGCCTTTGTCACAAATTTTAAATTATATTTCTAGCAATTACATTGAATAATATCACCTGACAATTTAAACATGGCCCTGTAAAAAGGTCATCCAAATCCTGTGTTTAAGAAACACTGGATAAATGGAAGCCCAGAGAATTACAATACATTACAAAGAAATACCCCTCTTGAATAGCTTAAACAAATCAAATAGACTAAAATCAAATTACTAACAAATTGGAATCAGAAAGCAATTATCTTTCCTTCATACCTTTGAAATGTGCTTTTATCACTGAAATCTTTCCCTTCAAAATATGATTTAACTGACCCTCGACATCTCCAAGAACTACTCAACCTTTTTTATAACTGCCATATATACAAAAATATAGTGGACTACATAAAAATCAACTTAAAGCAGAATCTAATAAAATCATTCCTGTCTATAAAATTGAAAATTCATCTAAACTTCTCCTAAATTCCTAAAAATCCCACAAAAGAATTATGCAACCACCCATCCTTGGCCCCATTAAAAAAGTTGATTTTCAAACATCCTTTGTTGTTTTAAAGATTACCAAGTTGGCATCTATACAGACAACACTACAATTTACTCCTGCCTCAAAAAACAAATCTAGTGTCGCTGACAAAACTAACCTGACCACTCGTCTTGAAACGGACCTCCAATCGGTCATTAATTGGGGCAAGAATTGGCTGGTCAACTTTAACGCCTCAAAAACTAAACTACTCTCAATTAATCACCATAGAGATCCTTCCCTGCCCCCCATTAGAATGTCTGATAGTCAACTTCTTGAGAGCAACTCTCTGCGTCTGCTCGGTCTCACATTGACTGCTGACCTGAGATGGAACAAATACATTGAGTCAATTGCTTCATCCACCGCGAGGAAAGTTGGCTCTCTGTGCCGCGCCAGGAAATTTTTCTCCCCGGAATCGATACTTCAAATATACAAATCAACCATTCGCCCTTGCATGGAGTATTGCTGCCATATATGGTCTGGTGCACCTTCTGTTTACCTCGGAGTTCTTGACAAGATCCAGAGACGGATATGTAATATAATTGGCCCTGATCTGGCATCTCGTCTACAGTCACTCTCTCACAGACGCGCCGTCGCCTCTCTCTGTCTTTTTTACAAATACTTTCATGGTAATTGCTCTGATGAGCTGCTTTCACTGGTTCCCAGACTCCATGAATTCAAGCGCCCTACGAGGCTGGCATCCTGCTCTCACCCTTTCACTGTAGAAACTTTTAAATGTAGCCGTCTCTTCTACTCCAATAGCTTCATACCTCGCACCTCTCGCCTGTGGAACACCCTTCCCAATTACTGTTTCCCTGAGAGCTATAATCCCCAACTATTCAAATGTAATGTCAATCGACATCTCCAGTTACCTTGATCTATCCATTATCCTTCTCCTCATCCTTTCTTCTATCACTCCTATCTGCTCTCGCTCCAAATCTTCTGCAACTCCCCTGCATCCTAGTGGCTTCACGCCTTGCTCGGGGCGTAATGCTTAAAAAAAAAAAAGTCTGAGTATAACTCAAAAATTGAACAGTTACTTGATGATCACACCAAATTTAGAAAACTTTGAAAACTTACTAATGAAATTTTCAACTAAAAAGTAAATTAATAAAATAATCACAGCTGACAATGCGGAACAAGACAATCAAAAACTTAGTAAAATAATTGGAGACTATAAACCAGGATACTATGAAAATACATACACCTAACTTTCCACCCCACCCTATTATATCCCAAATTCCCACTCCTGTCTACCAACTAAAATGCATGTGTGTATATATGCATAGAACCACACACACACACACACACACACACACCACACACACACACACACACACACACACACACACTTTGAAGTGAGATATTAGTTTAATTATAAATAGTGTTGAAATTATTCTTTTAGAGTGAAACCAGATGTTAGCCACTTACTCCATGCTTCTGGATGGAGACATTAGTCAAGTGAACAAACATATTGTCCAATTCATTGATGTTGGCATTGTACTTGACCGTACAAAATCGGCAAAAGCCCAGCTGATACCTGAAATATCAGGAAAAAGAAAACAATGAACATTTGAAATTTAACAAAAGTTAAAAGTTCACTTAGATTGCAGGATTATCATTATTATTATTATTATTATTATTATTATTTACTGCTTTTTTTATATTTTTCAGGGAGGCATTTACAGGTTATCAACCCTTTGTTTAGATCTGAAACTTATTTTATATTGCAAGAATCTAGATTAATAGTTATTGTATCAAAAATATTGAAAGTTCACAATACCACAGGACCTACATTTTTATCTGGTTCATGAAGAGTGAAGTGTTGCAAACACACACACACACACATATATATATAAAAAATTAATGAATTTATTTTTTAATTCATCATTTTTCTTACTTCAAATGTCATTATAGGGGATACTTTGTATTTGAAATAGATGTCTTATATTTATTTATTAAACAGCCTGTGCATTCAAGAAGGTCATGAAAAATGTCAGAGTAAGCAAGGTGCTATTTTCCTTTTTTAAGAAAAGCACCTCCTCTACACACACATTATTTTCTTGGAAGTTTTATATTTTCCCTTCTCTTTTAATGTAGCTTTCCCTTTTAATTATAGCTTTTTCTTTTAGTCTCCCTTTATCTTTTGGCTTTTCCTTCTGTTTTAGAATACCTTTCAATTTCGGTTTTCCCTTCTCTTTTAGTGCCCCTTTCTCATTTAGTGTCCCTTTTTCTTTTGACTTTCACTTCTCTTTTAGTGTCCCTTTCCTTTTTGATTTTCCTTTCTCTTTTAGTGTCCCTTTCTCTTTTGGCTTTCACTTCTATTTTAGTGTCCCTTTTTCTTTTAATTTTCCTTTCTCTTTTAGTGTCCCTTTTTCTTTTGATTTTCCTTTCTCTTTTAGTGTCCCTTTTTCTTTTGATTTTCCCTTCTATTTTAGTGTCCCATTTTCTTTTGATTTTCCCTTCTATTTTAGTGTCCATTTTTCTTTTGATTTTCCTTTTTTTTAGAAATGTCCCTTTTTTGAAATTTTCCTTTCTATTTTAGTGTCCCTTTTTCTTTTGACTTTCCTTTCTATTTTAGTGTCCCTTTTTCTTTTGATTTTCCTTTCTCTTTTAGTGTCACTTTTTTCTTTTGATTTTCCTTTCTCTTTTTTTTGTCCCTTTTTTCTTTTTGATTTTCTTTTCTCTTTTATGTCCTTTCCTTTTTGATTTTCCTTTTAAAATTTTAGTCCCTTTCTCTTTTGGCTTTCACTTCTATTTTAGTGTCCCTTTTTCTTTTTTCAGTGTCCTTTTTTTTTTTGATTTTTTCTTTTCTAGTTTACAGTGTCCTTTTCTTTTGATTTTCCTTTCTCTTTTAGTGTCCCTTTTTCTTTTGATTTTCCCTTCTATTTTAGTGTCCCTTTTTCTTTTGATTTTCCCTTTTATTTTAGTGTCCCTTTTTCTTTTGATTTTCCTTTCTCTTTTAGTGTCCATTTTTCTTTTGATTTTCCTTTCTCTTTTAGTGTCCCTTTTTCTTTTGATTTTCCTTTCTATTTTAGTGTCCCTTTTTCTTTTGACTTTCTTTTCTATTTTAGTGTCCCTTTTTCTTTTGATTTTCCTTTCTCTTTTAGTGTCCATTTTTCTTTTGATTTTCCTTTCTCTTTTAGTGTCCCTTTTTCTTTTGATTTTCCTTTCTCTTTTAGTGTCCCTTTTTCTTTTGATTTTCTCTTCTATTTCAGTGACCCTTTTTCTTTTGATTTTCCTTTCTCTTTTAGCATCCCTTTTTCGTTTGATTTTCCCTTCTCTTTTGATATTCCCCCTCTTTATTGTCCTTTTCTCTTTTGATTTTACCTTTTCTTTTATTGTCCCTTTTTCTTTTGATTTTCCTTTCTCTTTTAGTGTCCCTTTTTCTTTTGATTTTCCCTTCTATTTTAGTGTCCCTTTTTCTTTTGATTTTCCCTTTTATTTTAGTGTCCCTTTTTCTTTTGATTTTCCTTTCTCTTTTAGTGTCCATTTTTCTTTTGATTTTCCTTTCTCTTTTAGTGTCCCTTTTTTTTTTTTATTTTCCTTTCTATTTTTTGTCCCTTTTTCTTTTGACTTTCTTTTCTATTTTAGTGTCCCTTTTTCTTTTGATTTTCCTTTCTCTTTTAGTGTCCATTTTTCTTTTGATTTTCCTTTCTCTTTTAGTGTCCCTTTTTCTTTTGATTTTCCTTTCTCTTTTAGTGTCCCTTTTTCTTTTGACTTTCTCTTCTATTTCAGTGACCCTTTTTCTTTTGATTTTCCTTTCTCTTTTTTTACATCCTTTTTTTCGTTTGATTTTCCTTTTAGCTTTTTGATATTCCCCTTATTTGTCCTTTTCTTTTTTGATTTTACCTTTTCTTTTATTGTCCCTTTTTCTTTTGATTTTCCTTTCTATTTTTTAGTGTCCTTTTTTTTTTTGATTTTTCCTTCTATTTTAGTGTCCTTTTTTTTTTGATTTTTTTGTTTTTATTTTAAATGTCCTTTTTTTTTTTATTTTCCTTTCTCTTTTTTAGTTCCATTTTTCTTTTGATTTTCCTTTCTTTTAGTGTCCCTTTTTCTTTTTTTTTTCCTTTCTATTTTAGTGTCCTTTTTCTTTTGACTTTCTTTTCTATTTTAATGTCCCTTTTTTTAATTGATTTTTTTCTTTTCTCTTTTAGTGTCCATTTTTTTTTTTGATTTTTCCTTTCTCTTAGTTGTCCCTTTTTATTTTGATTTTCCTTTCTCTTTTAGTGTCCATTTTTAATTGATTTTCTCTTCTATTTCAGTTGACCCTTTTTCTTTTGATTTTCCTTTCTCTTTTAAAATCCCTTTTTTTTTTTGATTTTCCTTCTCTTTTGATATTCCCCCTCTTTATTGTCCTTTTCTCTTTTGATTTTACCTTTTCTTTTAGTGTCCCCTTTTCTTTTGATTTTCCT
This sequence comes from Acanthosepion pharaonis, assembly GCA_903632075.3. Classification (NCBI taxonomy): domain Eukaryota; kingdom Metazoa; phylum Mollusca; class Cephalopoda; order Sepiida; family Sepiidae; genus Acanthosepion; species Acanthosepion pharaonis. Next base: position 784,771 of record CAHIKZ030001617.1, on the reverse strand, counting down.
TTCTCTTTTAGTGTCCCTTTCTTTTTTGCTACCCAACATTATTCTGCTTAATAGTTATTCTGTTCTTGATTTTGAGAACCACCTGCAGGTTTAAATCCTATCAAAACATTTTTTATTTCTCCTGTGCTGTTTATTTGCCACAGAATAAATGTTAAAACATACAAGAGGTTGCAATAAAAAGCAACAGAAATAAGATGAATCTTTCAAAAATGAACAATGGCAAATGATAAATCTTTACCAGATATTTTAAAATTTGTCAAAGTTACATAAACAAATTTTTCATAACATTATAAAGAGCAATTTCTGAAATAACAAAAATGATGTTTAGATATTATTTATTTGATGCCCAGTCAATTGGACATTATTATACTGATGTCCAGTCAAGTGGACATCTCAATGAAACCAATTTGGGCAGAAGGTGAAAAATGTGGAACATAGTCTTTAGCAATAGCTTTTGAGATGTATATGCAAAAAAAAAAATCACCTCCTATGTGCTCCATCCGTGAAAACATACATTTCTGTTCATTTAACTCAATAAAAACAGATAATTAAAAGGAACAGAACACCTTATTAAAAAATTGGGAGTGTGAAGCATCCTTCCTTGAAAACATTCCAACCATCACCTAAAAATCCTCGAGACAATGTATATTAAATCAAGACAATGATCCTTATGCAAACAAATGGATTGATTGTTAGGACTCAGTGTGATCTATCTATAGATAAATCCATATCAATATATTATTGATATGTGCATATTTGTTTCCTCATGGTTTTGTTTTTAGTTGGTGTGTACAATATTTTAATTTCCTTGGTTGAGTTCTGAACAGTGAGAAGCGATAACTGTTAGCTTGTTCTATAATACTTTTACTTCTCTTTTCATATTGCTAATTACTGCAACTGAACTTTTCCTCTTGTCCCTTTTAATTATGCCTGTTTTTATTGTGTTAATTAAATTTTGTACCACTAAAGAAATTTTGATGACAAGATGTTGCACAATAAAGAAAAAGAAGTTACTTACATGTAACATTTCAGTGGACGGAATGAAGTTACGAGGACATAGAGTCGAAGGTCAAACTTCTTCCCTCCAATCAGAAGTGGATTGTCAATATATTTTGAGATCACGTAAGTATCTTTGGCTGTTGGGGGTACAAAGCTGTGGTAAGAGTGCAGAGCAATTCATAAAATTAATCAAGAAAAAGATTAAATTTAAAATTAATTAAAACAATTAATACAAATACATAATTATCTCTGTCTATGTTTCTGAGATGACATATTGTAATTATTTACACTGTTTACATTGGTCAGACTGTTGTCCTCATCTTTGTTGCCATATTCACAACATTCCAGCCATTGTACGCTCAGGCCTTCATCAGAATCTGTCTATATTTCTGAGATGAGGTATTGCAATTATTTACACTATTTACATTGTTTAGACTGTTGTCCTCATCTTCATTGCTATATTCACAATGTTTCAGTTGTTGTATGCTCTGGCCTTCTTCAGGATATATTTCTGAGCTTTTCTGTTTCTTAATACTCTGCTTAACTTTTGAAATTCTTCTTTGTCTATCTTAATTTGGCTTCGAATTTCAGTGTCACAATTTATCCTCTGTTGAAACACTTCCTAGATATTTAAACTGTTGTACTTTTTTATTTTGGCATCTCCAATTTGTAACTTGCATGCTGGGTTGTCTCTTTTGCTTACAACCATGTATTAATGGCATATTTTATAACTGTGAAGACATTTTTTTTAAGTTTTCAAACAAAAGAATAAAAAAAAGTACCTGTTTGTTTTGCTGTCCCTTGACCATTTTTTCAATTGAGAAAGTTTGTTGACCAGGAAAATACCAACACCTCTGGCTAAAATTAAAAGAAAGGGAAATTCATGCAAAATTAATTGCTGACTGTGTATTTTCAATTTTTTTATTATTTCACCCGATGCAAGACAATAATACATCTAAGGTGAAAGGAATTAATGAGAGTGAAAAAAAAAACATTATTGAGGAGTAAGGACAATAAAAAACAGGATTAAAAAAAAATGACAAGTGATGTTGCATTTCAATTTTTGACAATCATAGTTGACAGGGAAGTATGAAGCCAGAAGAGAGTTCCTCAAGCAAGAAGTGCAAGAGAAGAAACTGTTAGCATAGAATTTATAGTTATATCTAACCATTTCAAGTGTAAAATGATGAGACCTAGCTGCCAATCAAGCATGAAGTTGAGGAACCGAAGAGGAAAGCAATATTTATTTTGAATAATACAAAAATGTGGCCCAAGTCCAAAAGCGGGGATCAGGGAAGGCTGGTCTTCAATCTGTCTTATTTTAAACTTAGCTAGCCATGATTACAGACCCAAACATAACACAGTATTCCTTACACCAAAACAACACATTCTTACAATAGTCACCATAATACCTCAAAGTCTTTAGGTAGTCATCACTAGTTCCCATATGTAGAATTTGTCTGTGGAGGTGGGGATAAAAAATAACAACATTTACAAATTAAACCCCAGTGAATATTTATAATTAATGCAATTTATATACAATAAACTAAACAAAATAGTGTTAGTAATAACCCCCCCAACACAAAGATGAAAAGATGAAAGCTCATCAGAACAATTACCATGAAAATATTTATAGAAAATGCATAGGGAAGCTATATTACAGTGGTGGGAAAGTGACTGAAGCCAAGATGCCAGGTCAAGACCGATAACATTGCAGATTCTTATTTGAATTTTGTGAAGAATCTCTAGATAGATAGCAGAAGAACCAGACCAAATGTGTCAGCAATATTCAATGCACAAATCCAGAGATGAATATGCAATATGATAGGTCCTGATCTGGCATCTGGTCTACAATCGCTATCTCACAGACATGCTGTGGCCTCCCTCTGTCTCTTCTACAAATATTTTCACAGTAACTGTTCTGATGAGCTACTTTCACTGGTTCCCAGACTACATGAATTTAAACAAGCTACTAGGGGGGCATCTCGGTCCCACCCTTTCACTGTCAAAACGGTTAAATGTAACTGTCTCTTCTTCTCAAACAGCTTCTTCTCCTGCACTTCTCATCTGTGGAACTCCATTCCCCTTACTTGCTTCCTCGATGACTATAATCTTCAAATATTCAAGTGTAATGCCAATCGACATCTGACAACCTGAGCTTATTCCCTGTCCTACTCTGTATCCTTTCCTCAAACACACCTCTTTACTCTTGTTCTCAATCCTCTGTAACCCCTTGTGTACTAGTGGCACTCCCACCTTGCTTGGGGTGAATTGCCTAAAAAAAAACAACCAGATGTTAAACGTATAAATGTTGAAGATAGATTCTGGCAAGAAAAATTGTCTAAAAAGACAAAGTGAACTGACTAGAAAACCTTTCTATTCTTGGCTCATTGTGTGTATTATATGAGGATGGACTGTAAACTTTATAGGCTGACTCGGAAGGAGTGATACTAGAACTGTGAAATCTTCTACGCATTAATTTCAGCTATCCTCATAAACAACTGCATTGTTTCTTTCCAGGTACAAGAATGGATTGATAGGTTCATAGGCTGACTCTGAAGGAGTGATGCTAGAGCTGTGAAATCTTGCATACAATGGTTTCGACAATTATTATTAATAACTGCATTGTTTCTTTCCAGGTATGAGGATGGGCTGAAAAGATCATAGGCTGACTATGAAGGAGTGATGCTAGAGCTGTGAAATCTTGCATACACTGATTACGACCATTATTATTGATAATAACTGCATTGTTTCTTTCCAAGCACGAGGATAGGCTGAAAAGTTCATAGACTGACTATGAAGGAGTGATGCTAGAGCTGTGAAATCTTTTTTGCATACAATGGTTTCAACTATTATTATTAATAACTGCATTGTTTCTTTCCAGGTATGAGGATGGGCTGAAAAAAGATCATAGGCTGACTATGAAGGAGTGATGCTAGAGCTGTGAAATCTTGCATACACTGATTACGACCATTATTATTGATAATAACTGCATTGTTTCTTTCCAAGCACAAGGATAGGCTGAAAAGTTCATAGACTGACTATGAATGAGTGATGCTAGAGCTGTGAAATCTTGCATACAATGGTTTCGACTATTATTATTAATAACTGCATTGTTTCTTTCCAGGTATGAGGATGGGCTGAAAAGATCATAGGCTGACTATGAAGGAGTGATGCTAGAGCTGTGAAATCTTGCATACACTGATTACGACCATTATTATTGATAATAACTGCATTGTTTCTTTCCAAGCACAAGGATAGGCTGAAAAGTTCATAGACTGACTATGAAGGAGTGATGCTAGAGCTGTGAAATCTTGCATACAATGGTTTCGACTATTATTATTAATAACTGCATTGTTTCTTTCCAGGTATGAGGATGGGCTGAAAAAGATCATAGGCTGACTATGAAGGAGTGATGCTAGAGCTGTGAAATCTTGCATACACTGATTACGACCATTATTATTGATAATAACTGCATTGTTTCTTTCCAAGCACGAGGATAGGCTGAAAAGTTCATAGACTGACTATGAATGAGTGATGCTAGAGCTGTGAAATCTTGCATACAATGGTTTCGACTATTATTATTAATAACTGCATTGCTTCTTTCCAGGTATGAGGATGGGCTGAAAAGTTCATAGGCTGACTATGAAGGAGTGATGCTAGAGCTGTGAAATCTTGCATACAATGGTTTCGACTATTATTATTAATAACTGCATTGTTTCTTTCCAGGTATGAGGATGGGCTGAAAAGATCATAGGCTGACTATGAAGGAGTGATGCTAGAGCTGTGAAATCTTGCATACAATGATTTCGACCATTATTATTGATAATAACTGCATTGTTTCTTTCCAATGCACGAGGATAGGCTGAAAAGTTCATAGACTGACTATGAATGAGTGATGCTAGAGCTGTGAAATCTTGCATGCAATGGTTTCAACTATTATTATTAATAACTGCATTGTTTCTTTCCAGGTATGAGGATGGGCTGAAAAGATCATAGGCTGACTATGAAGGAGTGATGCTAGAGCTGTGAAATCTTGCATACAATTGTTTCGACTATTATTATTAATAACTGCATTGCTTCATTCCAGGTATGAGGATGGGCTGAAAAGATCATAGGCTGACTATTTGCTAGAGCTGTGAAATTTGTGAAAATTGGTTTCGACTATTATTATTAACTGCATTGTTTCTTTCCAGGTAAATGGACAAAAGATCATATTTGAAGGAGTTGCTAGAGCTGTGAAATCTATTCAATGGTTTCAACTATTATTATTAATAACTGCATTGTTTCATTCCAGGTATGAGGATGGGCTGAAAAGATCATAGGCTTTATCAAGGAGTGATGTACTAAAGCATACAATTGTTTCGACTATTAATTAACTGCATTGCTTCTTCATTCAGGTAATCTAACATCTGACTGTTTTAAGAAAACTTTGAAAATAACTAGTAGTGACTTCTCTTGTAAATGGACAATATTTGGTTTAGTCCCCAAGGATATTCATGCCGATATGATTACTACATAAGGAGGTGAGGTCTCAGCTTTATCACAGTACTAAAGTGGACAGCTGAATTTAGTCAGCGAAGGGAGAGTCTTGAAGATGACTCATGGTTTGGATTTTTAATTTATGAGAACCAAAGAAATCATCATGTTCACCCCATGGTAATGGATGACATGCCTCTTCCAAATTTCTCAGTCTCAGTTATTTCCCTTTAGTACTTCAGCTCTCCTAGTTTTTGTTCACTTCTGCTGTGTATTGAACTCACAACTCTTTGGGTCAAGTCCCTGGATTACTTCAACCAACACTTTCATCCACTGGACCATGTGTCCTTGGGGAGCACAGTATGCAGGTGGAGCTAGAACAATCTACTCTGGTGGATAAAATAATGAGCTTGGTTCAAAATTCCAATCACCTGAAGAAGGCCAGAGCACACAACAGCCAAAAACATTGTGAATGTGGCAACAAAGATGAGGACAACAGTCCAAACAATGTGAATAGTTTAAAAGAAAATATGTATATAAATAAAGTTTAAAAAAGAAAAATTTTTTAACAAAATTCATTCTGGCATGAAATAAAAAATGTCATTATAAACAATCGATAGTTCTTCTTTTCTTCTATGTGCTGCATCCCTTCAGGACTTTGGCAATCATGGCTCTCCACAACTCCCTGTCTTTTGTAGCTCTTAATAAATTTTATCTTTTGGCTATATCTCCCAAACCCCACTCCACCATTCATTTACTCAAACTCACTAGGAAGGTTGTGTATTGTTTTTCTCTTTCCCTCTTGCTTTCAATCTATCCTGTAAGTATCAAATTTTCCAAGCCTTTTTTCCTCTGTTTGAAATTATAACTATCTCTTCCTAATGGTATGTATAAGTGCTCTTTTTGTTCCCAATGTCGCTAGAACTTTGACATTGCTCACAATATCAGTCTATGATATCCTCAACATTCTTTTGTAAAACCACGTCTCTGTTGCTTCAGTCACACCTTCATCTTTGAGTAGATTGTTCAGCATTCACTTACCATACAGGAGAACTTGTATTACATAAGTGTCTAGTACTCTTTTCTTTGTTTCTAACAACATTTTTCTATTTCTTAATACTTTGCTTAGATTTTGGGAGGCATCTTCACTAGCCCAATGTGCCTTCAGATTTATATTACTATAACAGACCATTTCATGTCAGAACTATTAATGATTATTTCATATCTTAAATTATCCCAATATTTACAAATCTGGTACCTTTTTCTCAACATACCTTTACCACAAGGCTTCATGATCCACATTGTGTTGGGATGTTTACGAAATTCTTCCACAAACAGATTGTAATCGGCAGGAAGCATGAAAGTTTGAGGAATGAAATCTGAAATAAAAAAGGGAAAATTACCTTTTATACTACTTTATATTTTCTCAGGCAATATGCTTTTTATCAGTATGTGAAATATCCCGATATTAGAAATATTCCAGAACAAAAATATCCAAATAAATTGAATATTTTCAACTTCAAAATTTTCCAAATAAGCTTAGAAAGTGTCTAAAATCAACTCAACAACAATCCAGAGTATTGAATATGAGAAATCTTTTAAAATAGTTAATCATTATTAATTTTTGGGTCATATTTCTTTTATCTAAATTTCAGTTGCTTTTCATTGCATCTACTCAGACCACCATTCTATATTCAATCATAGTAATATTATTTTGAATTTTATTATTAGATGAAGTTTTTCAGCCATTATTAATGTTTCAATCATATTTCTTTCATTTTAATTTCAGTTTTTCATTGCATCTATCAGACCACCATTCTATATTCAATCATAGTAATATTATCTTGAATTTTATTATTAGATGAAGTTTTTTCAGCCATTATTAATGTTTCAATCATATTTCTTTCATTTTAATTTCAGTTGCATTTCATTGCGACTACACAGACCATCATTCTATATTCAATCATAGTAATATTATTTTGAATTTTATTATTAGATGAAGTGTTGTCAGCCATTATTAATTTTCAATCATATTTCTTTCATTTTAATTTCAGTTGCTTTTCATTGCATCTTCAGACCACCATTCTATATTCAATCATAGTAATATTATCTTGAATTTTATTATTAGATGAAGTGTTGTCAGCCATTATTAATGCTTCAATCATATTTCTTTCATTTTAATTTCAGTTGCTTTTCATTGCATCTACTCAGACCATCAATCATTCTATATTCAATCATGAAGTAATTATTATCTTGAATTTTTCTTTCATTAGATGAATTGTGTTGTCCATTCTATATTCAAACATTATTAATTGTTTCAATCATATTTCTTTTTGACAATTTTTTTCATTTCAGTTGCTTTTCATTGCATCTACTCAGACCACCATTCTATTCTATATTCAATCATTTTATTAGTAATATTATCTTGAATTTTATTATTAGATGAAGTGTTTTTTCAGCCATTATTAAATGTTTCAATCATATTTCTTTCATTTTTATTTCAGTTGTCTTTTCATTGCATCTTTCTTTTTTTTTTCATTCTATATTCAATCATAGTAATATTATCTTGAATTTATCTTGAATTTTATTATTAGATGAAGTGTTTTCAGCCATTATTAATGTTTCAATCATATTTCTTTCATCATTTTAATTTCAGTTGCTTTTCATTGCATCTACTCAGACCATCCATTCTATATTCAATCATAGTAATATTATCTTGAATTTTATTATTAGATGAAGTGTTTTCAGCCATTATTAATGTTTCAATCATATTTCTTTCATTTTAATTTCAGTTGCTTTTCATTGCATCTACTCAGACCATCATTCTATATTCAATCATAGTAATATTATCTTGAATTTTATTATTAGATGAAGTGTTTTCAGCCATTATTAATGTTTCAATCATATTTCTTTCATTTTAATTTCAGTTGCTTTTCATTGCATCTACTCAGACCATCATTCTATATTCAATCATAGTAATATTATCTTGAATTTTATTATTAGATGAAGTGTTTTCAGCCATTATTAATGTTTCAATCATATTTCTTTCATTTTTATTAGAAAATTTCAGTTTTCTTTCATCTTCATTTTACTTTTTTCATTGCATCTACTCAGACCATCATTCTATATTCAATCATAGTAATATTATCTTGAATTTTATTATTAGATGAAGTGTTTTCAGCCATTATTAATGCTTCAATCATATTTCTTTCATTTTAATTTCAGTTGCTTTTCATTGCATCTTCATTTTACTCAGACCATCATTCTATATTCAATCATAGTAATATTATCTTGAATTTTATTATTAGATGAAGTGTTTTCAATATTATTAATGTTTTCAATCATATTTCTTTCATTTTAATTTCAGTTGCTTTTCATTGCATCTACCTCAGACCACCATTCTATATTCAACATAGTAATATTATCTTGAATTTTATTATTAGATGAAGTGTTTTCAGCCATTATTAATGCTTCAATCATATTTCTTTCATTTTAATTTCAGTTGCTTTTCATTGCATCTACTCAGACCATCATTCTATATTCAATCATAGTAATATTATCTTGAATTTTATTATTTGATGAAGTGTTGTCAGCCATTATTAATGTTTCAATCATATTTCTTTCATTTTAATTTCAGTTGCTTTTCATTGCATCTACTCAGACCACCATTCTATATTCAATCATAGTAATATTATCTTGAATTTTATTATTAGATGAAGTGTTTTCAGCCATTATTAATGTTTCAATCATATTTCTTTCATTTTAATTTCATTTGCTTTTCATTGCATCTACTCAGACCATCATTCTATATTCTATAATTTATCTTGAATTTTATTATTAGATAATTATTATCTTGAATTTTATTTCTTTCATTTTAGATTTCAGTTGCTTTTCATTGCATCTCTATTAATGTTTCAATTCAATCATATAATTTATCTTGAATTTTATTATTTGAAGTTTGTCAGCCATTTTCAATTGCATTTTCAATTTCACTTGCTTTTTCATTGCATCTACTCATCATTCTATATTCAATCAAGTAGTAATATTATCTTGAATTTTATTATTAGATGAAGTGTTTTCAGCCATTATTAATTTTTCAATCATATTTCTTTCATTTTCAATTTCAGTTGCTTTTCATTGCATCTACTCAGACCACCATTCTATATTCAATCATAGTAATATTATCTTGAATTTTATTATTAGATGAAGTGTTTTCAGCCATTATTAATTTTTCAATCATATTTCTTTCATTTTAATTTCAGTTGCTTTTCATTGCATCTCCTCAGACCATCATTCTATATTCAATCATAGTAATATTATCTTGAATTTTATTATTTTATTAGATGTGTTGTCAGCCATTATTAATTTTTCAATCATATTTCTTTCATTTTAATTTCAGTTGCTTTTCATTGCATCTACTCAGACCACCATTCTATATTCAAAACATAGTAATATTATCTTGAATTTTATTATTAGATGAAGTGTTTTCATTTTGACTTATTTCAATGTTTCAATCCTTATTTCTTTCAAGTATTTTATTTTGATTTTAGTTGAATTTTCATTGCATCTACTTTCATTTTACCACCATTCTATATTCAATCAAGTAGTAATATTATCTTGAATTTTATTATTAGATGATGAAGTGTTTTCAGCCATTATTAATTTTTTGTTCTCATATTTCTTTCATTTTTAATTTCAGTTGCATTTTTATTTGCATCTTTCAGACCATTATTCTATATTTCAATCATATTTAATATTATTCATTGAATTTTATTATTAGATGAAGTGTTTTCAATTTTATTAATTTTTCAATCATATTTCTTTCATTTTAATTTTTTAGTTGCTTTTCATTGCATCTACTCAGACCACCATTCTATATTCAATCATAGTAATATTATCTTGAATTTTATTATTAGATGAAGTATTTCAGCCATTATTAATGTTTTGAATAATATTTCTTTTTTTAATTTTTTCATTGCATTTCATTGCATTTACTCAGACCATTATTCTATATTCAATCATATTAATATTTCTTGAATTTTTATTATTAGATGAAGTGTTTTCAGCCATTATTAATTTTTCAATATATTTCTTTCATTTTAATTTCATTTGCATTTTCATTGCATCTCCTCAGACCATCATTCTATATTCAATCATAGTAATATTATCTTGAATTTTATTATTAGATGAAGTGTTTTCAGCCATTATTAATGTTTCAATCATATTTCTTTCATTTTTATTTCAGTTGCTTTTCATTGCATCTACTCAGACCATCATTCTATATTCAATCATAGTAATATTATCTTGAATTTTATTATTAGATGAAGTGTTGTCAGCCATTATTAATTTTTCAATTTTCATATTTCTTTCATTTTAATTTCAGTTGCATTTCATTGCATCTACTCAGACCACCATTCTATATTCAATCATAGTAATATTATCTTGAATTTTTGTTATTAGATGAAGTGTTTTCAGCCATTATTAATTTTTCAATATTGTATTTCTTTCATTTTAATTTCATTTTTCATTTGCATTTTCATTGCATCTCTTCAGACCACCATTCTATATTCAATCATAGTAATATTATCTTGAATTTTTTATTAGATGAAGTGTTTTCAGCCATTATTAATTTTTCAATATTATTTCTTTCATTTTAATTTCAGTTGCATTTCATTGCATCTCCTCAGACCACCATTCTATATTCAATCAGTAGTAATATTATCTTGAATTTTTTATTAGATGAAGTGTTGTTCAGCCATTATTAATTTTTCAATATATTTCTTTCATTTTAATTTTTAGTTGCTTTTCATTGCATCTTTCAGACCACCATTCTATATTCAATCATAGTAATATTATCTTGAATTTTTTATTAGATGAAGTTTTTCAGCCATTATTAATTTTTCAATAGTATTTCTTTCATTTTAATTTCAGTTGCATTTCATTGCATCTATTCAGACCACCATTCTATATTCAATCATAGTAATATTATCTTGAATTTTATTATTAGATGAAGTGTATTGTCAGCCATTATTAATTTTTCAATCAATATTTCTTTCATTTTCATTTTAGTTGCATTTCATTGCATCTACTCAGACCACCATTCTATATTCAATCATAGTAATATTATCTTGAATTTTTTATTAGATGAAGTTATTGTCAGCCATTATTAATGTTTCAATCATATTTCTTTCATTTTAATTTTCAGTTGCATTTCATTGCATCTTGTCAGACCACCATTCTATATTCATCATCATAGTAATATTATCTTGAATTTTATTATTAGATGAAGTGTTTTCAGCCATTATTAATTTTTCAATCATATTTCTTTCATTTTCATTTCAGTTGCATTTCATTGCATCTACTCAGACCACCATTCTATTATTCAATCATTTGTAATATTATCTTGAATTTTATTATTAGATGAAGTGTTTTCAGCCATTATTAATATTTCAATCATATTTCTTTCATTTTAATTTTCATCTTCATTTTTGCATTTCATTGCATCTCTCAGACCACCATCTCTATATTCAATCATAGTAATATTATCTTGAATTTTTGTTATTAGATGAAGTTTTTCAGCCATTATTAATTTTTCAATCATATTTCTTTCATTTTAATTTTACTTGCATTTCATTGCATCTTTCAGACCATCATTCTATATTCAAAACATAGTAATATTAATTTAATTTTTTATTAGATGAAGTTTTTTCAGCCATTATTAATGTTTCAATCATATTTCTTTCATTTTTATTTCAGTTGCATTTCATTGCATCTACTCAGACCACCATTCTATATTCAATCAAGTAGTAATATTATCTTGAATTTTTTAGAAAGCATTAGATGAAGTGTTTTTCATTTTAGCCATTATTAATTTTTTTTTAATCATATTTTTTCATTTTAATTTCACTTGCATTTCATTGCATCTCCTTTCATTGCACCAGTCTATTCTATCATTCAATCATAGTAATATTATCTTGAATTTTTTATTAGATGAAGTGTTTTCAGCCATTATTAATTTTTGAATAATATTTCTTTCATTTTCATTTTAGTTGCTTTTCATTGCATCTCCTCAGACCCCAGTCTATTCTATATTCAATCATAGTAATATTATCTTGAATTTTATTATTAGATTATGAATTTTTGACTATATTTTTTCATCCATTTTATTAATTTTTTCAGTCTATTCCATCAGTAAACAAGTATTTTATCTTTCATTTTAATTTTGTCACCATTATTTTTTTCATTGCATCTTTCAGACCACCATTCTATATTCAATCTATAAAAATATTATCTTGAATTTTATTATTAGATGAAGTGTTTTCAGCCATTATTAATTTTTGAATATTATTTCTTTCATTTTAATTTTACTTGCATTTCATTGCATCTCCTCAGACCACCATTCTATATTCAATCATAGTAATATTATCTTGAATTTTTTATTAGATGAAGTGTTGTCAGCCATTATTAATTTTTGAATCATATTTCTTTCATCTTCATTTCAATATTGCATTTCATTGCATCTCCTCAGACCATCAGTCTATATTCAGTAAACAAGTAGTAATATTATCTTGAATTTTTTATTAGATGAAGTATTGTCAGCCATTATTAATTTTTCAATATTTTCTTTCATCTTCATTTTCAGTTGCATTTTCATTGCATCTCCTCAGACCACCATTCTATATTCAATCAAGTAGTAATATTATCTTGAATTTTATTATTAGATGAATATTTCAGCCATTATTTTTGTTTCAATTTATTTCATTTTACTTGCTTTTCATTGCATTTTCGGGCCTTCATTTTAATTTATCTTGAATTTTTATTAGATGAAGTATTTCATTGCATTTTTGACTTATTTTTTCATTTCATTTTACTTGCTTTTCATTGCATTCTATATTCAACAAGTAGTAATATTATCTTGAATTTTTTTATTAGATGAAGTGTTTTCAGCCATTATTAATTTTTCAATAATATTTCTTTCATCTTCATTTTACTTGCATTTCATTGCATCTCCTCAGACCTTCAGTCTATTCTATCAGTAAACAAGTAGTAATATTATCTTGAATTTTATTAGATGAAGTTTTTCAGCCATTATTAATTTTTGAATAATATTTCTTTCATCTTAATTTTACTTGCTTTTCATTGCATCTCCTCAGACCACCAGTTATGGCTATCATTAAACAAGTAGTAATATTATCTTGAATTTTATTATTAGATGAAGTATTTTTCATCATTTTACCATTATTAATTTTTCAATCATATTTCTTTTTATTTTCATTTTAGTTGCTTTTCATTGCATCTCCTCAGACCAAGTCTATTCTATAGTAAACAAGTAGTAATATTATCTTGAATTTTTATTAGATGAAGTTTGTCAGCCATTATTAATTTTTGACTAATATTTCTTTCATCTTCAATTTTATTTCTTTCATTTTGAATTTTTTTATTAGATGAAGTATTTCAGCCATTATTGATTTTTGACTTGCTTTTCATTGCATCTCCTCAGACCTTCAGTCTATGGCCATCATAAACAAGTAGTAATATTATCTTGAATTTTTTATTAGATGAAGTATTGTCAGCCATTATTAATTTTTCAATCTAGTATTTCTTTCATTTTCATTTTACTTGCTTTTCATTGCATCTCCTCAGACCACCAGTCTATATTCATCATAAACAAGTAGTAATATTATCTTGAATTTTTTATTAGATGAAGTATTGTCAGCCATTATTAATTTTCAATATTTATTTCTTTTCATTTTTATTTTTCATTGCATTTCATTGCATCTATGGCCATCAGAAACCATCAGTCTATATTTGAATTTTATTAGATGAAGTATTGTCAGCCATTATTATCTTTGAATTTTTTTCATTTCATTTTACTTGCTTTTCATTTTCCTCAGACCATTATTAATGTTTAGTAATATTATCTTGAATTTTTTAGATGAAGCATTGTCAGCCATTATTGATTTTTGACAGTTGCTTTCATTTCATTTTACTTGCTTTTCATTGCATCTCCTCAGACCCTTCAGTCTATTCCATCATTCAACAAGTAGTAATATTATCTTGAATTTTTATTAGATGAAGTATTGTCAGCCATTATTAATTTTTGAATAATATTTCTTTTTCTTCATTTTACTTGCTTTTCATTGCATCTCCTCAGACCTTCAGTCTATGGCCATCAGTAAACAAGTAGTAATATTATCTTGAATTTTTTATTAGATGAAGTATTGTCAGCCATTATTAATTTTTTGAATAGTATTTCTTTCATCTTCATTTTACTTGCTTTTCATTGCATCTCCTCAGACCTTCAGTCTATATTCATCATAAACAAGTAGTAATATTATCTTGAATTTTTTATTAGATGAAGTATTGTCAGCCATTATTAATTTTTCAATAATATTTCTTTCATCTTCATTTTACTTGCTTTTCATTGCATCTCCTCAGACCCTCAGTCTATATTCATCAGTAAACAAGTAGTAATATTATCTTGAATTTTTTATTAGATGAAGTGTTTTCAGCCATTATTAATTTTTCAATAGTATATTTCTTTCATTTTTTTGACTATTTTCAGTTGCATTTCATTGCATCTCCTCAGACCTTCAGTCTATATTCATCAATAAACAAGTAGTAATATTATCTTGAATCTTGAATTTTTTGACTAATATTTCTTTCATCTTCATTTTACTTGATTGCATCTCCTCAGACCTTCAGTTTTCAGTAAACAAGTTAATATAAATTTTTCAATGAAGTCAGCCATTTCTTTTTGATTTTTCATTTCATTTTACTTTTTTTCATTGCATCTCCTCAGACCATCATTCTATGGCCATTATCTTGAATTTTTATTAGATGAAGTATTAATATTATCTTTTTTGAATTTTATTAGATGAAGACCTTCATTGTTCAGTAAACATTATCTTGAATTTTTTCAGATGAAGTATAGCCATTATTGATTTTTTCATTTTAATTTCATTTTACTTGCATTTCATTGCATCTCCTCAGACCTTCAGTCTATATTCATCAGTAAACAAGTAGTAATATTATCTTGAATTTTTATTAGATGAAGTATTGTCAGCCATTATTAATTTTTTCTAATATTTCTTTCATCTTCATTTTACTTGCTTTTCATTGCATCTCCTCAGACCACAGTCTATGGCCATCAGTAAACAAGTAGTAATATTATCTTGAATTTTTTATTAGATGAAGTATTGTCAGCCATTATTAATTTTTGACTAATATTTCTTTCATCTTCATTTTACTTGCTTTTCATTGCATATTTCTTTCATCTTTTGTCAGCCATTATTGAATTTTTTGACTAATATTTTCATTTCATTTTTACTTGCTTTTCATTGCATCTTGCTTTTCAGTAAACAAGTCATACCATCTTGAATTTTATTAGATGAAGTATTGTCAATCAAGTAGTTTTTTGATTATCTTGAATTTTTTATTAGATTGAATCTTGACCTTCAGCTATGGCATCAGTAAACAAGTTATTTTTTATTAGATGAAGTATTGTCAATTATTTTTCTAATTTTCTTTTTCTTCATTTTACTTTTTTCATTGCATCTCCTCAGACACTCAGTCTATGGCCATCAGTAAACAAGTAGTAATATTATCTTGAATTTTTTATTAGATGAAGTATTGTCAGCCATTATTAATTTTTGACTAATATTTCTTTCATCTTCATTTTTCAGTTGCTTTTCATTGCATCTCCTCAGACCCTCAGTCTATGGCCATCAGTAAACAAGTAGTAATATTATCTTGAATTTTTTATTAGATGAAGTATTGTCAGCCATTATTAATTTTTCAATAATATTTCTTTCATCTTCATTTTACTTGCTTTTCATTGCATCTCCTCAAAACATCTCCTCAGACCACCATCTATGGCCATCAGTAAACAAGTAGTAATATTATCTTGAATTTTTTATTAGATGAAGTATTGTCAGCCATTATTAATTTTTGACTAATATTTCTTTCATCTTCATTTTACTTGCTTTTCATTGCATCTCCTCAGACCCTCAGTCTATATTCAAGTAAACAAGTAGTAATATTATCTTGAATTTTTTATTAGATGAAGTATTGTCAGCCATTATTAATTTTTTGACTAATATTTCTTTCATCTTCATTTTACTTGCTTTTCATTGCATCTCCTCAGACCACCAGTCTATGGCCATCAGTAAACAAGTAGTAATATTATCTTGAATTTTTTATTAGATGAAGTATTGTCAGCCATTATTAATTTTTGACTAATATTTCTTTCATCTTCATTTTACTTGCTTTTTCATTGCATCTCCTCAGACCTTCAGTCTATATCAGTAAACAAGTAGTAATATTATCTTGAATTTTTTATTAGATGAAGTATTGTCAGCCATTATTAATTTTTTTCTAATATTTCTTTCATCTTCATTTTACTTGCTTTTCATTGCATCTCCTCAGACCCTCAGTCTATATATTCATAAACAAGTAAACAATTTTTTATTAGATAGTAATATTATCTTGAATTTTTTTCATTTTAGATGAAGACCTTCATTGTCAACCATTATTAATTTTTTGAATTTTATTAGATATTTGTCTATTCATATTTCTTTCATTTCATTTTATTTGCTTTTCATTGCATCTCCTCAGACCATCATCTATGGCCATCAGTAAACAAGTAGTAATATTATCTTGAATTTTTATTAGATGAAGTATTGTCAGCCATTATTAATTTTTGAATAGTATTTCTTTCATCTTCATTTTACTTGCTTTTCATTGCATCTCCTCAGACACTCAGTCTATGGCCATCAGTAAACAAGTAGTAATATTATCTTGAATTTTTTTATTAGATGAAGTATTGTCAGCCATTATTAATTTTTTCACTAGTATTTCTTTCATCTTCATTTTACTTGCTTTTCATTGCATCTCCTCAGACCTTCAGTCTATGGCCATCAGTAAACAAGTAGTAATATTATCTTGAATTTTTTATTAGATGAAGTATTGTCAGCCATTATTAATTTTTGACTAATATTTCTTTCATCTTCATTTTACTTGCTTTTTCATTGCATCTCCTCAGACCTTCAGTCTATGGCCATCAGTAAACAAGTAGTAATATTATCTTGAATTTTTATTAGATGAAGTATTGTCAGCCATTATTAATTTTTTAATAGTATTTCTTTCATCTTCATTTTACTTGCTTTTCATTGCATCTCCTCAGACCTTCAGTCTATGGCCATCAGTAAACAAGTAGTAATATTATCTTGAATTTTTTATTAGATGAAGTATTGTCAGCCATTATTAATTTTTCATTTCTTTCATCTTCATTTTACTTGCTTTTCATTGCATCTCCTCATTTCTATGGCCATTTAAACAAGTAGTAATATTTCTTGAATTTTTATTAGATGAAGTATTGTCCATTTATTAATTTTTGACTACCATCTTCATTTTACTTGCTTTTCATTGCATCTCCTCAGACCTTCAGTCTTGAATTTTTATTGGCCATCAGTAAACAAGTAAATATTATTATCTTGAATTTTTATTAGATGAAGACATTGTCAGCCATTATTAATTTTTTGAATATATTAGATGAAGTATTCATTTTAATTTTTTGACTAGTTTTCTTTTTCATTGCATCTTGCATCTCAGACCTTCAGTCTATGGCCATCAGTAAACAAGTAGTAATATTATCTTGAATTTTTATTAGATGAAGTATTGTCAGCCATTATTAATTTTTGACTAATATTTCTTTCATCTTCATTTTACTTGCTTTTCATTGCATCTCCTCAGACCTTCAGTCTATATTCATCAGTAAACAAGTAGTAATATTATCTTGAATTTTTATTAGATGAAGTATTGTCAGCCATTATTAATTTTTCTAATATTTATTTCTTTCATCTTCATTTTACTTGCTTTTCATTGCATCTCCTCAGACCTTCAGTCTATGGCCATCATTAAACAAGTAGTAATATTATCTTGAATTTTTTATTAGATGAAGTATTGTCAGCCATTATTAATTTTTTGACTAGTATTTCTTTTCATCTTCATTTTACTTGCTTTTCATTGCATCTCCTCAGACCACTCAGTCTATGGCCATCAGTAAACAAGTAGTAATATTATCTTGAATTTTTTATTAGATGAAGTATTGTCAGCCATTATTAATTTTTGACTAATATTTCTTTCATCTTCATTTTACTTGCTTTTCATTGCATCTCCTCAGACCTTCATCTATGGCCATCAGTAAACAAGTAGTAATATTATCTTGAATTTTTATTAGATGAAGTCAATCAGCCATTATTAATTTTTTTTATTAGATAATATTTCTTTTAATCTTCATTTTTCTTTCATTTTACTTTTTTCATTGCATCTCCTCAGACCTTCAGTCTATATTCAGTAAACAAGTAGTAATATTATCTTGAATTTTTTATTAGATGAAGCATTGTCAGCCATTATTAATTTTTGACTAATATTTCTTTCATCTTCATTTTACTTGCTTTTCATTGCATCTCCTCAGACCTTCAGTCTATATTCAGTAAACAAGTAGTAATATTATCTTGAATTTTTTATTAGATATCTTGAATTTTTATTAGATGAAGTGTTGTCAGCCATTATTAATTTTTTTCTAGTATTTCTTTCATCTTCATTTTACTTGCTTTTCATTGCATCTCCTCAGACCTTCAGTCTATGGCCATCAGTAAACAAGTAGTAATATTATCTTGAATTTTATTAGATGAAGATTGTCAGCCATTATCAATTTTGACTAGTATTTCTTTCATCTTCATTTTAATTTTCCTCAGACCTTCAGTCTATGGCCATTTTATCTTGAATTTTTATTAGATGAAGCATTGTCAGCCATTTTAATTTTTTTGACTAGTATTTCTTTCATCTTCATTTTACTTTTCATTGCATCTCCTCAGATAGTCTATGGCCATCATAAACAAGTAGTAATATTATCTTGAATTTTTTATTAGATGAAGCATTGTCAGCCATTATTAATTTTTGACTAGTATTTCTTTCATCTTCATTTTACTTGCTTTTCATTGCATCTCCTCAGACCCTCAGTCTATGGCCATCATAAACAAGTAGTAATATTATCTTGAATTTTTATTAGATGAAGCATTGTCAGCCATTATTAATTTTTGACTAGTATTTCTTTCATCTTCATTTTACTTGCTTTTCATTGCATCTCCTCAGACCCTCAGTCTATGGCCATCAGTAAACAAGTAGTAATATCATCTTGAATTTTTTTTTAGATGAAGCATTGTCAATTATTAATTTTTTTTGACTAGTATTTATTTCATCTTCATTTTTACTGCTTTTCATTGCATTCCTCAGACCTTAGTCTATGGCCATCAGTAAACAAGTAGTAATATTATCTTGATATTAGATGAAGCATTGTCAGCCATTATTAATTTTTGACTTGTATTACTTTCATCTTCATTTTACTTGCTTTTCATTGCATCTCCTCAACCTTCAGTCTATGGCCATCAGTAAACAAGTAGTAATAATTTATTCTTAGATGAATTTTTTATTTTTTCATGATTTCTTTCATCTTCATTTCAGTTGCATTTCATTGCATCTCCTCAGACCATTATTAATTTTTATCTTGAATTTTTTATTAGATATTTCATTTTATTATTTTTTGACTTATTTCTTTCATTTTTTCACTTGCTTTTCATTGCATCTCCTCAGACCTTCAGTCTATGGCCATCAGTAAACAAGTAGTAATATTATCTTGAATTTTTTATTAGATGAAGTGTTTTCAGCCATTATTAATTTTTTTTTTTTTTCATTGACTAATATTTCTTTCATCTTCATTTTACTTTGCTTTTCATTGCATCTCCTCAGACCCTTCAGTCTATATTCAATAAACAAGTAGTAATATTATCTTGAATTTTTTATTAGATGAAGTGTTTGTCAGCCATTATTAATTTTTGACTAGTATTTCTTTCATCTTCATTTTACTTGCTTTTCATTGCATCTCCTCAGACCCTCAGTCTATGGCCATCAGTAAACAAGTAGTAATATTATCTTGAATTTTTATTAGATGAAGTGTTGTCAGCCATTATTAATTTTTGAATAGTATTTCTTTCATCTTCATTTTACTTGCTTTTCATTGCATCTCCTCAGACCACCAGTCTATATTCATCAGTAAACAAGTAGTAATATTATCTTGAATTTTATTAGATGAAGCATTGTCAGCCATTATTAATTTTTTCTAGTATTTCTTTCATCTTTTATTTTACTTGCTTTTCATTGCATCTCCTCAGACCTTCAGTCTATGGCCATCAGTAAACAAGTAGTAATATTATCTTCTTGAATTTTTTATTAGATGAAGTATTGTCAGCCATTATTAATTTTTTGACTAGTATTTCTTTCATCTTCATTTTACTTGCTTTTCATTGCATCTCCTCAGACCTTCAGTCTATGGCCATCAGTAAACAAGTAGTAATATTATCTTGAATTTTTTATTAGATGAAGCATTGTCAGCCATTATTAATTTTTTTTATTTCTTTCATCTTCATTTTACTTGCTTTTCATTGCATCTCCTCAGACCCTTCAGTCTATGGCCATCAGTAAACAAGTAGTAATATTATCTTGAATTTTTATTAGATGAAGCATTGTCAGCCATTATTAATTTTACTAGTATTTCTTTCATCTTCATTTTATTGAATTGCATCTCCTCAGACCTTCAGTCTATTATCAGTAAACAAGTAGTAATATTATCTTGAATTTTTTATTAGATGAAGTATTGTCAGCCATTATTAATTTTTGTCTAGTATTTCTTTTATCTTCATTTTACTTGCTTTTTCATTGCATCTCCTCAGACCTTCAGTCTATGGCCATCAGTAAACAAGTAGTAATATTATCTTGAATTTTTATTAGATGAAGTATTGTCAGCCATTATTAATTTTTCACTAGTATTTCTTTCATCTTCATTTTACTTGCTTTTCATTGCATCTCCTCAGACCCTCAGTCTATATTCAGTAAACAAGTAGTAATATTATCTTGAATTTTTATTAGATGAAGTATTGTCAGCCATTATTAATTTTTGTCTATATATTTCTTTCTTGATTTTATTAGATTTTTGTCAGCCATTAGTATTTGCTTTTTCATTGCATCTCCTCAGACCTTCAGTCTATATTCATCAGTAAACAAGTAGTAATATTATCTTGAATTTTCATTAGATGAAGCATTGTCAGCCATTATTAATTTTTCACTAGTATTTCTTTTATCTTCATTTTACTTGCTTTTCATTGCATCTCCTCAGACACTCAGTCTATGGCCATCAGTAAACAAGTACTAATATTATCTTGAATTTTTATTAGATGAAGCATTGTCAGCCATTATTAATTCTTGACTAGTATTTATTTAGTAATCTTAATTTTAGATTGCAGCCATTTTTTGACATTGCATCTCCTCAGACCCTCAGTCTATGGCCATCAGTAAACAAGTAGTAATATTATCTTGAATTTTTTTATTAGATGAAGCATTGTCAGCCATTATTAATTTTTGATCTAGTATTTCTTTCATCTTCATTTTACTTTTACTTTTTCATTGCATCTCCTCAGACCTTCAGTCTATGGCCATCAGTAAACAAGTAGTAATATTATCTTGAATTTTTATTATTAGATGAAGTGTTGTCAGCCATTATTAATTTTTTTTAATAGTATTTCTTTCATCTTAATTTTAGTTGCTTTTCATTGCATCTCCTCAGACCATCAGTCTATATTCATCAGTAAACAAGTAGTAATATTATCTTGAATTTTATTATAGATGAAGCATTGTCAGCCATTATTAATTTTTTCTAATATTTCTTTCATATTTCTTTCATTTTATCTCCTTAATTTCATTGCTTTTCATTGTATCTCCTCAGACCACCATTCTATGGCCATTCAATAAACAATTTTTGAGTAATATTTCTTTCTTGAATTTTTTTATTAGATGAAGTGTTGTCAGCCATTATTAATTTTTCAACAAAATATTTCTTTCATTTATTAGATTTTGTCAGCCATTAGTAATTTTTGACTAGTATTTCTTTAATCTTTTTTACTTTTCATTGCATCTCCTCAGACCCTCATTCTATGGCCATCAATAAACAAGTAGTAATATTATCTTGAATTTTATTATTAGATGAAGCATTGTCAGCCATTATTAATTTTTCAATATATTTCTTTTCATCTTCATTTTACTTGCTTTTCATTGCATCCTCAGACCTTCAGTCTATACTCAGACCAATTTTTATTCTATATTTATTAATTTCATAGTAATATTATCTTGAATTTTTTGCTTTTCATTATTAGATGAAGTTTTTTGTCAAGCCATTATTTTTTTTATGATTCAATCATATTTCTTTTTAATATATTTCATTTTCACTTTGCTTTTCATTGCATCTCCTCAGACCTCAGTCTATGGCCATCATTAAACAAGTAGTAATATTATCTTGAATTTTATTATTAGATGAAGTATTAATGTCAGCCATTATTAATTTTTTTAATCATATTTCTTTCATTTTAATTTTACTTGCTTTTCATTGCATCTTATTAGATGAAGACCACCATTCTATATTCAATAAACAATTAGTAATATTATCTTGAATTTTTATTAGATGAAGTATTGTCAGCCATTATTAATTTTTTGAATTTTTATTTCTTTCATCTTTCATTTTCATTTGTTGCTTTTCATTGCATCTCCTCAGACCTTCAGTCTATGGCCATTCAATCATAGTAATATTATCTTGAATTTTTATTATTAGATGAAGTGTTGTCAGCCATTATTAATTTTTTGTCTAGTATTTCTTTTTATCTTCATTTTACTTGCTTTTCATTGCATCTCCTCAGACCTTCATTCTATATTCAATCAATCTAAACAAGTAGTAATATTATCTTGAATTTTTTATTAGATGAAGTGTTGTCAGCCATTATTAATTTTTTGTCTAGTATTTCTTTTTTATTTTAATTTTAGTTGCTTTTCATTGCATCTCCTCAGACCACCCATCTATATTCAGTAAACAAGTAGTAATATTATCTTGAATTTTTTATTAGATGAAGTGTTGTCAGCCATTATTAATTTTTTGATAGTATTTCTTTTCATCTTCATTTTACTTGCTTTTCATTGCATCTCCTCAGACCTTCAGTCTATGGCCATCAGTAAACAAGTAGTAATATTATCTTGAATTTTTATTAGATGAAGTATTGTCAGCCATTATTAATTTTTTGACTAATATTTTCTTTCATCTTCATTTTACTTGCTTTTCATTGCATCTCCTCAGACCACCTATTCAGTAAACAAGTAGTAATATTATCTTGAATTTTTATTAGATGAAGCATTGTCAGCCATTATTAATTTTTTGACTAGTATTTCTTTCATCTTCATTTTACTTGCTTTTCATTGCATCTCCTCAGACCATCAGTCTATGGCCATCAAAACAAGTAGTAATTTTATTAGATGAAGCATCTTGAATTTTATATTAGATGAAGCATTGTCAGCCATTATTAATTTTTGAATATATTTATTTCATTTTCATTTTACTTGCTTTTTCATTGCATCTCCTCAGACCTCAGTCTATGGCCATCAGTTCAAGTAATATTATCTTGAATTTTTATTAGATGAAGCATTGTCAACCATTATTAATTTTTGAATTTTTTCATCTTCATTTTACTTGATTGCATCTCCTCAGACCTTCAGTTGTCATCAGTAAACAAGTAGTAATATTATTTGAATTTTTATTAGATGAAGCATTGTCAGCCATTAGTTTTTTGACTAGTTTTTTCTTTCATTTCATTTTACTTGCTTTTCATTGCATCTCCTCAGACCACAGTCTATATTCAGTAAACAAGTAGTAATATTATCTTGAATTTTTTCATTAGATGAAGTATTGTCAGCCATTATTAATTTTTCAATAGTATTTCTTTCATCTTCATTTTACTTGCTTTTCATTGCATCTCCTCAGACCACCAGTCTATATATTCAATAAACAAGTAGTAATATTATCTTGAATTTTTTATTAGATGAAGTGTTGTCAGCCATTATTAATTTTTGAATAGTATTTCTTTCATTTTCATTTTACTTGCTTTTCATTGCATCTCCTCAGACCTCAGTCTATGGCCATCAGTAAACAAGTAGTAATATTATCTTGAATTTTTTATTAGATGAAGTGTTGTCAGCCATTATTAATTTTTCAATCAGTATTTCTTTCATCTTCATTTTACTTGCTTTTCATTGCATCTCCTCAGACCTTCAGTCTATATTCATCAGTAAACAAGTAGTAATATTATCTTGAATTTTATTATTAGATGAAGTGTTGTCAGCCATTATTAATTTTTGAATATATTTCTTTCATCTTAATTTTACTTGCTTTTCATTGCATCTCCTCAGACCACTCAGTCTATATTCAATCAAGTAGTAATATTATCTTGAATTTTTTATTAGATGAAGTATTGTCAGCCATTATTAATTTTTCTAGTATTTCTTTCATTTTCATTTTACTTGCTTTTCATTGCATCTCCTCAGACTCAGACCATCATTCTATATTTATCAATTTTTATTAGATGAAGCATTAGTAATATTATCTTTCAATTTTTGCTTTTCATTGCATCTCCTCAGATGAAGTGTTGTCAAGCCATTATTAATTTTTCAGATGATATTTCATTTATTAATTTTAATTTTCTTTTTCATCTTCATTTTACTTTGCATTGCATCTCAGACCATCAGTCTATATTCAAAAACAAGTAGTAATATTATCTTGAATTTTTTATTAGATGAAGCATTGTCAGCCATTATTAATTTTTTTGTCTAGTATTTCTTTCATTTTCATTTTACTTGCTTTTCATTGCATCTCCTCAGACCACCAGTCTATTCTATATTTAAACAAGTAGTAATATTATCTTGAATTTTTATTATTAGATGAAGTATTGTCAGCCATTATTAATTTTTCAATCATATTTTTTCTTTTTTCATTTTCATTTTAGTTGCTTTTCATTGCATCTACTCAGAATTTTAGTCATTCTATATTCAAACAAGTAGTAATATTATCTTGAATTTTTTTTTATTAGATGAAGACATTGTCAGCCATTATTAATTTTTTATTAATATATTTCTTTCATTTTAATTTTCTTTGCTTTTCATTGCATCTCCTCAGACCATCATTCTATATTCAAACAAGTAGTAATATTATCTTGAATTTTATTATTAGATGAAGTGTTGTCAGCCATTATTAATTTTTCAATAGTATTTCTTTCATTTTAATTTTACTTGCTTTTCATTGCATCTCCTCAGACCTTCATTCTATATTCAAACAAGTAGTAATATTATCTTGAATTTTATTATTAGATGAAGCATTGTCAGCCATTATTAATTTTTTCAATCATATTTCTTTCATTTTAATTTCAGTTGCTTTTCATTGCATCTCCTCAGACCACCATTCTATATTCAAAACAAGTAGTAATATTATCTTGAATTTTTTATTAGATGAAGTGTTGTCAGCCATTATTAATTTTTCAATAGTATTTCTTTCATTTTAATTTTACTTGCTTTTCATTGCATCTCCTCAGACCACCATTCTATATTCAAAACATAGTAATATTATCTTGAATTTTATTATTAGATGAAGTGTTGTCAGCCATTATTAATTTTTCAATCATATTTCTTTCATTTTCATTTTAGTTGCTTTTCATTGCATCTCCTCAGACCTTCAGTCTATATTCAGTAAACAAGTAGTAATATTATCTTGAATTTTTATTAGATGAAGCATTGTCATCATTATTAATTTTTGTCTAGTATTTCTTTCATCTTCATTTTACTTGCTTTTCATTGCATCTCCTCAGACCTTCAGTCTATGTTCAGTAAACAAGTAGTAATATTATCTTGAATTTTATTTAGATGAAGCATTGTCAGCCATTATTAATTTTTGAATATATTTCTTTCATTTTAATTTTAGTTGCTTTTCATTGCATCTCCTCAGACCACCATTCTATATTCAATCAGTAGTAATATTATCTTGAATTTTTTTATTAGATGAAGTTTTGTCAAGTTAATTTTTTCAGTATTTCTTTATTTCATTTTTACTTGCTTTTCATTGCATCTCCTCAGACCTTCAGTCTTTCATTTTAGTAATATTATCTTGAATTTTTTTAGATGAAGCATTGTCAGCCATTATTAATTTTTGACTAGTATTTCTTTCATTTCAATTTTATTTTTCATTGCATCTCCTCAGACCACCAGTCTATATTAAACAAGTAGAATATTTTGAATTTTTATTAGATGAAGTGTTTTCAGCCATTATTAATTTTTTGTTCATATTTCTTTCATTTTTCAATTTCAATTGCTTTTCATTGCATCTACTCAGACCACCATTCTATATTCAATCATAGTAATATTATATTATTATCTTTATTAATTTTATTATTAGATGAATTTTTGTCAGCCATTATTAATGTTTCAATCATATTTATTTCATTTTTAATTTCAGTTTGCTTTTCATTATTTCATTGCATCTTCATCAGACCATTGCATTCTATATTCAATCATAGTAATATTATCTTGAATTTTATTTTTATTAGATGAAGTGTTGTCAGCCATTATTAATGTTTTCAATCATATTTCTTTCATTTTAATTTTCAGTTGCTTTTCATTGCATCTACTCAGACCACCATTCTATATTCAATCAAGTAGTAATATTATCTTGAATTTTATTATTAGATGAAGTTTTTTCAGCCATTATTTTTTGTGTTTTCAATCATTTTATTTCTTTTCATTTTAATTTCAGTTGCAAGTTTTCATTGAATTTTTATTAGATGAAGAATATTATCAGCCATTATTCTATATTTTTTCATCATAGTAATATTATCTTAGAATTTTAATTTTTATTAGATGAAGTTTTGTCAGCCATTATTAATAATTTTGAATAGTATTTTTTTTTTTTTCATTTTATTTGCAATTCATTGCATCTTTCAGACCAATTCTATATTCAAACAAGTAGTAATATTATCTTGAATTTTATTATTTGTCAGCCATTTTAATTTTTGATCTAGTATTTCTTTCATTTTCATTTTAGTTGCTTTTCATTGCATCTCCTCATTCAGTCTATGCCATCAGTTAGTAATATTATCTTGAATTTTTATTAGATAAGATATCATCTTGAATTTATTTGCTTTTATTGATGAAGTTTTCAGTCATGGCCATTTTAATTTTGTAAATCATGATTTTTATTAGATTGCTTTTTTAGTTGCATTTCATTTTCATTGCATCTACTCAGACCACCATTCTATATTCAATCATAGTAATATTATCTTGAATTTTTATTATTAGATGAAGCATTGTCAGCCATTATTAATTTTCAATCATATTTCTTTCATTTTAATTTCAGTTGCTTTTCATTGCATCTACTCAGACCTTCATTCTATATTCAAACAACAGTAATATTATTTTTGAATTTTATTATTAGATGAAGTGTTGTCAGCCATTATTAATTTTTCAATCATATTTCTTTCATTTTAATTTTACTTGCTTTTCATTGCATCTACTCAGACCACCATTCTATATTCAAAGGAGAGTAATATTATCTTGAATTTTATTATTAGATGAAGTTTGTCAGCCATTATTAATTTTTGATAGATGAATCATATTTCTTTCATTTTTTAATTTCAGTTGCTTTTCATTGCATCTCCTCAGACCATCATTCTATATTCAAACATAAACAAGTTAATCTTGAATTTTTTATTAGATGAAGTTTTTTTCAGCCATTATTAATTTTTCAATCATATTTCTTTCATTTTAATTTCAGTTGTGCATTTCATTTGCATCTTCACTCAGACCACCATTCTATATTTAAACATAGTAATATTATCTTGAATTTTATTATTAGATGAAGTGTTGTCAGCCATTATTAATTTTTGTTTTTTCAATCATATTTCTTTTCATTGCATCTTTAAAATTTTCAGTATATTATTAAAATGAATTTTTTATTAGATGAAGCATTGTCTCCAGACCAGTATTTCTTTCAATCAGGATTTTAGTAATATTATCTTGAATTTTATTAAACAAGATGAAGTGAATTTTTTTTTTGAATTATTAATGTTTCAATATATTTCTTTTTTCATTTTAATTTCAGTTGCATTTCATTGCATCTTCAGTCAATTTGCACCATTCTATATTCAATCATTTAATATTATCTTGAATTTTATTATTAGATATTAAATCTTTTTTAGCCATTAGTAATGTTTCAATCATAACAAGTTGTAATATTTTTTTTTTAATTTCAGTTATTTTTTTTTATTGTATTTTTTTTACTTCATTTTATACCATTCTATATTTAAACATAGGCCATATTATCTTGAATTTTATTATTAGATGAAGATGAAGCTGTCAGCCATTATTAATGTTTCAATCATATTTCTTTCATATTCATTTTAATTTCAGTTGCATTTCATTGCATCTAAACAAGTAGTAATCATTTTTATTATTGAAATTGTCAGGTTAGTAATATTATCTTTTTTAATTTTATTATTAGATCCTGTGACCTTCAGTTTGAATAAAATTATTAATATTTCAAATATTTCCATTAATTAATTTTAATTTCATTTCTTTTTCATTTTTTCATCTAGTCAGACCACCATTCTATATTCAAAATAGTAATATTATCTTGAATTTTTTAGTATTAGATGAAGTGTTGTCAGCCATTATTAATTTTTGTTTCAATCATTTTCTTTCATTTTAATTTTTTTTGCTTTTATCATTGCATCTAATCAACCATCCAAATTCAATCAAAGTAAAATTATCTTGAATTTTATTATTAGATGAAGTTTGTCAGCCATTATTAATTTTTCAATCATATTTTACTTTCATTTTATTGTATTTCAAAACTGTTGAAGTCATTGCATCTACTTTTTATTACAAACCATTCTATATTCAATCATAGTAATATTATCTTGAATTTTATTATTAGATGAAGTGTTGTCAAACAAATTAATTTTCAAATTTTATTTTTTCATTTTAATTTCACCTTTGCTTTTTTCATTGCATCTTCTCAGACCACATTTTCATATTCAATCATATAATATTATCTTGAATTTTATTTTATTATTTGAAGTTTTGTCATAGAATTATTAATGTTTCAATAATATTTCTTTCATTTTAATTTTATTTTCATTTCATTTTAAAAAATAAAATTCTAATTTAATCATAAACAAGTAATATTATCTTGAATTTTTATTATTGTCATGATGAAGTGTTTTCAGCCATTATTAATTTTTGAATCAGATTTCTTTCATTTTAAATTTTATTTGTTTTTCATTGTCTACTCAGACCATTTTTTTCTATATTCAAAAATGAATAGTAATATTATCAGAATGAATTTTATTAAACAGATGAAATGTTGTCAAATTATTAATCAAATTACTTTATTTCATTTCTTTCATTTTAATTTCAGTTGCTTTTCATTGCATCTACTCAGACCACCATTCTATATTCAATCATAAGTTTTATTATTATTATATTGTCAATTTTATTAATTTTTAGATGAAGTTTTTCAGCTGATTTTACTTAATGTTTCAATTTATTTCTTTCATTTTAATTTCAGTTGCAACAAGTATTGCATCTATAGACCACCATTCTATATTCAATCATTAGTAAATATTATCTTGAATTTTTTATTAGATGAAATTTTTTCAGACATTATTTAATGTTTAAATCATATTTTTATCTTTCATTTTAATTTCAGTTGCATTTCATTGCATCTATTTAGTACCAATTTTATATTTCAATGTAGTAGATAATATTTTCTTGAATATTATTTTAGATTTTTTATTAGATGAAGCTTGTCAACTGTTTTTAATAGTTTTTTTGTTTTCAATCATATTTACAGTCTATTTTAAACAAATTTCAGTTGCATTTCATATGCAATTTTAATAGTAAAAAATATCTTCCACTTCATTCTATATTTTGCATCATTCAAATATTATCAGTTTAAGTCTATTTTATTATTAGATGAAGTGTTGTCAGCCATTATTAATACCATTATCATATTTCTTTCATTTTTATTTTATTTGCTTTTTGTTGCATCTACAATGACCACCATTCTATATTCAATCATAAGTAATATTATCTTGAATTTTATTATTAGATGAAGTGTTTTCAGCCATTATTAATGTTTTGGTCATATTTCTTTCATTTTAATTTCAGTTGCTTTTCATTGCAATCTTCAAACAGACCACCATTCTATATTCAATCATAGTAATATTATCTTGAATTTTATTATTAGATGATTTGTTGTCAATAATTATTAATGTTTCAATCATATTTCTTTCATTTTTTTTCAGTTGCTTTTCATTGCATCTACTCAGACCACCATTCTATATTCAATCATAGTAATATTATCTTGAATTTCATTATTTGATGACACACTGTCAACAATTTTTAACTTTTTACTAGTTTTTCTTTCATCTTAATTTCATTTTCCCTTTCAAAATCCCATTTTTCATGAGATATGATCTAAAAGTTTGTTGGATTACCACCTCCTGAGAATAGTCACAAGTGGCACAATATTTGAAAATCTCTTCCTCTTCTCTTTGACTTGTAGAGCAGCAAATCATGTTTCCTTTCACTCTTATAGATATGGGGGCATGTATGTATTTCAGCAACACAGACTGAAGATTGTATTGAACTGTTCAGAACTTCAACTTCACTTCTTTCTTTATCCTTCTGTAACATGTCTTGTTAATACATTTATTAATTGTTGTTTGTTTGAATTTCATGTTTTGTGTTCTTTTTTTTACTTGTACTCACCTGAGTCTACCAAATATTGTTTGCTGGACAAATTTATGCAGAGGCATGAAATAATAATACTTCCCATTCCCACAATAAGTTTGCTTTTTAGGCTTCAAGTAAGAGACATAGCTGTAGCGATAGGGGTTACCATTGTTGTTTATTTCTGACGGGATCA
Source organism: Acanthosepion pharaonis (assembly GCA_903632075.3). NCBI lineage: Eukaryota > Metazoa > Mollusca > Cephalopoda > Sepiida > Sepiidae > Acanthosepion > Acanthosepion pharaonis. The sequence goes on along the minus strand of CAHIKZ030001617.1, from coordinate 753,390 downwards.
CTAAATATGTAGTGGTTGTATTACCATTGTTGTCGTGAACATCGAAGGACGAATGTCACGGTCATCATTATTGTAGTGATTGAGTTATCAATATTTAACTTTGGTTAGGAAAGGTGAGATTAAGGACAATGCGTAAATGCAATGCAATTTATATTTGACGTAAATAGCACATAGTATAAAATACAAAACTGAACGGAATGATTTCAAAACAGTTGAATTTATTAATGTTTGATGTACATGCATGTGAACTGAAAAGGTAGGACAGAGTCGTGTCCCTTTGATTAGGTATTAGTTGTACCTGAGTTCATATTAAAAGGAAGTAATATTAAACTGTAATTTAGAAGAATAAAGTTTGGAATTGTGAGTTGTAAAAGTGGTAAAAAGTTCAGAAGTGATTTCAGAGTTTTGAATGTTGTTGTAATTATCTTTAACGTCTGGTCACGCAATGGCTAAGACAGGAGTTCTTGAAGGTTACATCTTGGCACTTGGTAGCAAGGAATTGAGAGACGTGAGAAGAGATGAATGAAAAAAAACTAAAGGGAGAGTTTATACGTTTTAATTTTATAATAATGGTTGTTTTGGCTCCCAGCATATGAGCGGGAAAAACAGATTGGTTGCGTGCAGGCGGTTTGATTGGTCAGAACTGACCAATCAACAAGCTTGATTGGAGGTGATTGACCAATGAATACTTGTTATATTTGTATGAAAGTAGGGTGTTACTTACCAGATAGGAAGAGTGCATTTCCTAAAAAGAGGTAAGGCTGGTTTGTTGTGGAAGATCCCACATAGCAATTTACACCTGGCCATAGAAGGTCCAATGTATATAGCAATGTCATACCCACCTAAGTAAATATATCTTCCAGTTTCATCTTTCTCCACAATTTTACTAAAAACTCTTTCTAAGTCCTTTCATAAAATTTAATGTTTTTCAAAATCAAACCTTGTTCAATTTCATTGATTGGGAAAATGGTTAATAATCCTAGAAAAAAATATAAAGATCAAATATTGACTTAAAAGCAAAAGGCATGGAAGTTAAAAGTTTGCATGTTTGTGTGTATTTTAGCTGGGTGCCTCTTTACATCTAATAAACAAAGAAGAAGCATAAAAAAAACTTGGTTTTCTAAACTTTACTTTTTAACAAAAGTTAGGATGACTCTTTTTTTGAGAATTGATAGAATTAATTATTTTCTCATTTGAGTCAACTGTCTCATATATCCATATGCTAGTGAAACAAAGAGATCCTTTTCAAAACTGTCACTTCCCTACACGCAAGCCACCAATCTGCCACTGAGTGACATGCCACTAGCAAAAAATGGTGGCCTCAAGTGCTTTACACTGCCAACATTTTCGTCTCAAAAATATTAAAAAAAATACTGGTTTAAATCAAGGATATTGTAATTGGTTATAAAAGTTTGTTTTGCCACCAGAGAACTACGCTATAATGTTCATATTCTTGTTGAAATCATTTCTGATTGGTTTGTCAAAAAATGACCTCATACACCTAACAATTCTGAATATTCATCTATTTTTGGAGATGGTGAAATATTTGTTTCCTTGTCACTATTTGTTCATTTTTTTTACCACTACACTTTCAAAACTAAAGAGTCTCATGATAAAACTGAAGTGCACGAAATGAAGACACTATCAATATTTTCTGATTGGTTTTTGACAAAAATCCAATCTATTCTTTTGCAAGAGGAGAAAATAAGCTAAATAACAATTTCCAGAACACGATAAACTCCTAAACAAAACATTAAGTGCTCATTTCTAAACACAAAAACTAATTACTTTTGTATGACCTACAAACATATCATGCTCAAAATAACTAAATACAATCCCATAACCTAATTCGAATAAACTTTATTACAAATAACAAAACATAGAAAAAAGAAAAACACGCAAAAGAAAAATATAAAAAAAAATAAACAAATGAATAGCATAATGAATAAATTAAATAATTTATTACAGTGACTAGTCCACCCTGACCCGGGGTGGTAGCACCTGTTAGGGTCCCAGCTATGGGCAAATAGTGAACCCCCAAACAAAAACAAAACACTATGAAAGTATAAAAATACATTTTTAAAGTAAAAGTACCAGCAATAAATATTTATAGTACAATTACCAACAATACATATTTAAAGCAAAATGACTAGCAGTATCTTTTATACCAGCAATACATTTTATCTGTAGTTGATGCATAGAATTGCATTCAAAATATACTTAGGTTGAAGCCATAAAATTGCATTCAAAATATTTAGATTTCAGCATTAAATAACCCATAGAGATTGATATTCTGCCAAACAAAATCAAACAAGCATGAAGGAACTCTTTCATGACATTAATCCATATAATACCCTAAACCATTAATCCATATAATAATACAATAATATTTTTAATTTCCAAAATAATATCCTATAATTTCAAAATCAAACCAAAACTGTATTCCAAAATATAACTTCAACAAAACATTTTAAAAAATATTTTAAAATTACCATATTCAAAAAAAAATTTTTCATATCAAAAAGAATTTCTAGTCATTATTTCCAATTTTAACATCTATATGGATTTTAAAATTGTTTAGAATAAATTTTTTAAAATGTATTCAACTGTGAAAATTCATAACAAAACTGGAATTTAAAAAATTTTGCCTCTAATAGAAAACATTATCCATGCAATGATTAGTCATTATGTTCCACCAAACATTGTAATATTTTTAAAAAACTACAATTATTTTTCTGCCTTAGTCATTTTAATTATCTATATGCATAAAATCTGAATTTTATTTACCATGTATTCAATGTGAAAGCAGAATAACAAAACATCATTTCAAAAAAACACATATATCATTAAATCTAAATTATGTCCATAAATCAAACATTCATATGCACAAAAACTGATTATCATTTAATATGTATTCAACTGTTTTAGCAGAATAATAAAACTACAATATTCAAAACACACATAATCACATGCCAATAAAAAAAGTCATTATTTCCATGTTTAAACATCTATATGCACAAAAGCTAGAGTATCATTTACCATGTATTCAACTGTTTAAGCAGAATAACAAAACTACAATATTTCTAACATATATCACTGCCTCTAGTAATTATGTCCACCCAAACATCTATATGCACAAAAAAGTATCATTTACCATGTATTCAACTGTGAAAGCAGAATAACAAAACTACAATAAAAAACACACATATCACTGCCTCTAGTAATTATGTCCACCCAAACATCTATATGCACAAAAGTAGAGTATCATTTATCATGTATTCAACTGTTTAAAATTACAAAAACATTGTTTTTTTTCAAAACAGAATTTAACAAAACTAGTAATTATATCACAAATATGCACATATCACTTTTAAAAGTTATTTTCACTTAAAGTATTTATGTAAAAATAAATTCTTCAAAATCTATTTATGTCACAAAAAACATGTATATGCAAAAAGCTGAGTATCATCTTGAAATTTTTTTCAACTGTGAAAGCAGAATAACAAAACTACAATAGAAAACACATATATCATCTGCCTCTAGTCATTATGTCCACCCAAAATCTATATGCACAAAAAGTATGAGTATCATTTACCATGTATTCAACTGTGAAAAGCAGAATAACAAAACTACAATAAAAAACACATATATCACTGCCTCTAGTCATTATGTCCACAAAACATGTATATGCACAAAAGCTGAGTATCATCTACCATGTATTCAATTGTGAAAAGAATAACAAAACAATAAAACACATAATCACACCTCTATCATTATGTCCTTCAACATGTATATGCACAAAAGCTGAGTATCATCTACCATGTATTCAACTGTGAAAGTAGAATAACAAATATCATACAAAAACATATATAATATCTAGTATTTATGTCCACAAAACATGTATATGCAAAAAAAGAATCATTACCATGTATTCAACTGTGAAAGCAGAAAAAAAAAATAAATATAAAAAACACATATCACTGCCTCTAGTAATTATGTCCACCCAAACATCTATATGCACAAAAGCTGAGTATCATTTACCATGTATTCAACTGTGAAAGCAAGAATAACAAAACTACAATAAAAACACACATATCACTGCCTCTAGTAATTATGTCCACACAAACATGTATATGCACAAAAAAGCTGAGTATCATTTACCATGTATTCAACTGTGAAAGCAGAATAACAAAACTACAATAAAAACACACATATCACTGCCTCTAGTAATTATGTCCACAGAAACATGTATATGCAAAAGCAAAAGCTGAGTATCATTTACCATGTATTCAACTGTGAAAGCAGAATAACAAAACTACAATTCTTAATTCCATAAAACACACATATCACTGCCTCTAGTAATTATGTCCAACAAATAAAACATGTATATGCACAAAAAGTAGCTGAGTATCATTTACCATGTATTCAACTGTGAAAGCAGAATAACAAAACTACAATATAAAACACATATATCACTGCCTCTAGTAATTATGTCCACAAAACATGTATATGCACAAAAGCTGAGTATCATTTACCATGTATTCAACTGTGAAAGCAGAATAACAAAACTACAATATAAAACACACATATCACTGCCTCTAGTAATTATGTCCACACAAACATGTATATGCACAAAAGCTGAGTATCATTTACCATGTATTCAACTGTGAAAGCAGAATAACAAAACTACAATATAAAACACACATATCACTGCCTCTAGTAATTATGTCCACCCAAACATGTATATGCACAAAAGCTGAGTATCATCTACCATGTATTCAACTGTGAAAGCAGAATAACAAAACTACAATATAAAACACACATATCACTGCCTCTAGTAATTATGTCCACAAAACATGTATATGCACAAAAGCTGAGTATCATCTACCATGTATTCAATGTGAAAGCAGAATAACAAAACTACAATAATAAAAACATTATGTCCATATCATATGCCTCTAGTATCATTATGTCCACAGCAAAAAAAAATGTATATGCACAAAAATATCACCAGTATCATTTGTCCATGTATTCAATATGCAAAAAGCTGTGAAAGCAGAATAACAAAACTACAATATAAAACACACATATCACTGCCTCTAGTAATTATGTCCACACAAACATGTATATGCACAAAAGCTGAGTATCATTTACCATGTATTCAACTGTGAAAGCAGAATAACAAAACTACAATATAAAACACACATATCACTGCCTCTAGTAATTATGTCCACACAAACATGTATATGCACAAAAGCTGAGTATCATTTACCATGTATTCAACTGTGAAAGCAGAATAACAAAACTACAATAAAAACACACATATCACTGCCTCTAGTAATTATGTCCACAAAAACATGTATATGCACAAAAGCTGAGTATCATCTACCATGTATTCAACTGTGAAAGCAGAATAACAAAACTACAATAAAAACACACATATCACTGCCTCTAGTAATTATGTCCACAGAAACATGTATATGCACAAAAGCTGAGTATCATCTACCATGTATTCAACTGTGAAAGCAGAATAACAAAACTACAATAAAAAACACACATATCACTGCCTCTAGTCATTATGTCCACCCAAACATCTATATGCACAAAAGCTGAGTATCATCTACCATGTATTCAACTGTGAAAGCAGAATAACAAAACTACAATAAAAAACACACATATCACTGCCTCTAGTCATTATGTCCACAAAACATCTATATGCACAAAAGCTGAGTATCATTTTATGTCACCATGTATTCAACTGTGAAAGCAGAATAACAAAAATATACAATATAAAACACACATATCACTGCCTCTAGTAATTATGTCCACATTTACATGTATATGCACAAAAGCTGAGTATCATCTACCATGTATTCAACTGTGAAAATTAAGAATAACAAAACTACAATAGAAAACACATATCACTGCCTCTAGTAATTATGTCCACAATATAAACATGTATATGCACAAAAGCATAGTATCATCTACCATGTATTCAACTGTGAAAGCAGAATAACAAAACTACAATATAAAACACACATATCACTGCCTCTAGTCATTATGTCCACACAAAACATGTATATGCACAAAAGCTGAGTATCATCTACCATGTATTCAACTGTGAAAGCAGAATAACAAAACTACAATAAAAAACACATATATCACTGCCTCTAGTAATTATGTCCACAGAAACATGTATATGCACAAAAAAGCTGAGTATCATCTACCATGTATTCAACTGTGAAAGCAGAATAACAAAACTACAATATAAAACACACATATCACTGCCTCTAGTAATTATGTCCACAAAACATGTATATGCACAAAAGCTGAGTATCATCTACCATGTATTCAACTGTGAAAGCAGAATAACAAAACTACAATATAAAACACACATATCACTGCCTCTAGTAATTATGTCCACACAAACATGTATATGCACAAAAGCTGAGTATCATCTACCATGTATTCAACTGTGAAAGCAGAATAACAAAACTACAATATAAAACACACATATCACTGCCTCTAGTAATTATGTCCACAAAAACATGTATATGCACAAAAGCTGAGTATCATCTACCATGTATTCAATTGTGAAAGCAGAATAACAAAACTACAATATAAAACACACATATCACTGCCTCTAGTAATTATGTCCACACAAACATGTATATGCACAAAAGCTGAGTATCATCTACCATGTATTCAACTGTGAAAGCAGAATAACAAAACTACAACATAAAACACACATATATCATTATGTCCAAAACATAGTAATTATGTCCACAAAAACATGTATATGCACAAAAACTGAGTATCATCTACCATGTATTCAATTGTGAAAGCAGAATAACAAAACTACAACATAAAACACATATATCACTGCCTCTAGTAATTATGTCCACAAAAACATGTATATGCACAAAAGCTGAGTATCATCTACCATGTATTCAATTGTGAAAGCAGAATAACAAAACTACAACATAAAACACACATATCACTGCCTCTAGTAATTATGTCCACACAAAACATGTATATGCACAAAAGCTGAGTATCATCTACCATGTATTCAACTGTGAAAGCAGAATAACAAAACTACAATATAAAAAACACATATCACTGCCTCTAGTAATTATGTCCACAAAAACATGTATATGCACAAAAGCTGAGTATCATCTACCATGTATTCAACTGTGAAAGCAGAATAACAAAACTACAATATAAAAACACACATATCACTGCCTCTAGTAATTATGTCCACAAAAACATGTATATGCACAAAAGCTGAGTATCATCTACCATGTATTCAATTGTGAAAGCAGAATAACAAAACTACAACATAAAAACACACATATCACTGCCTCTAGTAATTATGTCCCACAAAAATGTACATGTATATGCACAAAAGCTGAGTATCATCTACCATGTATTCAATTGTGAAAGCAGAATAACAAAACTACAATAAAAAACACACATATCACTGCCTCTAGTAATTATGTCCACCCAAACATGTATATGCACAAAAGCTGAGTATCATCTACCATGTATTCAATTGTGAAAGCAGAATAACAAAACTACAATATAAAAACACACAAAGATCACTGCCTCTAGTAATTATGTCCACAAAACATGTATATGCACAAAAAAAAAGAGTATCATCTACCATGTATCTACCATGTATTCAATTGTGAAAGCAGAATAACAAAACTACAATATAAAACACACATATCACTGCCTCTAGTAATTATGTCCACAAAAACATCTATATGCACAAAAGCTGAGTATCATCTACCATGTATTCAACTGTGAAAGCAGAATAACAAAACTACAATAAAAAACACATATATCACTGCCTCTAGTAATTATGTCCACAAAACATGTATATGCACAAAAGCTGAGTATCATCTACCATGTATTCAACTGTGAAAGCAGAATAACAAAACTACAACATAAAACACACATATCACTGCCTCTAGTAATTATGTCCACAAAAACATGTATATGCACAAAAGCTGAGTATCATCTACCATGTATTCAACTGTGAAAGCAGAATAACAAAACTACAACATAAACACACATATCACTGCCTCTAGTAATTATGTCCACAAAAACATGTATATGCACAAAAGCTGAGTATCATCTACCATGTATTCAATTGTGAAAGCCAGAATAACAAAACTACAATATAAAAAAACACATATATCACTGCCTCTAGTAATTATGTCCACAAAAACATGTATATGCACAAAAAGCTGAGTATCATCTACCATGTATTCAACTGTGAAAGCAGAATAACAAAACTACAATATAAAACACACATATCACTGCCTCTAGTAATTATGTCCACCCAAACATGTATATGCACAAAAGCTGAGTATCATCTACCATGTATTCAATTGTGAAAGCAGAATAACAAAACTACAATATAAAACACACATATCACTGCCTCTAGTAATTATGTCCACAGAAAACATGTATATGCACAAAAGCTTTTGAGTATCATCTACCATGTATTCAATTGTGAAAATTGTGAATAACAAAACTACAATATAAAACACATATATCACTGCCTCTAGTAATTATGTCCACAAAAAACATCTATATGCACAAAAGCTGAGTATCATCTGCCATGTATTCAATGCAAAAAGAAAGCAGAATAACAAAACTACAACATAAAACAAACATATCACTGCCTCTAGTAATTATGTCCACAAAAACATGTATATGCACAAAAGCTGAGTATCATCTACCATGTATTCAACTGTGAAAGCAGAATAACAAAACTACAATAAAAAACACATATATCACTGCCTCTAGTAATTATGTCCACCCAAACATCTATATGCACAAAAGCTGAGTATCATTTACCATGTATTCAATTGTGAAAGCAGAATAACAAAACTACAATAAAAAACACATATATCACCACCTCTAGTAATTATGTCCACAAAAACATGTATATGCACAAAAGCTGAGTATCATCTACCATGTATTCAATTGTGAAAGCAGAATAACAAAACTACAATAAAAACACACATATCACTGCCTCTAGTAATTATGTCCACAAAAACATGTATATGCACAAAAGCTGAGTATCATCTACCATGTATTCAATTGTGAAAGCAGAATAACAAAACTACAATAAAAAACACACATATCACTGCCTCTAGTAATTATGTCCACAAAAACATGTATATGCACAAAAAATGCTGAGTATCATCTACCATGTATTCAACTGTGAAAGCAGAATAACAAAACTACAATAGAAAAACACATATATCACTGCCTCTAGTAATTATGTCCACAGAAACATGTATATGCACAAAAGCTGAGTATCATTTGCTACCATGTATTCAACTGTGAAAGCAGAATAACAAAACTACAATAGAAAACACATCATCACTGCCTCTAGTAATTATGTCCACAGAAACATGTATATGCACAAAAGCTGAGTATCATCTACCATGTATTCAATTGTGAAAGCAGAATAACAAAACTACAAATAAAACACACATATCACTGCCTCTAGTAATTATGTCCACAAAAACATGTATATGCACAAAAGCTGAGTATCATCTACCATGTATTCAACTGTGAAAGCAGAATAACAAAACTATCATAAAAAAAACACATATCACTGCCTCTAGTAATTATGTCCACCCAAACATGTATATGCACAAAAAGCTGAGTATCATCTACCATGTATTCAACTGTGAAAGCAGAATAACAAAACTACAATAAAAAACACATATATCACTGCCTCTAGTAATTATGTCCACAAAAACATGTATATGCACAAAAGCTGAGTATCATCTACCATGTATTCAACTGTGAAAGCAGAATAACAAAACTACAACATAAAACACACATATCACTGCCTCTAGTAATTATGTCCACAAAAACATCTATATGCACAAAAAGCTGAGTATCATCTACCATGTATTCAACTGTGAAAGCAGAATAACAAAACTACAATAAAAAACACACATATCACCACCTCTAGTCAATATGTCCACAAAAACATCTATATGCACAAAAGCTGAGTATCATCTACCATGTATTCAACTGTGAAAAAGCAGAATAACAAAACTACAATAGAAAACACACATATCACTGCCTCTAGTATTATGTCCACCCAAACATCTATATGCACAAAAGGCTGGTTATTATTTTTTTGAAAAGCATCATCTACCATGTATTCAACTGTGAAAGCAGAATAACAAAACTACAATAGAAAACACACATATCACTGCCTCTAGTAATTATGTCCACAAAAACATGTATATGCACAAAAGCTGAGTATCATCTACCATGTATTCAACTGTGAAAGCAGAATAACAAAATATACAATAAAAAACACACATATCACTGCCTCTAGTAATTATGTCCACAAAACATGTATATGCACAAAAGCTGAGTATCATCTACCATGTATTCAACTGTGAAAGCAGAATAACAAAACTACAACATAAAAACACACATATCACTGCCTCTAGTAATTATGTCCACAAAAACATGTATATGCACAAAAGCTGAGTATCATTTACCATGTATTCAACTGTGAAAGCAGAATAACAAAACTACAATATAAAAACACACATATCACTGCCTCTAGTAATTATGTCCACACAAACATCTATATGCACAAAAGCTGAGTATCATCTACCATGTATTCAACTGTGAAAGCAGAATAACAAAACTACAATAAAAAACACACATATCACTGCCTCTAGTAATTATGTCCACCCAAACATGTATATGCACAAAAAAGCTGAGTATCATTTACCATGTATTCAACTGTGAAAGCAGAATAACAAAACTACAATATAAAACACACATATATCACTGCCTCTAGTAATTATGTCCACCCAAACATGTATATGCATGCAAAAAGCTGAGTATCATCTACCATGTATTCAACTGTGAAAGCAGAATAACAAAACTACAATATAAAACACACATATCACTGCCTCTAGTAATTATGTCCACACAAACATGTATATGCACAAAAGCTGAGTATCATCTACCATGTATTCAATTGTGAAAGCAGAATAACAAAACTACAATAAAAAACACATATATCACTGCCTCTAGTAATTATGTCCACCCAAACATGTATATGCACAAAAGCTGAGTATCATTTACCATGTATTCAACTGTGAAAGCAGAATAACAAAACTACAATATAAAAACACATATATCACTGCCTCTAGTAATTATGTCCACCCAAACATGTATATGCACAAAAAAAGCTGAGTATCATTTACCATGTATTCAACTGTGAAAGCAGAATAACAAAACTACAATAAAAACACATATATCACTGCCTCTAGTAATTATGTCCACAAAAACATGTATATGCACAAAAGCTGAGTATCATTTGCCATGTATTCAACTGTGAAAGCAGAATAACAAAACTACAATAGAAAACACAATATCATCAAAATGCCTCTAGTAATTATGTCCACCCAAAAACATGTATATGCACAAAAGCTGAGTATCATTTACCATGTATTCAATTGTGAAAGCAGAATAACAAAACTACAATAAAAACACACATATCACTGCCTCTAGTAATTATGTCCACCCAAACATGTATATGCACAAAAGCTGAGTATCATTTACCATGTATTCAACTGTGAAAGCAGAATAACAAAACTACAATAAAAACACACATATCATCACTGCCTCTAGTAATTATGTCCACAAAAACATCTATATGCAAAAAGCTGAGTATCATTTGCCATGTATTCAACTGTGAAAGCAGAATAACAAAACTACAATAAAAACACACATATCACTGCCTCTAGTCATTATGTCCACCCAAACATGTATATGCACAAAAGCTGAGTATCATTTGTATTCATGTAAAGCAACTGTGAAAGCAGAATAACAAAAACTATATGCATAAAAAACATCACATATCACTGCCTCTAGTAATTATGTCCACACAAAACATCTATAATGCACAAAAAAAACATGTATATCATTTACCATGTATTCAACTGTATTCAAAGCAGAATAACAAAAACTACAATATAAAACACACATATCACTGCCTCTAGTCATTATGTCCACCCAAACATGTATATGCACAAAAAAGCAGAGTATCATTTACCATGTATTCAACTGTGAAAGCAGAATAACAAAAATACAATATAAAAACACACATATCACTGCCTCTAGTAATTATGTCCACCCAAACATCTATATATGCACAAAAGCTGAGTATCATTTACCATGTATTCAACTGTGAAAGCAGAATAACAAAATATCATAAAAAACACACATATCACTGCCTCTAGTAATTATGTCCACAAAAACATGTATATATAATGCACAAAAGTAGAGTATCATCTACCATGTATTCAACTGTGAAAGCAGAATAACAAAACTATAATAAAAAACACATATATCACTGCCTCTAGTCATTATGTCCATAAAACATCTATATGCATAAAAGCTGAGTATCATTTACCAAACAACAAATTCAATTGTGAAAAAGCAGAATAACAAAACTAAATAACTACAAAACACACATATCAAATTGGTAGTCATTATGTCCACCCAAACATCAACTATATGCAGAAAAATATATAGAGTATCATTTACCATGTATTCAAAATATGAAAGCAGAATAACAAAACCATATTCAATAAAAACACACATATCACACATATCCTCTAGTAATTATGTCCACAAAAACATCTATATGCAAAAAAGCTGAGTATCATCTACCATGTATTCAACTTGTGAAAGCAGAATAACAAAACTAAAATTTATTAAACACAATCATATCAAAGAATGTCTATGCAGTTAAAAAGCTTTTATCAAACATCTATATGCAAAAAAGCTGAGTATAAATCTAACCATGTATAACTATTCAACATTATGAAAACATTTATAATTTTAATAACATAAAAAATAGAAAACATAAAATATCAAGCCTCTAATCATTATGTCCACACCAAACATCTATATTATGTCCAAAAAAACTATCAAAAAAATCATTTACTACATGTATTCAACTGTGAAAGCAAAATAAAAAAAAATGAAAAAAAAACAAACATGAATCATTTCCTCTAATCATTAAAATTTATTTAAAATATCTATATGCACAAAAGCCAACAATTCAAATTTGGGTTATTCAACTTGTGAAAACAGAATAACAAAAACCTACAATAGAAAACACAATATAAAAATCTAGTTTATGTCCACTTTTGAAGACAAAAGCTGAATTTCTATATTCAAACAAATGTATTTTAACAAACATATATGATTTTAAAAATCATCTAACAAAAAAAAAAAATATAAATTACATATCACTGTAAATAGAATTATTATAAACAAACATATAAAATTTACATTTAAGCTATGCATGCTAATATGTATTCCAACTGTCAAAAAGCAGAATAACATAACTCAAAAAAACATTCAACTGCCTCTAGTCAATTATGTCAAAATGAAAAAGCTCAGATTTATATGCACAAAAGTAGAAAATTATTTAAATTAATTCAACATGAACTCTAAAAGCCTTAACTTATTATTCAAACACACATTTCAAATTTATCTTAATTTATTTATGTCCACAAACATTAACATAAATATGCAAGTATTTAAAAATGAATTATTTTTGAAAAATTCTCAATTTAAATTTCCACAAAAAAAATAACAAAAACAAAATAAAAATTTAAAATTTAATTTCTATCAGAAAATGTATATCAAAATGTTTAAATCAAAAAACACCCAAACATGTATAGTATAATAATATATATATAAAAATTTTCAATTATTAAATATCCACAATATTGAAAAATTATAAAAAATGTAAATAAATAAAACACACATATCAAACTGCCTCTAGTCATTATGTTTCAAAAAACATCTATATGCACAAAAGTAAGATATTTTATTTGTATAAATTCAATTTTATATGTAGCAGAATAACAAAACTACAATAGAAAAAACATATTGAAAAGAAAGATCATAAAATGAATTCAACGGATTAAAGCAGAAAATATAAAAAATTACATTCATTATATATATTTAAAATGTAATTAAAATCTTTTTATATTACCATGTATTTTTGGGAAAGCAGAATTATATATTTAAAATAATTTATTTAGGGTTTAAAAAAACATTTGCACAAAAGCAAAATAACATTTATCAAAGTAAAATGAAAATTTATCATAATTTTTTATGTCAAAATTTTTCATCTATATGCACAAAAGAAAAATGAAATATCATTACCATGTATTCAAAATGAAAGCAGAATAAAAAAACTATTTTATATAAAAAATTGTATAAATATCTAAAAATTTTTGTCCACCCAAACATCTATATATTATTTTTAAGTTTGTATATAAAATAATTTATTCAACTGTTTAAAAGCATAATAATTTTAAACTACAAAATGAAAATTTAATATCACTGCCTGAAATCATTATGTCCACCCAAAATCTATATGTCAAAAAAAGTATCATTTATTGATAACCTGTATTCAACTGTTATAAGCAAAATAAAATTTTACAATAGAAAAATTCAATATCACTTTCTATTCATTATGTCCAACCAAACATTTATATGCACAAAAGCTGTAATTTCATTTATGTAAAATTCAATTCAATAATAGAATTTATAAACATAAAAAAAAGAAAATGAATTAAATCATATTTCTCTAAAGTTTATATTGCATAAATATATATAAACATATATATATATAAATATATATATCATTTAAATATTTATTCAAATATACTGTAAAAACAGAATAACATATATAATATTTATTTTTATGAATTTGAAATATATAAAAAAAAAAAAAAAAAAAAAAAAAAAAAAAAAATTGCTAAAAATGTATAGTTGGTAAAACAAATTAATCCATCAAAGTCAATCTGAAAAACAGATGGCTATTTGAATATCAGAAAAATAGCCGTTGATGCTGTTGAGAAAGATTGTAATTAGACTAAATAATTGATACTGAACATAAGAAAAAAGGGAGAGGCAGAAATTTAAAAAAAGAAAATTTTCAACAAATAAGAAAAAGTAAAAAAAAAAAAAAAAATAAAATTTTTTTGAAGAGATAAAAAGACAAAGATATATAAATATATATATATATATATATATATATATATATATTAAATATAAATTATAAAATATAAAAAAAAATAAAAGAAAATTCAAAAAAAACGTGAAAGACAGAATTTGACTTTGTAATGGAATTTTTTATTCAAGGAGAAAATGAATAAGTAGAGATTAATGTTATTTCACAATTTCCAAGACTAAATGTTTTTTGAAGATATACTCTTCATTTTGATTTGCCTATAAAATCTATTTTTTCTTTTAAAAAAAATTTATTTAAAAATAAAATATGAGATAAAATAAAAACAATTATGTCTGCACAAAAAATTCGATTATCTAAATATGTATTCAACTGTATTTTTTGGCATATATCATTTTTTTTAATTTGTCAAAGTCTCAAGAAAATTAAATTTCAGCATAAAATGACCCATAAATGTGTTGATATGCTGTTAAACAAATCAAATCAATCAATCTAGGGATTATCATTAGAGATTAAAGTTTTGTTTAAAATTTTGAATCCTCCTGCTTGTTTCCATCAGTATTAAAATATTTGTTTTTTTTATTTTGTTGTCAGGAAAATGTTTTCAATTCTTCCTTAGATATTTAGTTCTCCCAACTTTCTCTGGTATACTCTGTGGGATTGCTCCAAGTGCATCAACAACAACTGACACTACTGTCACCTTGATGTTCCATAATTTTTTCAGGTCCCTTGCAAGAACTACATATTTATTGGGCTCTTCACTTTCATTCAGTTTTGCTATGCAATCGGTTGGGACAACGAAATTCACAAAGTGACAAATTTCCTTCTCTATTTTTTATTTATTATATTTATCTGGTCTGCTATACCTATACTAAATGATCTATTTGATTAAAAGTTTTTTTTAAATTTTATTCTGATTTGTGCATTTACCACTGGAGGAAAGTTTGAACCCTAACCCGTTTATATAGTGCCAAGTGGATCAACCTTTCCACACAACCATGACTATATCTATATTCTTTTCCAGGTCAACTTATTCATTTATTTTATAGATTGTTAATAGATCTCTCTCTCTCTCTCTATATATATATATATATTATATATAGATAGATAGATATATAATAGATACAGTAGATAGATAGATAGATAGATAGATAATAAATCATAATATAGATTTGCAGCTATAGATAGATAGATAGATATATATATAGCTATAGATATATGTAATTTAAAAGCTAGTAGATAAAAGATAGAAAAGGAAAAGCTAACAAAAGCTAGCATGCTAGATAATAATTGATTGAATGAATATTTATAGCTATAGATAAAGCTAGATAGATAAATTAGCTATAGATATAGCTAGATAGATAGATATTATAGCTATAGAAATACAGCTAGATAGATATAATAGATAGATATATAATATATATAAATATATATATATATATAGATAATAGATATAAATACAGCTATAGCTAGATAGATAGATAATGTATAGAATATAGCTATAGATAAAGATAAATAAATAATATATAGATATAATATATTAATTATATATATAGCTATTAAATAATATATGATATATATATAGATATATATATATATATAGATATATATATATATTATATAATCTAGCTAAAACTATTCTAGATAGATAGATAGATAGATAGATAGATTGTTTTAGTAATATTTTATTTAAAAAATATTTTACATTGCAACACAGAAATTTCTATGTTTCGGAATTTTAAATTTGTTCCATTATCAAGCAATGTTAGGTAACTCTTGGTCAAAATGTTAAATATTTTTTAAATAGAAATATTATTAAAATATTATGCTCTGTGTTGTATCAAGTACTTTTAAAAAAAAATAAATGCTAAAGAACTGTGGATTATTAATCTGACTGTTCTTTCTCTTTATATATATATATATATATATATATATATATACAAACTACACATTATTAAGTTTCTAAATAATAAAAATCTATTAAACAATAGACAAATAGTTAACGTTTTTTTGCCGACATCATCAAATTTTTGCATTAAATAATTAGCATAAAAAAACAAACAAACAATAAAATAATTTTTAGCCCTTCCATAGTCTAAATAAATAGTTTAAATACCCTATAAAAAAAAATATAATAAGATAAAAAATAAAAAATAAAGATAACCCTTTATGAAGTCGTCAAAAAAACAAATGTTAGCGACTTACGACAGTTTTTTTATATACACAAAACCCTTTCAGAAAAATAAAAAAAGAAAATAAAAAAAGAAAATAAATCTCCATAGACACTTAACCAGACTAGGCGATGTCATCTTCTGCTTTAAATTTAGACACCCCAACCTTACCCTGACTTGACCTTTTTGAATGTAACTGAGATATTGATACAAATTATTAACCCTTACACCTCTTTTCTTTAAACAATTGCTCTAGCCGTTACCATAGTGATTTTAATTTCAATATTGAATATGCTTATAAAACGCGTAAATTTCAGGAATAAGTTATTCCAGTAAAAATTTCGCTTGAAGATGGAACAGAGCTTAGTACTTTAATTCAATTTAATTCAAATAATTATATTGAAGTTTTCGGCTCTTGTTTTGAAACATGAGAACTCTTATGTAGCATTGGAATCATATTTTTAAATAAATAATTATATTTATGCTCTACTTTTGTATCGAGCACTATTTTTCAAAAATAATAACTAAAATACTAAAGAACTTTGGATTATTTACCTAACGAGTTCTTTCCTATTTTCTATATATTTTTACACACACACACACACACACACATATATATATATAGATATAATTATCATTAACCTATTGAATACCCATGGCAAATATTCGGAGGAGCTCCATTCTTTCATTTCACAATTTCAGACCTTTACAACTCTAACACAACATGCTACTTCCACGAAATCAAATCACTCACATTTTCTCTGTATTCCAAATGTACAAAGAAAAATAACCCCCCACCAAGAACTCATACTTTTTGAAACACACTCCTTCATGGATACTTCCTTGAACACTATAATTTTCACATCTTCAGGTCAAGGGTCAATACTTATCCACTTTACCCACATAATCTTCACTTCCTACCCCCTCCTCTTTCATTCATATCACACACCTCATTCAATATAACCATTTCAACACTAACCCTCCACATTACAATCTTAACCTATTCAAGACAAGGATCAATCCTTATCTATCCACCTTATCCTCATAATCTTCACAATCTAACACATCTTTCATTCATATCACACACCTTTTCAACATAACTATTTTGAGAATAACCCTCTACACAGCTGGCTTAACCTTTCCAAGTGAAATGTTAATCAATATCTATCCTCCTTATCCTCATAATCTTCACTTCCTACCACCTCCTCTTTCATTCATATTACAAACCTCATTCATCATAACCATTTTAACTTATAACACTCTACACTACAATCTTAAGTCAAGGGTCATTCCTTATCTATCCTCCTTATCCTCATAATCTTCCTTCCTTACCACCTCTTCTTTCATTCGTATCACACACTTCATTCAGCATAACCATTTTAACAGTAACTTTTTTCTTTAATTTTCAGTCAAGCTAGCTTGTACATTTATGAGTCTATCATGCTAACCATTAAAAGGTTGAAAAGTCACTAGAGTGGTATTCTAGCTCATAACATAGATGGTCAATGTAGGTGGTTGCTGGGCGACCAGCCCAACTTGCACCATGGCTAGGTGTCTGAAGCAGTGGATCACTCAGTAACCATCTACACTACCTTAACCTCTTCAGGATGGTAGCACCTGTTAGGGTCCCAGCTATAGGTAAATAGTTAACCCCTAAACTTTCATAGTAAAAATACCAGCAAGACATTTTTGAAGAAAGAATTATTACCAGCAATACATTTGACTGTCAACAAAAACCATCTTTAGAAAAATATATCAATTAAACCTGATCTTCAAACTGATTTATTACAAAGAATACATATTTTATTCATATGAACTGATGTAATGGAATAACCTGTCACCCTCATGAGTGACTACACTATAGTTAGTAACTACCTATAAGTATCTGTAAGTCAACAAACTACAGAGACCAGGTGGAATCTGTTCCAGTTGTGTCAAACTCTCTGCCTGAAGGCAGAGAGGAACTCGGATGAGGCTATGCTGAAGTCCAGTCCCTCGTCTGGGGAGGTAGACACACCTGAACCCGTTTATGCAAATTCTACAGGGAATTTTTGGCTGAGCTTACAGGCTCAGATGACCCACTCAACGTTGTGACATATCTACCCTTGTGGGGAGGGGATAGAAAATATTGACGAGCTGGAATCTTTTCCACCTGTGCTGGTTAAACTCTCTACTTTTGGGCAGAGAGCATCCCCAGATGAGGCTGAGGCTGTGTTGAAGGGCAGAGTCTCATCTTGGGAAACAGCTACCTGACCTCATTTTATATGGGGTCTACAGGGAATTTTTTGCTGAGCCTATGGGCTCGGATTGCCCCACATTAAATTCAGCCTTGTGCCACATCCTACCTTGTGGGGAGGCTGATAAATATTGACTATTGGGATCTGTTGAGTATAACTCAGACTTAAGCGAGAACTACCGACCTTCCAATAGTAGCACTCACTACTTGCCATGACCTTGTGCATAAGTGTTACCTTTTTTCTTATTGTACTGGTTATTACAATAAACCTTTACTTATTTTATCCACCATGTTTGTCAAGTATATATTCCTATTAGCATGGAATATAACATGAACATATCCTAAAAATCTTGTCAGCTTTAAATAATCCATTGAAGTTGATAAAAACAAAATAAACTAAACTAAATGATAACCTTCTCAAGTCAGATGTCAATCATTATTTATCTTTCTCATCCACATATTTCCAATTTCCTACCACCTCCTCTTTCATTCATATCACATACATCATTCATCATAACCATTTTAATGGTAACCCTATACATTAAGGCTCTTCACTTATTAGGTGAACTTTAGTATTACAAAAATCTGCATTGGCTATTTTTTGTCTTATCAGAAGTAGCAACAATGGAAGCAGTAAGAGTTGCATCAACAACATTGATTGATTATTATTAATCTTTCCATCGTTGAAATTGCCAAAGACTTAAGTTTTTAAATCTGAAAGAAAAAGAAAAAAACCATTAGACACTTAAACTCAATTCACATTTAAAATCAGTCCAAGTTATTGGAACACCCTTTATTTACATTGCTCGAACTGTTGTCCTCACCTTTATTGTCATATTCACAATATTTCAGCAGTTATATGCTCCTGTCTTCTTTGGGTGATATACATTTGAATCTCAAATCAAACCCAGAATAATCAATTTGTATGTTGACGTTTCTGAAGATTGGTTCAATGACGTTTGTTTAGACATTCTTCCCATGTTTATTTCCTGAAATGGGCTGTCATATGACCTTTACATTCCTGGGCTGCTCAGTAAAATCACTGAGAATCTGTTCCATTTCCTTTGCCCTTGATTAATCTTTTAGTTTAATAGAAAGATAACATTTGAAAAATTGTTTCTCTGCCCATTCACCTGCACATGCATGAACATATTGGTTGAAAATATCAAGAGAAATTTTTTCAGATAGAAAGCATATTCAAGTAAAAAAAAAAAAATTCTCTTTGCTTGCAACAGTTATATGGATTTCTCAGCACATCCATGTTACTACCAAATGAGACAATGTCAAGGCTTAAAATGAGTGTAACAGCAATACTATGGAAAAATTGCTGGAGTCCCCTCAGTACTACACTTTTGGGGACACCTTAGACACTGAGTAATAACCCCAGCTCCCACCTGAAGAAGAAGAGTTGCCTGGGGATGACCCCATAAGGCTTGAACTGATACTATTTTGAAACTACCCAGTCAAGCCACAAAACAGTTATAAATGTACTGTATGAGTCATTTAATGCCAAAATTTAATTTTCTTGGAAGCATTAGTAATTTCTTTTACTAAAAGTATTGCTGGTATTTTTTTCTTTTACAAAAATGTTTTGCTGGTACAATCTTTTATTTTAATAAAAATGTATTGCTGGTAATATTTTTTTATCTTTTTACAAAAGCATATTAATGATAATTTTTTTTAATTGTGATAATATGTTTCTGGCACCTCCACTATAAAAATAGATTTCTACACTTTTATAGTGTTTTAATCCCAATTTGGGATTTAACTATTTGCCCATAGCTGGGACCCTAACAGGTGTTACCATCCAAGGTTAGGGTAGACCTGTGAACAACAGCAATTAAGAGGTGATTCCATGCTCCTCAAAACCTCTTTATCAGAGGTCTTGCTACCAGATGTAGTTTATCGTCATACCCAGGAAGCAAATCGATTGTAGTGAGTCTTGACAAGAAAGTGAATTAAAATAAAATATATAAACAAAAACAAAGAATTCAAATTAAAATAAGGCATTTGCTTTTCTTTAAAACCCATATCTCTTTTTCTCTCCTTTTCTTTCTATACTTTTCTTCCAACTAATGAGAAGCTAACCTTCAAATACAAAAGAGATTTAAGATAAACTGAACTAGCTACAAGTCTAGCCATTTGTGATTAAAAATCTGCCAAATAAGAGAAACTCCATGCACAAAAAGTGGAAAAGAAAGGAACACCAGAAGATAAAATAATTTTGGCCAATCGAAAAAAATTAATACAAAGAGATGTCTGATGTTAGCCAAAACCAAGCTTCACACCAGAGTCTGGGAGACTGGTCAAAAAGGATATAAACATATAGACAAGAAGCAGAAGCTAAAAAGGGACTACCAAAGAAACCAGCCAAACGTGTCTTGTGAAGAAGTTAAGCTAAGCGGTCATCTGCTTAAAACAGTTTTCTGCCCTTTTCTTCTGCCAAGAAAAGACAGCAGATTGTTGCTGCCATCTATTTCTAAGGTGACAACTACTACCAAGGTTTGGTTTCTAAACTACCAATTACCAAGTTGAAACACATTCTCCCAACTGCTACCAAAATCTGACTTATAAACAAACTTTTGCTACTCCGGAATTACAAAGGACTCACTCCACTCTAAATCAAATAAATTAATATATATTACAAGTTTATACACTTGATTCAGTTTGTTTTAGTTCCAAAGTTCTGATAAATAATACCAAGAACCCTCTATCAGTCTATCCCACAGTACTATTACAGATTCTAGTACAAATGATATGTTCACTTATAAAAATGCCATGAATCTATTTCTTCTTCCCCCAGCTATGGGTTAAATAGCAGTGTAGACTGAACTCTGAACACCAGTCTAGGAGAAAGATAATCCTTGATTCAAAGCTATGGAGAAACTACTCTACTATCAAGAGAGCTCCTCTAAACAAATTGTTGTCCAATTCTTATTATTAGAATTGATTATGCTGTACTAATTATTTCAATAGTGCTCTGTATTTTTTGGGGGGGATGGAGTCTGTAGGTAGTGTTATGGATTTCAGTTTAGAAAATTGGTAAACTGAGTTCAAATTCCAGGGTAGCTCCCTGCATTCACTTTCTAACAAAACACCCTCGGAAAAAGCATGAAAGCATCACTTCTCCCCAACTATGGGTTAGATAGCAGGGTAGACTAGACTCTGGACATTTAGGTGGCAACCAATCTAGTCAGAGAATAACTCTGGATTCAAAACAGTGGAAAAGGCAATGGGAAACCGCTCCACTACTTTTCCCAAGAAGTTATGGCAATTTTCAGATAATAAAGAAACAGAATCTGGGGAGAGCCATGACTGCTGATGTTCTGAAGAGACATGGCATTTAAAAAGAAATAGGGGTAGGACGAATACCTGGGGTATTGAACATCCTTATCTTTTATAGGTCACCAGCACTTGAAATAAAGAGACATGCTACTCTTTCTTTTTATTAGCATTTCTTTCATCTTATTTTTCATGTTTTTCAAGAGCCAAGTTCGAATTCCAGTGGAATCCATTACATTTACTTATATGCTAATACCCTTGGGAAAGGTATGAATCCTATTCTTCTCCCCCCAGCTATGGGTAAATAGCAGGACAGACTGGGTTCTATAGCCTTGGATGGCAACTGGTCTACCCCAGAAAGAAATGGCAACCTACTGTGAGAAAACATCTGCCTCGTCAGTCATGTATCAAAAGATACATGATCGCCTATG
Source organism: Acanthosepion pharaonis (assembly GCA_903632075.3). Classification (NCBI taxonomy): domain Eukaryota; kingdom Metazoa; phylum Mollusca; class Cephalopoda; order Sepiida; family Sepiidae; genus Acanthosepion; species Acanthosepion pharaonis. The sequence goes on along the minus strand of CAHIKZ030001617.1, from coordinate 730,209 downwards.
CATGTATCACACATGGCACATAACTAAAAAAGTGATAGTATTCAATGTATGGGTAACATTTCACATACTTTTACACCTAATAATAATAGTCTTGGATGTGTAGGTAACATTTATCATACCTTTTACTCCTAATAGTAATAATCTTGTATGTGTGAGTAGCATTACCCATAACTATTACACCAACTAGTAATAGTCTTGGATGTATGGATATCATAATGGTTACTGATGCAAAAAATGGAATCAGTGAACACAAGTTCAAATTCAAGCCTAAGAATTGTTCACTTTATCTATTAATCCCCTTAGGAAATGCCTGAATCAACCTCTTCTCCCTCCAGATATGAATAAAATAGAAAGGTAGACTAGGCCTACTAAACTTGGTTAGCAACCAGTTTAGGAGAAGGGCTACTCTGAATTCAAAACCATAAAGATAGTAACAGGAAACCACTCCACTCTTTTTCTCAATAATTTATAGCAATTTTCTAATATTATATAAAAGGGGGCTGCAGAAAACAAGGATCCTCTACATCATCAAGGGAGATGATATTAAAAGATACTTTTAAAAAAACAGTATCGGCAAACCAAGTTCAAATTCTGAGACAGATGATACCTACTTTTCATTAACGCTCTTTGGAAAGGCAAGAATTCATCTATTCTTTAAAGATTAAATACCATGTACGCCTATTAGGACTTAAACTTAACCCAAACCTCAAGCGGAACTCTTACATACAACTCTTTTCTAAAGATGCTAGAAAAATGGCTAGTTCCCTGTACCACACCAGTAAGTACCTGACTCCTTGTGCTATCCTCTACCTTTACAAGAGTCAGACCAGGCCTAAAATGGAGTACTCTGCCATATATGGGCAGAAGCTGCCCAGTTCTCACTTTCCAGTCTTGATAGAGCCCAAAAGTGTATTTGCTGTCCTTGTGGGTGATGAATTATTTTCCACTCTGCAACCCTTTCTCCACAGATGAAACATTGCAAACCTCTCACTGTTCTATTGCTATTTCCATGGAATGTGCTTAGACTACATTCCTTTGTTCCACCGGTTCTAATCTTTACAACTAAGACCCACCATGCCAGGTATATTGTAGCAAACCACCTTCATTCCATTTGTATTCAATTGGTGAGACATAAGTTCCACTCGAACACCTGTTTTGTGCAACTGTTGTTGTTGATGTGGTCCTCCCAACTGATGTGAAGGATTCTTTGGAGCTTCATTTGCTGGAACTGGTCAAAGTCCAAATTACACTGTTCATTGGCATGCTTTAGACTTCACTTAAGCCACAACACTTGTCAGAAAAAAATATTGATTTGTTATAATTTTAGAAGAGGAGAGATTCTTGTTCATAATATTGATAGAGTGTCTGTAGTGATATGTAAATGACTGTTTAATTAGCATAGCTAAGGCATAGACTATATAAATGCCCAATCAATAGGGATATGCAAGATAAACAACTACTGATGGACTGATAAAATATGAAGGAAATAACACTTCATAACAGTGTCAAATTAATCCCTGAATTTTATAGAGTTATTGGACTTAGTTGTTTTGTCATCGAAAGCACGTTTTGTGGGGGTTAAAAAAAATTTCTTTTAAATAAAGAGCAAATGGATACATACATTTTTAATTAAAGAACAGAAATTTACATAAATCAATTAAAATATATATATATATATTTCTTTCTTCATTTAAGATAAATAATTATTAACCACAAATGTTTGTGTATTCGCTTTCAAAAAAATCCCATACAGAAGCAAGATTACCAATGTTTCTGTACTCAATATAAACAGACAGATTTTCTGTTTCAGTGATTGAGTTGCCAATGTTACTATTGTGCGAAACCTTGTGATTCTAATTTCCTGTGTGTTTGTCTTCTCTTTCTTTCTGTTTTGGTTATGTTCGACCTTTATTTGCACCATTCCTGTGTGGAATTCTTCATTGCCTCTGCCGTGGACATGTCTCCGGTTTTCTTTTGCTTCATTTTGTTGTCTCTGTGTTCGGTTCATCCCTCCTCATTTGTGTTCCAGCAGCAGAAAAATCAAGTTTCAGATGAATGAATGCTAATTTACAAAAACTATTCCCCAAAATAATTTTCCCCAACATTTTTCAAGTGGACCAGTTGAAATCATGCCAGAAAAAATTTTAATATCAAAATGACACAAGAACTTCATATAATATATCTCAACTAAATTTATAATAAAACAAACACTTACTGGTCATCTCCAAGTCGATAGCCAGAGTCAACACTGAAAATGTTTCTCACACTCTGCACTGTTGCCCTATAAAAAAAGAATTTAAAAAAAACAACACAAAAGTTGAGAATATATTTTTTACTGTTAATTAATTACTTTATGTCAGGTGACTTTACTAATACAGGTAGTACCATATAATCCAATACTACAAGCCTCATGAATGGGGCATTGACAACTAAACCAATTCCCCCACCAGACTTTTCTTGTGAGGAGAGTAGCTAGACAGTCAGCAAGATCAAAAACAAAGCATGTCAAAGGTCAGATGAAACTTCCTGCAGGGTTAATGGCCATCAAACACAATAGGGTAGACTGGGCTCCATATCTATGGATGCAGTGAGTGTGGTGATGACATGGCATCACTGGATTTCGTAGACTTCTTCGGATGGAATCAATGGTCACATGTGTGTGACCAAGATAAGCCTTTAAGGACATTAGCCGTGGTTTGACCTGGAGAGGGATGGGATCCACCAGGTCTAATTGCCCAACATACACTATGCAAATTTCAACCCAGATGTTGAAGGGATCTGATCAGGTGCTCAACCGCACAGCAACCCTAGAACCACACCTGGTTATGTGACTGATAATGATGAATTATTTGACCATCAAAATAAAAAAAAGATAATTCCTGTTTTTCTATTAACCTTGTAAAAAGAAATAGTAAATATGAGAATTGTGAAAATTATAAAACTTCTCTATGCAATTGCACTATCTTACACTTTGATAATGGTAATATCAGCCATTTGCTTATAAGGAAATATTTGACATTCATTTACTGAGCAGCCAGTATTACTTGAAATTCATAAAATCTTTCTTTTGATTCATTGCAGGTCAGCTGCTAGGAAAGTTGATTCATTGTGTCATGCTAGGCAATTTTTCCCTCCAGAGTGTATCTTAGATCTCTATAAGTCTACCATTTGTCCATTCTTAGAATATTGCTGCCGCACATGGTCTGATGCTCCTGCTATATATTTAGAGATCTTACTTATTATAAAAGGCAGATTGTGTGTGTGTGTGTGTGTGTGTGTGTGTGTGTGTGTGTGTGTGTGTGTGTACGTTTATATATTGGATTGGATTTCCTACATTTTTCAACCGATTTCAACAAAACTTCACAGGACTACGTAAAATTACATTGCGGTGGTTCTAACAGCGCCAAAAATTGGAAAAACACAATTGTTTTTGCACGAAATCAATTTGAAAACCTGATTAAGAGGCATCATGAGAATGAAAGGGGGGACAACTCATATCGAGTTATACTTATTATAAAACCCAGGTTTGTGTGTGTGTGTGTGTGTGTGTGTGTGTGTGTGTTGTTCATTTATATATGGATCGGATTTCCTACATTTTTCAACTGATTTCAACAAAACTTCACTGTTTTTTTTTTGGCAGATAGTGTTTCTTATTGTCTTGCACACGTTTTTCTTTATTTTTAAATACAGAATGCTTTAAAAATTCCATTTACAAGACAATTGTTTATCATAAAATTCTATTCAATTGGTAGATCCATAACAATTGAATACAATGTTTTTGTTTGAGTTTGGGTTTGACCAATTCGTAAAAAAAAAAACTAATTAAGACATGTGTGTCCGCCAACCTTAAACAATAATCTTTGTCAATTTTATTTTTCAGTCTTTATGATGGTTGATACTTGATCTATCTCTTACTGTTACATCCCCGGGCAATGCCGGGCTCTACTGCTAGTTCTTAATATAATCCAAAGAAGAATCAGCAATATTATTGATCCCGACCTGGCATCTCAGCTTCAATCATTTTCCCATTGCTGTAAAGTTGCCTCCCTCTACCTTTTCTAAAAATACTTTAATGGTAATTGTTTGGATGAGCTCTTCACTATGGTACCTAGACTTTTTGAATTTAAGTGCAGTACTAGATTGGCAACATGGTCTCACCAATTTACAGTTGAATTGGCTAGATGTAACTGTAAGTTCTATGCTAACAGTTTCTTTTCTTGCACATCCCACCTGTGGAACTCTCTTTTGCCCCAATGCTTTCTTTCCTTCCAATTTTAATCTTCAAAATTTTAAATGCAATGTCAATCATTATCTACTGTTTTTCTGTTTACTCTTCTATTGTTCTTGCTCCTTAATAATGTTTCTGTTTTCTAACTCTTTCACACCCAGTAACCCCTTGTATCTTAGTGGTTTTACTGCCTTGCTTGGGGGTGATCTCAATTAAAAAATTATATTAAACAGTTTTTCAGTAAAATAGGTTTTTTTCAAAGCCACTAATTGTTATTGCTCTTTCCAGTACTGTTATATACCATGTATGGTTGCAAAACCGATCCTGAACCCGTTTATACAGGTTCAATGGGCATATTTTTGGCTGAGCCCATGGGCTTAGAGATCCCACATTAAACCTGCCTTGTGCCACATGATGCCCTCGTGGGGGGGGTGACTAAATATCGTCAGTCAGTCGATGTCAGACGACAATTAGTCAAATACGAATGTATCAGCGACCACCACAAGATTACTCTGGGTAATGCCTATTATATCAAGTTCCTAACATTTTGTACGTCGAACCTATTTAGTACAAATACAAGCCTCCACTGTGAAGTCACTCCACAACAATATTTATGTTCAATGTTTTAAAAATTAATTTCATCTTTTCCATATGTCTATTTTATGGGAGGTGGCAATGGTAATGATAATATTAGCCCTTTCCCTTTGAGGAAACATTTGACATTCATTAACCAGACAGCCAGTACTACTTTCAATTAAAAATTATAAAATTTTTCTCTTAAAACAATTTTTTCAAGAAAACAGATTTCTCGAGTCCAGTAACTGTTATTATTCTTTCCAATATTGATGGGGTTTTCCTTCCTAGCCTTTTGTTTGAAGTAGTGTGAAATGTCAACATGTTTATTATGTAGTGGGGGAGTTATAACTCTGAGTAAAGAATTATAAAACCCTGTATCTGTCTATATTTCTGAGATGAGGTATTATGTACACTATTTACTTTATTCCGACTATTGTGCTCATCTTTGTCACCATACTGATTACAACATTTCGGCCATTCAGTATCTGTCTATATTTCTGAGATGAGGTATTATGTACACTATTTACATTATTCGGACTATTGTCCTCACTGCAGTGGAGAACTTGGAGAGGGGAATTAACAGATAACTGACATCCATTAAACACGGCACGTGGAACTAGAACAGTCTACCCCAGTGAGCAAAATAAAGGGTTCAGTTCGACATTCCAACCACCTGAAGAAGGCAGGAGTGTACAATAATGTAAATAGTGGCCATTGCAGGTTATTTAAAGCTAGAAAATATTTTAGATTGTAAGAATTTTTTTTGAGATAATAATGATTTACTATTGTCCTCAACACTGTCGCCATGATTATCACAAGGTTTCGGACGTTGTATGCTCCGGCCTTCTTCAAGGACACATGGCACAGTGTTAGTTAGATCCAGTGACAGGACCCAAAGAGTGTGAGTTCAATACCTGGTTAAGGCAGTGGATAACTTTGAGAGGGGAATTAACAGGAGATAACTGACATCCATTAAACATGGCACGTGGAACTAGAACAGTCTACCCCAGTGAGCGAAATAAAGGGCTCAGTTCGACATTCCAACCACCTGAAGAAGACCAGAGCGTACAACAGCCAAAACGTTGTAATAAATATGGCAACAAAGATGTGAACAATAGTCCAAATAATGTAAATAGTATAAAACCCTGATATTTATATATGCAAAAATACTCATAAAACTGAGAAACAGCAAGACATGGAAAACAAGTATTACTTATTATCTGGTTGTTATGTTTGAGGCATGAGAGACAGTAAAACAGAGTAAAATTGTCAGTTTGGAGTCAAATGTAGAAACAAGATAATGAATAAGTTCAGTGTATACAGTCTTTCTCGTAAGTTTTTTTTATAGATGTGTGTAATAAGTGTCCATATAATTTAGTCGGAAAATACAAGAAATGTTTGGGGTTTTCTTACCTCAAATTTTTATTGATTGCTAAAGGATAAATGTTCCTATTATGGCCTGAAAACAGGAAAGGAGTTGATGCACATGTTGATGGCCTGTCCTTGTTGACTGCTTGTCTGGTAGAGAGAAAGTCACGTGTTTGTGTGTGTAGAGAAGAAAAGTGTGTTCAATTCTCATTGGTTTAGAAAGAGTGAATCAATGATAATTATAATTGTTATAATTATTTTATTATAATTATTTTTGACACTGTAATTAATATTTTTATGGCCACAACACAGTAACAGTATAACTAATTTTTTATTTATGTATTTCTTTATAGACACAATAATGTCATTACCATATATATATATATATATATATATATATATGCAAATTTTTATGATCAGTTTTTTTAATGAAAATAGAGGGTTGCACTATACACGGGTAATTTTTTTATGGAGGGGTTAAAATTCCTGCAAAAATATTGCACTATACATGAAGTCAACTTATACATGAGTATATAGTATTTCCTTTTGGAGTTTGATGTGCTATCCATTTTAATTGTTGCTACTGTTGGCAGTCCTCAAGTGATGGGGTTTCTGTTATTTGGTACAGTTTTTTGTTTGTGATTCTGTAGTGCCAGTCCACAATGTTCAAAAATGGATGATCTTTGCCAAGACTCTTAAGGCCTTACTCACTCAAAGCCTTTTTTAACCATTGATCTTAGAAAGCGATTGTATTATGACACTTCTTGCTAGTTGGTCCTGAGTCAATTCCTATGCTGATCAATACTTCTGCTGGTTGTTGAAGTGGCCATCCCAGTCTGCACTCCTGCTCTGTGCTTTTTGATCTCAGAGCTGACAAAGACTGAGTTATCATCAGCAATTATAGCACTCGTTCGACCCACAGCAAAGCTGTGTCACAAAGGAAAAATAAAAAAAATGTTCTTTGCAGAAGAAATAAAATACAGGAAATTCTTTGAGTCAATTTTCAATGTGGTTTATATAGTTCTTTGTAAAGAAAAATTAACCCTTCCCACTTTAAATTCTATTGTGATGCTTTGCTCATTTTAGCTAAGTCTGGAACAAGGCTTAAGTCGGGAGTTCTCTTTGGTAGATGTGTTTCAGCTGCATGATTATCTCTCATCATCTGCTTCTCTGTCTTGGTCACGTCAGTGTTCTGCTTATATTGACTCTTACCCAAAACTGGCATGGGGGCTGATGTGTTTGGGGACCTGGGGTCTCCCTAGTTTTCCAAAAAGAGTTCTTTAATGTTTGGTTTTGGGAAATTAATTCTCTCTCCAAATTTGGGAGAGATTCCTTTTTCCTACAGGTAGTGGTGACAGGTACTAGACCACCCATTTTAACTCATTTCTTCACTTATCCATGCCTCATACCACCACCTCCCAATAGGCATAGACAATTCCTCCATCCCTCTTGATATCTCACCCAAGCCTTTCACATTAGTTGTCATTTTGACAAATCTGATTTTTAAACTTGATATGTGAAAGGGTTGGGCTTAACGTCTGGTCATTAATCATAATTATCACTTTAATTTTTGTCAGCACATTTTCCCTAAGTGGATTCTTGTCTTTATAATCAGAAATTTACCAGCTGCTTTCTCTGACAGCTATTAGTAAATATTTAGTTTCCATATCTTGTTTGCTTAATTGCATTTAAGAACCCTGAGCTAGGTCTTTACATAAAAAAAATTCTCAATTTGTTTACAATTTCTTCTTTTTGACAGGTGGAATAAATCAGTTTCTCAATCCTGCCTTGTCTTTAAAAATTAACAAATATTATCTTGTCAAAGTATTTTCTTTTCTGGCTGGTCCTTAGGAGATGTTTTCATAAATTCCACTTTAAGGCAGCGCCATCAACCAATTGTCAGACCAGCTTTTCTAGATGGCCTCTTTGGTAATATCTTTCACCAAAACAACAAAGTCACTTTCTTCAAGCCATCTCTACTTAAAAATAGACTTTCAAAAATAAAAGCAATTTCGTTTCTTCTCTTAATTTATCTATCATTCCATTCTTTATCCCTTTTCCTCTTGTTCCAAGTTATATTTTAATTTTAACCCTTTTTTTCTATTTACCAGTATCACATAGTGTCACATCATACAGCTGACAGTTTAAATATTTTTGAATGGGTGTTGTGCTATACATGACATCCAAATGAAAGTCTCGATCTGATGAGGCTTTTTAAGAATATGACTCAAGTTTTCCAAACAGTTATCAGTGTGGAAAGTGGAATCAGCATTCTGAGTTCAATTTTCAGTTGATTCAGGTTTTGTCCACTTCATTCTGATGCGCTTGAAAAAATTTCTTTATATTCTGGGCATGGGTTATAAAAGAAACAGTCATAAAATCCAAAATGTTCCAAACATCCAAGTGCTTTCAGTTGTCCTATTATCAAAGAGTTTTTCTTTAAATTTTAACTGTATATGTAAATTTTTATATATGTATATCTAAAGTGATGGGAATTTTTTTTTTTTTATTTTCCAAACACAGCACATTGTGTCCAGGTTCATCGTTGATATTATTGAATGTTACCATTTTTTCTTTTTTATTATTAATGCTTCCATTATTTTTAACCACTTTTTTACACATGGATGAGGCTATTATGGTCATATTTTCCACAATTATGTTGTGGATAGAGTTTGCTAGGTTCATGTGTGTGTTTAAATGGATTCTAACTGAGCTATAGTTCCCTTACTAACATGGCTCTTATTCAGTGGTTTAAATAAAATATTTTAAATACAGATTGTTGCTTGTATAAAAATTTTTATACAACCTTTGTTGAAATATTTGAAAGGTGTATGTTACTTGCTTTGATCCTTTAATGTCCACAAATTCTAATAGTTTATTTATTATTCTTTATCTTTAAATATTATTTTGAGCAGCAGAAGGCTTCTCTCCCTTCTTTCCAATTTGCATTTGCCCAGTTAACCAAATATAAAGATGTTTAAAGTTTCTCTTTCTCACTTTAATTCCTGGGGAAGCTTTGCCCTTTTAACTTCTGATGTCTGGAGTGTCTATACAGCATTGTGAGTTCAATTTTCAGTCAATTCAGTTTTGTTCATTTCACATTAATGTACTTGGAAAAATTTCTCTTTATTCTTGGCACTGGATATAAAAGAAACAATCCTAAAACCCAAACCTAAATTTATGTTTTGTTTCTATAATAATAAATACGACCAGGTTGATTCTTTTCTAGGCATAAAGTGTGTAAAATATGTTCAAATGTTCTATGTATCCAAGCACTTGGCTGTTCTATTGACCATTATCACGGAATAGTTTTCTGGGTTTTTTTTTAACTATACAGACTTTTATATATGTGTATCTATAGAAAAGGTTTCTTTTTTTCCAAACAGTCAGTATATTCTGACCATGTTCATAGTTGATATTGAATGTTGGCCTTTTCTTTTTATTATTAATCCTTCCATTATTTTTAACCATTTTTTTTTTTTTACATGTGCATGAGGAGTTTGTCTATATTTCTGAGATGAGGTATTATGTACAGTATTTACATTAGTCGGACTATTGTCCTCATCTTTGTCACCATATTTATCACAACCTTTCGGCCTTTCAGTATCTGTCTATATTTCTGCGGAAAGGAATATAAAGGAGAGACAGGCCGCCCCCTCAAGGTAAGGCTTCAAGAACACCAGAAAGCTGTAATGCGAGGGAAAGTAGAAAAATCAGGCGTGGCTGACCACATATGGAGAGAGAAGGGAGATCACCACCCCCTGTGGGATCATGTTGAGATCATAGACAGGGAACACCATTGGAAAATTCGTAAACTTAAGGAATCAGCACATATGCTAGGCCACAAAAATCTCCTGAGCCGACCAAGCATAGAAATAAATACAATATGGGAACCAGTAATAAGGAGTGCCAGAGAAAAGCAATGATAACAAAGTTGCAATATGAACTCTGGTAAAACATGCAATGATAACAGCAAAATTGCAATATGAGCACTGGTAAAAATGATGCTGAAAACATTAGGTTTATAATACTCAGAAGTTCATACCCAGATGGACACATGGCACAGTGGATAAAGGCGTTGGTTAGATCCAGTGACAGACCCAAAGAAGGTGAGTTCAATTCCTGGTTAAGGCAGTGGAGAACTTTCAGAGGGAAAATTAGCAGGAGATAACTGATAACTGACATCCATCAAACATGGCACGTGGAATTAGAACAGTCTACCCCGGTGATCGAAATAAAGGGTTCAGTTCGAAATTCCAACCACCTGAAGAAGGCCGGAGCCTACAACGGCCGAAACGTTGTGACAAAGATGAGGACAATAGTCCGACTAATGTAAATAATGTGCATGAGGCTATTATGATTATATTTTCCACAATTTATGTTGCTGGTAGACTTTTTCAGGCTCCTGTTTGTGTTTAAATGGGTCCCAATTGAGCTCCCTTACTCACATGGTTCTTATTCAGTCATCATTTATATAAAATATTTTGAATACAGATTGTTGTTTGTACAAAAAAATTTGATACAACCTTATTTGAAATATTTAAAAGATGTATGCAACTTGCTTTGGATACATAATCAGTACCAAATCAATTAGTACCACCAATAATTTATATGAAAAAGTTTGTTTGTTTTTTTTAAAATCCTGTGAGTAATAGAGAGAAATACAGGGAAGGAAAATGACAGAGAAAGATAGACAAAGGAGGATATATAGAAAAGAAATGCTATTTCCAACACAATTGCATATCCATATGCATAACATATTAAAACATGCCCAAGCTTTATTTTCTACCCAATAACAAACAATATTTACAAAGATGCAAAAAAAAATTCCATAGTACAACACACATCATGTAAATCGGTGTCTGTTGGTTGGAAATTAACATCACCATGTGAAATATTTGGCCAATCAGAGAAAACTAAATCCCCATTTTTCTGAAGCCTACTTTCAGGAAACATTTCTTAAAAAACTCATAGAATTGGACTTTCAGGAGCAAAGATACAACTGTTTCCAAGCTGTTCAAACACAAGAGAAGATGTGGCTACATAGTGTTTCCCTTCCCCCACAGCATGCTGAAAGAAACAGTATCAGGGACTTCAAATGAATCATCTTCAGCAGCAGGGATAGTCAGTGAATCTTTGATGATGATCAAAGTCTTTTTCTCTACCATAGTTTTTACTGTGGACCACAGCTTTGAGTGTGTGGCGGACATGAGACAGAACCTGGGACGAGCACAACTGGTCGCGACTTGCCTTGTCCCCGCCAAAAAAGAGCCCGTATTTGCTTAGCATGTAAAGCTACTGCAGTTGAAATGAGGGAGAGAAAAAGCACTTACCGCTCTGCCGTAATCCATCCTCGGCCAGATAGCGTAAAAGAATGAGGGGGGACTGGCATCGCATTTTTATGCAATAATGATGCAATGCATTATGGGACATGGACGCAATGAATTATGGGATCACAGGAAGACGCAAGGGATTATGGGTACATGAACAACTATAAAAACAACTACTTTTTTCTGAGTCGGGGAGTTCTTCGAGGGACGTTCATGGTTGACGGCTAGAACGGGCAGTTAGTGTGATTTGGAGACAGAACTCAGGAAGGAACGACTCAAGTTTGAAATACCAGCTGGGAGAGCTTGAATTTACTCGCTGGTTACTGTTTTCTTCATTCGCCTCAGAGTGTGGACAAACTTTTCTCAACTACAGCTTTTTACTGTGTACCAACTACTAAAAGTCTTTTCTCAACTACAGATTTTTACTGTGTACCAACTACTAAAAGTCTTTTCTAAACCACAACTTTTTCTGTGAATCAGAAACTTTAACTCAAAAAAAAAAAAAATTTTATTCATTCTCAACTCTTTTGAATTCATGTACATATATTTGTAAATACAAATTATTTATTTAACAGTCTATAGTAATAAAATAAGCACATCCCATCCCTCCTCTTATGTGTAAACCAAACATTTTCAGAACTAAAACTGAATTATTCAAATAAAGCTTTATAAGCTTCTACTTAGAGTTGTTGCTATATCACACAGGTATGTCCATGTTTTATTTATTTTTATTTTATTATTGTTTGGAATTCAGAGGTATGGATTATAAAAACACTTAGGCAACAGATTTTCGTATACTATTATGATAAATATAATTAGTTTGATTCTGTGGGTTTTGCCTTCACCTTGTCTACTAAGACACCCACTAGGTGATGCTTGTTCAGGACTATAAAAGGATGGACAATAAAACTGTTTTACCATTTTTCCACTTTTGCTCTGGATGTAGTAGTGACAATACAGTAATCTATGAGGAACTTCTGAGTTTCCTTGCAAACTTCATTTCAAACAAACTACATGCATATCACAGGCACATTTTCTAACAGCAAAGCCCATAATTTTTTTTTTCTTAAGCTGTCTGTATACACACAAGTATATTTCTCTCCTTTTTTTTTTACAATAAGGTTCACCCTGTACAAGACCTGGGTGTGGGGGGGGCACTTGATGAAAAGTGTTACGTTAGGAGGCAATTTTTATGGATAGGAGGGGAAGATAATGGTTAATCCTAGCCTTGAACAGGTTAAGATTGTAGTGACTGGGGAAACGTCCACTTGGGAGGCAGTTCTACAGAGCAGTGGTTCGCAAGAAGAAACTGTTTGAGTGAAATTTCCTTCTCACCATGGAATACAGAGGGAATGTAAGTGGGTTATTACTATGTAAGTGGCATGGCTTTTCTTGCTTCTTGGATTGTTAATCTTTATATATTAGGCCAAAATTTTGGGGAGATCCTCTGGATTTAATAATTAGTAAGTTCCATGCATTCTTTGGTTTAACTCCTACTTAGCAAGGATGCTAAAACTACAGTGCGACTCCAAAGAATTTGCAAATACTGGTATTTTGCATTTTCTCTAATAAAATATGCTTTTATGGACAAAAGTTGAATATTTTAATTCCTTACTGCTCGCCCAATACCCAAACATTACATCTTAGAATAAATTAGCTTTATTTGTGAAATTTTTATTAATTAAGGAAGTAATACTGACTCAAAAGTTTTTGCAAACTAATTTCAATGCAAAAAATTCATCCTGTTCAAAATAATGAAAAGGTGTATTATGTATTATGCACCAATGAAAGTCGGTATGGCTTTGTTTTGATATCAATGTATGAAAGCACAAGGAACACATTAATATTTAATTTTTCGACCATCATTCTTAAGAGGCGAAATAAGTCATTTATCGACTGATGAAGTGAGTTTCCTAACTTCACTGGCTTTAATTTTAGAACAAACATCCAAAATACACTTCCACAGGTGAAACTTGTTAGAAAATTGCCATCGATTTTTATAAACTCAACGCTTTACTATGGGCCAAAGGTTCACAATAGGGTTTAAATTAGGGCTCTGTGGTGGCCATACCATGATCTTGTTCTCTGTAAAACCTTGATTTGCCAACCACTCTTTGGTGAAGTGGACTGCATGACTGGGGGCATTATCTTGCTGATAAAACAAGATTGCTACAGAATTCATCATTTTGTGAATTCAACCAGGGTATGAAATTTTCTTTAAAAAATTGGCAATAATTAGCTGAATTCATTTTGAATCCTTCTGGCACAAGAAATGGTTCAATTAATCTCAAACCACAAATTCCAGCCCAGAACATCACTCTACCATTGCCTTGTTAGCATTTAAAATGCAAGTGAGGAGTTCCACCATGAATGAGCCAACCTCTTTTCCAACCATCAGGAGCCGTCTAATGTAGCTTGGGCTTAATCCATCCAAATTATTCTTTCGAAATCAATTTTTAAGTAATTGTTTGCTTATTCTAACCTCTTCAGGTGATTTATTTCATTCAACGGAGGACATGAAATTGGAGAACGTTGTTTTGCCATATTACAAAGGATGCGATTTCTTGTTGCTTTCGATACTTCTTTAACACCAGCTTGCTTAAAAATCTCTTTGCCGGTGCTGTGAGAGTTCTTTTGGAGGGCTCTTTTAATTTTTCTTAAATCTCTCGTTAACTGCATGTGGGCGACCACCCTTGTGCTTCTTGCGCTCAACTTTACCATCATTGACACTTAACTGTGTGATAATCTCATTTAATTATTTTTGCTATTTCCAATGTAGTTTTATCATTTGAAAGTAATTTCGATATTTTGGCTTTTTCATCAGCAGTAAGCATCTTCCCACAAGCCATTATTTTAAAATTTATGATTTCTGCAAACACTTTTGATTCACCTGAAATATATTGAAATTCTTAAATAAATAAAAATATGGAGATTTTCGTTAATTAAACCTTTATGTCACATTGGACATGTCATTTTAAATTAAATATATTTATTGTTTACACAAGCCATTAGAAATGTTTAAATTTGTATATTCTAGAAATGTTATACGTGCAAACACTTTTGAGTCACACTATATTAGTACATAATTTTTTAGAGTGGGGGGACCTAAAATTTAAAATCCACCTGTCCTATAGTTAACAAGGGATATCAGGCAAAATACCTAAGATTTTAAGGAAAACTTATTCATTAATGAGGGTAATTTCATTATTATTATTTTTTTGTTTTAATCATATCACCCCAAGTTAGTAAAGCCACTAAGACACAAGAGGTTACTAATTTAGTGATTATTACTTCAATAATTAAATGCATAAGGTTTCTTACAGGAATATTTTATAGTACATGAAAAGTGGTGAATAGGAGTACATAAACAAATAACAGACCAACTGATTTGCAATGCAAAGATAACATTTATTTAAAAAAATAAGGTTTAATTGTATACACAACAAAATTTTCATTAATATGTTATAATGGGAACTTACTTTGTTAGTGTGTTTTATGTGAAGCATTCACAGCCCTTGTAGCTTCAGTGTGGAAAGTTCATGTCAGCAGTTTGAAAGAAGAGAGAGTTACCTTAGCATTCACATAATTTTATATTTGAGAGCTGCTGCTGATATAAGGTTTGTTTTAGAACTGCTGCTGCTGTTATCTTTAAGGTCACTATACTGAGTGTGAAAGAATAATACAAAAGAGAAACATTATAAAGGAGAGAGAACAATAGAAGAGTAATCAATGAGATAACAATTGACATTGCATTTAAATTTTTGAAGATAATGTTGGCTGCGAAACATGAAGTCAGAAGAGAATACCACAAGTGAAAAGTGCGAGAAAAGAAACTGTTAGCATAGAACTTATGATTACATCTAGCCAATTCAACTGTGAATCGATGAGACCTTGCTGTCAATCTAGTCTTTTTTTTTCTTTTTATGTGCCATGTTCTTTCAGGACATAGGAAATTATGGCTCTCCATTTCCCCCTTGTGGTTCTCAATAAGTTTTGTGCCTCTGACAACTCCCTGCAGGCCACGTTCTGCCATCCACTTGCTTAAGCCCACCAGGTATGTCGTGCATTGCTTTCCCTTGTCTCTTTTTCCCTCTAGTTGACCTGTGAATATCAGATTCTCCACACCCTCCATGTCACAGAAATTTCATCTGCCTCTTCATTATGTTAAGTATAAGTTTCCTCCTTGTTTGCATCCTCTCCAAGACCTCACCATTGCTCACACATTCGCTCCATGATATCCTTAGCATCCTTCTGTAGAACCACATCTCTGCTGCCTAGAGTCTCATCTTCATCTTTGAGGAGACCATTGAACATTCACTACTGTGCTTAAATTTATAAAATCTTGGTACCAAAACGAAGAGTTATTATTGGATATATATTAAAACCCTTCAGGAAGAGAAAGGGAATGAACCTCTGGCCTGAAGTAAGTTAGCAAATTAATTTTTAAAAAGGCATGCAACTTTCAAATTTTAGGCAATTCTTCAAAATCAAGTGGGTGCCCCCCCAAAAAAAAAATTCAGCCTGTAGTGTATTAAAATTCCTTCATGAATTGTAGTTTATTCCTTCTTAAATGTTGAATTCCATTTCTTTGAAAATTCTCAACTTCAACCCCATCCATTACAACCTGTAGCTCTACTCCACAACAATTGTGTTAATATTGCAAAACTCCCTTCCGGCTCCATGCTTTCCAGCCAACATTAATCTTCAAAGATTTAAATTCAATGTCAATTGCTATCCATTGTCTTCCTGGTTACGCTTCTTCTATACTCACACCTTAGTGATGTTTCTGTTTTCTAATCCTTCCACACCCAGTAATTCCTCGTGTCTCAATAGCTTTAATGCCTTGCTTAGGTTGAACTTGATTAGAAAAAAAATCTTTTTAAAAATGTGCATTCAAATTTTATTTGATTCTTTTGTTGGCTTACAAACATTTTTAGTTTATTTAGAGTCAAAACATTTTAGCTTGTAAGAATAATTCTTTTTTGTGAGTGAATATTGCATTAACAAATATTTAACCCATAGCTTGGAGGAGAAATGAATTCATACCTTTTCCAAGGCTATTTGCATATAAGTTAATATAATGAAAACAGGAATTTGAACTCAAATCTCTGATTTCTCATTCCAAGCCACTATCCATTACACCAATATCAGTGTATATATATATATATATATATATATATATATATATATATATATATATATATATAATAAAAAAGAAAAATAAAGATAAATTTTAAACTCTCCTTCTCTCTCTTTTTTCAACCATGTCTCTCCATCATTACTCATCACCCTCTAATTCAACTTATATAAGCTTAATACTGCCCGTCAAAAGTGTAAATTTTAAATTCGTTTTTTCATTTCATCTTTGAAAGTAAAGTCTGAGGATCCAGAGAAAAAGTAAAATTCTCTGGTGAAATAAATTATTACTATGGAGCCTTAAAGTGGCCTTTTTTTCTTTTAAATTAATATATATATATATATATATATATATATATATATTTGTAATTTGATTGGCCATTACATCTTAGATAAAAATATTTCACCTAGTAGCGGGTAATGGTTGGCTTTGACATCTTTAAAAACTTTTTATTTTACAATCAACACCATCACTTGACAAGACACCAGAAGATTTGAAAGAAAATGGTTATTTTTGTAGTGATATTATAACATACTTATGTTATAATTTTTAAATATATATATATATATATATATATATATATATATATATATATATAATAAATGCAAATGTCAGTGTGTCACACTTTTTCAACTTTACTCCTAGTGGTTGTAGCCCAACATATACAACTTTGGAATCAAGCTGGCTCCATGAGCAAATGAAAAATATTCCATTCATCACCGTGATTGTTTTTGGCAATTTTTTTACGGGAATTATTGTAACAAATTTTTTTCTACGATAACAATTTTTATAACTTGGAAATAAATTTGCTAATAATCAAAATTAACTGCAAAATCCAGCAAAAGTCACCCATGAAATAAAAATAATTGTTTGTAAGCAAAGTGAGGACCTACGTACATCAAACTGTTTTTAAATTGAGTGGTGGCAGAAGAATTATCATTGAACTTTTAAAAGATAAGCTTAAATATTAATACAATACTTAAATGCAGAGATCAATTTTGTGTTCTTCTGTAGTTTATTGTTGCCTATTGCATCTACTCTTCCTATCTGTTGTGATAAGGCCCAATTAAAAGCTCACTGCAGGAACTAGCTGAAATACCATCCAATAATGCGGCTTTTAAGCTAGTGTATATATATATATATATATATATATATATAAAATATTTAATATATGAATCAACCCCTTGAAAAGTGGACACAGTACTACAAAACTGTATAGTTGAGGATAATTGATGTGTACAATTATGGATAATTGCAGTAAGTAATTTTTCCGTATTCAAAAATTAAATTTATATATATATATATATGTATAGAGAGAGAGAGAGAGAAAATCTACAAACCAGTACAAGTTCCAGTTTTCATCTGGGTTGACGCACACCCATCCTCGGGTTTCAAAATTGTTTACAAGTACTGATTTGTCTTGATCACAGGCATATCGAACTGGAGACATCTTCTGACTGATGCTGATACTTCCGCAGCCAGAAATTCAACTGTCTTTGCTGGAATAATCACTTAAAACAAGTTCTGAAATGACAAAACAATAAAAAACATATTCAAAGACTATAATGTTTTATAATGAGATAAAAAACAAATATTCTTGTATTATTTTGAACTATTGTTCTCATTGTGGTTGATATAGATGTTATTATAGACACAACGTTTCAACCAAATACTCTCAGGTCATCATCAGGTGTTCATTGATTAGCTGCTATGGGATAGCTCTTGATCACAGTGATATTTTGTCCCTATGTGAGGGTGAAAAAATAATAATTCCCTTTACCTACTCCCTTCAAATTTGGAGGTCTGAGGAAGAAGAAGAAGAAGAAAAGAAATTTGTGGGCCTATGTGAGATTCTTGTCTTCACAAAAATTAATTGGTGAGCCAAGAAGGAGGAAAGAAATTTCCAAGCTTATGTGAAATTTTCTTTGACCCAATGAAAACCATGCTTTCACAGAAATTAATTGACAAACAAAGAAGAAGAAGGAAAGAAATTTGCAAACCTATGTGAAATTCTTTTTAATATAAAATGAGGACAAAAATTAAATTAATGAAAAGAGTGTCTGAAAGGTTTTGTTCCTCAGGACCAGCACTGAAGTACTTGCCAGTGTAAAATTACTAACTATTATATTATTGGCCTTTAACTAGTATGCGACACCAAATTTTCTCTCAACAATTCAAGAAAGCTAAATGTTTCAAACTCTCTTCATCTTTTGAACGTATGCAAAGCTATATATACCTTAGTAAGCAACAAACTCTCTTACCTTTGTTTTAATCATTTTTAATATTATTTCATGTCAGATCATTTAATCTGTTGTCTGAACATTTCCTCTTCATGACAATATGTTAAAACTACAGACTTTAAGAATTCTAACTTATTTTCCTGAAACGAGCCACTGACACTACTTCAAGTGTAAATTTGTGAATAAATTCCTTATCGTTTGAAAATTAACTGTGTGTTTCCTCATCATTATCAGCCTTCATTAATCTTCTTGGCATGGGTAGATTAACTGTTCATTTTAACCCCTAAGCCACTATAATATCATTTATTGTTCATTCTTGCTCAACCTGTTCTTCAACCAAGGATTAGCAACAACACATGTATAACCAACTCCTATATACACTATGTCATCATCCTGAAGGACATTAATAGTGTGTCTTTTGGAGCCTTTTTATATTCAATATCAGATTTCAGATTATATTTCAATGTCAGATTTATTTTTTTTTACATTTGGTTATGATGGTGGGTTCATACTGCTTTTCATAATTTATGGATTCATTCATTCATTTTCTACAGCTCATCAACCCATTGCAAGACACATGGTACAGTTAATTAGATCCAGTGACAGGGCCCAAAGAGTATGAGTTCAATACCTGGTTAAGGCGGTGGAGAACTTTGAGAGGGAATTAAGCAGAAGATAATTGATAACTGACATCCATTAAACATGGCACATGGAACTAGAACAGTCTACCCCAGTGAACGAAATAAAAGGTTCAGTTCAACATTCCAACCACCTGAAGAAGGCGGAAACATATAATAATGTAAATAGTGGCCATTGCAGGTTATTTAAAGCTAGAAAATATTTTAGATTGTAAGAATTTTTTTTGAGATAATAATGATTTAGTAATACAAGTCTTACTAATTAACCCATAGCTGTGGGGAGAAGAGATGAAACCATACCTTTCCCAAGGGTATTTGTACATAAGTGAATGTAATGAACCCAACTGAAATTGGAACTTGGCTCTCTGATTAACAATTCCAAGGCATTATCCACTACACCAGCTGCACATCCAATCTTATAACACCTGGTATTCCCAAGCAGTCATCGATCTAGTTACTGACCAGGGTCAATGTTGCTTAAATTTGGTAATCATATGGGAACTGTTGTTTCAACATGATATGGCCAAAAGCTTTTCATAATTTAGTATTTCATTTCTGAAAGAGATGAGTCATTGTCAAAAATGTTAGAATAAGCTAGAGAAAAATATTTTAAACTATGTTGAAGGCCATTGATTCTGGCTTCATACTTAACAATCAGGGCCACATAAAATAAAATGGTCAGTGCACTTGGAAATGGGGGCTACAATCGATGTTAAATGGTGGGAGCTAAATTTGAAAGATTCATGTATTATAAAAATTTTATTTTTATTACTGTTAGTCTTTGGTGTAATAATAAATGTTTAATAGTCTAAGTTAGTTTTTTTGTACACGTTCTTTTGAGAAAAGTGTATTTTAAGAAAGCCAGATAGTTTGTGTAAAAATTGTTATATATGCATATCTTTTTAGGCTTAGCAGTTAAAAACCACCAAAATTGTTAAGGATCCATTTCAAATTTATGGAAAATTATTTTTTCATGTATTTTGGACAGTGAGAGAAATGTCATAAAGCCCTTGTGAAAACTTGGATGGCACCTTCTGTGACTCTCTTTTTTGTATAAATAGAACTCGGGTCAGTAGATAAGGCGAGTATGTTTTTGACATCAAGAAAAAAGCAGTTAGAAGGATATTGATATCAAGGAGAAGAAGGCATTTGACTTCAAGGAGAAGAAAGCATTTTGGCGAGAAGACACAAGGTGACAAGCCAGCTGCAGAGAGACTAAAGAATTTTGAAGTTCAAGTGAAAATTCCCCTGTAGTTGGACAACAAAAACAGAATTCAAAAGAAATTTTCATAAGCACAGTGTAAATATAAAAAAGACATTTCCAAAATTGTTTTATGTCCCAGAGACGCTCATGTGATAAGTAAAAGTTGATGTTTCGTTTTTTCCTGAAAGGTGGTTGCACATTTGTTGATCTGATTTTTTGAATTGATTTCTTTTTTTGTCATTTTTTAAATTGTAATTTTTTTCTATTTTCAATGGTTAATCCTTTTTTTTTTCCAATATGTCTGTAAATATTATCCAGCCTTAATTATTTATAAGGCACACAAAAGGAAATTTTTTGTCTTATATGAAAATTTTTGCATTTTTTCGTTCTTATACTGTAATAAAAATGTTTGTCTTTTAAATGTTATGCAGTCTTATTTGTTAATCGTGCCTTATACAACTTTCTATTCCTACTAACTAGGTTTTGTGTTTGACACAAGAATTTAGATTTGGTAGGGAGTTAAAGATTTTTATAGCATTGCATACTTTTCTTAAATCCTCTGACCAAATATTATTTTTAATTACATACCATATACTCATGTAACACGCAATCTCACATATCATGTGATCCACAAAAAACCCACAAATTTTCACTCATAAAAAATGATTTTATTATGTATCTTGCGTATCCTGTGAGTTCCTTTTTTAAGAGACCAAATTACAATAGACTAACCTCTTTTCCTCTATCTCTTTATCCCATCTTCTACTTAAATAAGTTAAAAACGTAAACGAGAATGATAAGCCTATCATAAGTAACCCTATACCCATACAGTATGATACCATACTATACCATACAGTATGATGATACCATACTATACCATACAGTATGATGGGCCATACAGCTATAAACAATCAAATGAGAAACAGCAGAAACAGCTAAACATGTAAACAATGGCGAAGATGCATATTTGCTATATTTGTATTTTAATACGATATGTGGATATTACATGCATTATTATTGGATACAGTTAAGTTAAACATCATGTTTAAATACAGCTGTATGTTTTGACTAAATGGATATATAGTTTGGTCACCAGTGTAGCCAGGACCGAGCAGTACATACGCTAATTTTATATCGCATGTATGATGCGACCCCCTTAAAATTAGCTTCATAATTAGGTCTTCAAAAATCACATGATACGTAACTATATACGGTATGCTAATGTAAATATTTTTTGTTTGTTTTGGTTTTAATTTTTCCTTTTATGGAATGATAAACTATTTTCCCCGTATAAAAGACCTATAATAATAATTTCTGTGTTCCACACCACTACCAAAAAAAATACAAATAAAAAAAAAACACAATGATTAGTCGACAGAATAATAATAAAAAAAAAGATAATACTTTTAATGCAAGAAGTTTTTGTAAGCAAAGTGCCCTGTCTTGGTCTATTTACGAGGGGCATTGAGTATTTTGGGGCTATTGCCAAGGCAGGTGTCTGTCATTTTTCTTTTCTTTTTATGTTTTCTTTTCTTTCTTTTGTCATTTTTTCTTTCTTTCTTCTTGGTTTCTTTTTTCACTTGGTATCATTTTTTTGTCATTTTCAGGCATTTTAGAGCACTTTAGATTGGCAGGGTTTTGTGTCCTACTTTGAAAATTTACCAATAGTTTGGTTTGTTTGGTTTTACTTATGTAATGGTACATAACCCACTTTACTTATCCCATGAGTGTCTCTAGGACATAAAACAATTTTGGAAATGACTTTTTTATATTCACACTTTTTGTGCATAGGAAAATTTCTTTGAATTCTTTTTTTATTGTTCAACCAGAAGAGAATTTTCACTTTAACTTCAAAATCCCAAATTTCCAGGAATTGGTTCTATAAAGACAGAAAGAAAAAGCCAATATTGAATAGTATCAATAGTATGATCAGAATGTGCTAACCGTGTTTGGAAAAAAAATAATCACTCCAGATACATGTATAAAAAAATATACACATTCAGTTGAAAATAAAAATAAAAAGCATCTTTGATCATGTCTAATATAATAGCAGAAACCTCTCATATATATAGAATATTCAGACAGTGTTTAAACGTTTTATGTTCAGAAAAGAAAACATTTATATACGAACATAAGAAAAATTGAATTAAAAAAAAGGCTTAATTATAATACCTTGTCAGTCATTAATGAAACTATATATTACAAAAATTGAAACATTATATATTTAGAAAGATACACTGTAGTGGATCTAAGAAGGTTGTGTTAATATTTAAGATTGTGCTGTAAATAAAATATGCAATATCCACAAACATAAATTATAAGAAATGGCCAAATGGTAATGATATTCAATCACGACAAAAAATACATGTTTGAAACAACAGATTAAATTTTATATACACAATTTACAATTTCTTTGTAATGATGTGTGCAAAGGTATAGTTTAGAGAAAAAGCTCTGTTTCAGAAATGTTCAATGTCTAAAAGTTATCTGCCTTTGATTAAAAAAGTTGAATTTAACTTAGACAAAAGATTTTCTGTGAAAGATATTGAGTGAAAAAGTTTGTTGTGTAAATTTTTCTAATCTCTCATAAAGGAAGTTTGCTTCTTTGGTGGCACATAATTCCCGTGTGTATCTTTCACGTGTGTGAATCTCAAATGCAACGAAATTTCGTTTGCTATTTCTATTTATAGTTTTCTTAACAACGAAATCAGCTCCAACAAGGCTTGGTAGCTGTTGGGAATTTTTCTGAGAAATGCATAGGCGAATGTTGTATATTTTATTTTTTAGCCAATAGAATTTCTTGTAACATTTAAATTGGGGATGAATTTGTGAAAGATTTTTTTCATGTCAGTTGAGCCTATTTTTGCACAAATTTTGACTGCTTTGTTATGGAAATTTCTCAAAGCTTATTTTTATTTAACAACCAATGAAATTCAAGAAAATGTTTAAAATTGAAATGAGGGTTACTAAAACACTATTTATATTGCTCAAACTATCATTCTCATCTTTGTTGCCATATTTATCACAACGTTTCGGCTGTTGTATGCTCTGGCCTTCTTCAGGTGATTGGAATGTCAAACTGAACCCTTTATTTTGCTCACTGGAGTAGACTGTTCTAATTCCACGTGCCATGTCTAATGGATGTTAATTATCAGTTATCTCCTGTTAATTCCCCTCTCCAAGTTTTCCACTGCCTTAACATGGTATTCAACTCACACTCTTTGGCTCCTGTCACTGGATCTAACTAACGCCTTTATCCACTGTACCATGTGTCCTTGAAACGTTGTGATAAATATGGCAACAAAGATGAGGATGATAGTCCGAGCAATGTAAATAGTGTAGATAACACCTCATCTCAGAAATATAAACAGACATTTAGAAAGAAAGTATGACAAATTGAAAAAAATACAAAATGAAAAAGAATCTGAATGAAATTGGCTAGATTAAAATTTAAAAAATACTTTTAAATTTAAAATTCCCTGCATCCCTAGTTCATGCACATGTCTAGTCACACCAACATAACAAATTTTAGTCCGATGAATCCTAAGGGATGAAATGCCTCACAAGAAAAACTTTTTCCATTTTGTCATGCATTCCCCACCATTTATATATATATATATATATATATATATATATATATATGTGAAAAGTGTATATAAATAAATATATGCATGTATAATTATTTATATATTATATGTCTGTGATACTTATTAAAAGTTTCAATATCAGAGATAGAGCTAACATATTTGGTTGGATAGATGTGAGTTTGTGACCCTGGGTTTCACGCTTTAGTGATCGTCAGACAAACTCTATATATATTTAAACTCTATATATATTTAAGCTTGTGGCCTTTTTGATTATGCTATGCTGTTTTCCACAAAAAAATGGAGGTACCTAATATATATTATGAAATGGTTTAAGTCCAACAATTATTTTAATATATTTTCTGTTTATACATTATTTTTTATAGATGCAAATATTTAAGTAAACGCTCTGTTCATATTAAACAATAAAAACATTTACCAGCCAAAATATCCAAGAAATTTCATAGAAAATATATGTCCTCCAACAAGAATTGAACCTGTATCTTACATGGAACCATCATATAGCTTGATGTGCTTAGCTGCAGAGGAAGCCTCTGGTTAGTAAGGTCAATTTGCTGTTTTTAAACTTCTAATTTCCTATGATTTCTCTTGAATGCTCATATCTCCTTAAATAAATGATATCATATATCATGAAATTCACTAAGTCTGACAATTATTTTAATATATTTTCAGTTTATCTGTTATTTTTATAGATACAAATATTTAAGTAAATGCTCTGTTTATAATAAACAGTACTGACAACATTTCAGCCTGACATAAATTATTTATTGTTATTTTCTATTAAATATTTTGGACATTCCTCAGAACATTATCATTTTACAAAGGAGAGAATAAGAAAAAGATATTTACAACTCAATTGACAAAAAAGACAACATTATCGTTTATTGGGAAACAGAAACATTATCAAGACAGAAACATTATAATTTTTCAGAAAAGGAGAGAAAAAGCAGTAATATTTTACAGAGAAAGGAATTAGGTTTTTAAGTTCCGTGAATTTATAAAAGTAACCCTTGTTGAGTTATATTAAATTATTTAATGTCAAATTATGGCAATTTAAAAGAAAATGCAATGTGGTGACTTTCACAGTGCAATAAAAACCATTGTTTTGGGTTTTATTTTAATGCAATTTAATCATTTAACAGTTAAAATGGCTAGATGTAACCATTCTATGTAAATTCTATGCTAATAGTTTCTTTTCTTGCAATTTTCACTTACACAACTCTCATCGAGCTTTTTGCTTTCCAGTCAACATTGATCTTCCAAAATTTAAATGCATTGTCAACCATTATCTTCTGTTTTCTTAATTCCTGTTTTTTTTTGTTCTCTCCTTTATAATGGCTTTTTTTTCATATTCTCACACACTCTTTGCGTCTTAGTGGCTTTATTGCCTTGCTTGTGGTGAAATGATGAAAAAAAAAAACTTGTGAGGGCTTAAGAATGAGATTACCTCCCTTTGATAAAAAATTAAATCGAAGTACCAACCCCCTCACAAACTAAAAATGCTCCAAATATCATATAACAAAAGATACAGAACGGTTTATACTTGGCTTAAATTTCTATTGAGTTTATTTTATACTCCAATGCCGGTAAAATATTTCTTTATAAATAAATTAATTATAAATTAAAATAAAAACTCGTTTCATAAAATCAACAATATACCTTGCTTTTGTTTCTTACGGTTTTAAAAAGAATTCTTCCAACATTTTCGCAATTTCCATAACTTCTAAAAGTAAATACATGTGATAAAAGATTTCTACTCACTTCTCTTTCAAAAAGATCTTATTTTTAAAACATTCATTTTGTATACACGTTTCCATGGTAATGATTATGACAAATTGTGAAATCGAAACTCCTGTACACGAAATACGTAACGAAAATTATATCTGCCTAAAACTCAAATTAAACAAATACAGTAGATTGCATAATGAAAGGTTAATTGATTAGATTATCTTTTATTGAAAAATGTTCTAAGTTGATTATGAAGATTTACTGATCAATAAAAAAAATTTACTTCAAAAGCCACATTTGTGTAATAATTCCTGTTTGGGTTTTGGTAAAATCCCATTGTACACAGTATTCGTTTCTTTATTTATTATTAATTATTCTAACAGTTGCATTTATTTTTTACGGTGTTCGTCAGTATTTTGTTTGGTACGATTTCTAAACATTCCTCTGGTGTCCTTTTAAATAAGGTGCTTTAAAAAGAATTCTTTTTTTTTCATTCATTATTTTGTTAACTTTTTACTTTGAGCAGCACATGTTCGCACTAGCTGACAACATTATCATTTTTAATTTGGATACAGTTACCCCGCCGAATTATAGAGGAGTTTTGTTTTACGAATTAAGGATTAGTTTTTTTAATTTCCTATGCAACAAATTTAAAATACGCCTAAGATGCTTGCAGCTTGATCAATTCTTTTTATAGGAAAAAAAAAAAACAGTTAAAACTGAAGATAGCTAAAAAAACGTTCTGAAACAATTTATTTTAAAAAGTACTGAAAATGTTCATTAAAATTTCATACAAAATGAAGTTAGAAACGTTTAAAAATGTAATTTAAATAATGAAGAAAAAAAATGAACAAGTGCCTCTCTTCAGTAGTGGAAGGCAAATGCCGCAAATCCTTAATATTTTTTTAAAATGAAACTTATGAAACAAACCAAAACTTGTTTTACGTAAAACACTAAAGAATACCTTTAAAAAATGGGGATACTGAAGGAAGCCAGAGTTTTTTCTTTTTCATAATTACTTTCTTTCGCTATATTCATGAAAATTGAAAAGAAATCCGACATTTTTGCTTTCATTATCACATTTTTTTTGGTTTGTTGCTCTATGTGACCAAAAGAAAAATATATCCTCCTCCTGCGATAATGAATTAAATGAAATCCCCCGAATAATCTTAAAAAAGAAAATAGAAAAAACTGCGAGGAAAAGGTTTGTCCATAGTTAGAACTTGGTGCTGTTTTTTTCATTAAAATTTTTATTGACATTATCATTAAGTACTTAAAGGTAATAAACAAGTCACTTTTTCGCACTTATCAATAAAAAAAATTACTTTTTTAAGTTAAGAATGTTAAAAGGTTTTAATCCATTTGACTTATTAGCAATTAATTAAAAAAAAAAAAAAAAACACTTTAAGAAAATAGTTATAGTTGTTTAAAAAAGTCAAACCGATTTTCTCATTTTTAAAAATAAATCACAAAACGCTTTAATTTAGTTAGAATCTAAAAACGTTTAAACACTGATACCAACAGAAGGAAATGCTATATCGCTACCCTGGAAATATTAAAAAGAAGGGATAATTAATTATAAAATTTTCGATAACTACCATAAGTGATCACTAAGTTCGTAGAAAAAAAAACGAGATAATTATATATATTTGTAAATGAATAGTATTATGAAGCGAAGATGTCCTAATTCCTTATCACTTTTTCAAGTCAGATGTGTTCACAGTAAATATAACTGAATGTATTTATTCTTGCTAGATCATTTTTTGCTAAGTAACACTATCTAACCGAGAACAAAAAAAAATCACTCGGCATATTAGATTCCGGAAGTCGAAACACCGGAAGTTGATTGAGGCAGTATGGCAGATATTGGTTCAGACACGTCAGATTTGCCGACCAGGGAAAGGATTTTAGCTGAATCCGGTAAGGAAAAAATAAACATTAACTTTTGATTTTAGTCAAGAATTATTAACCTAAGTTCATTCTTCTCAGATCGAGACGTTTAAGCAGCCAACGAATTAATTCTTCCTAATGTTTTGGTCTGAAATGTTCAAGCCTAATCAATATTGTGTCATTTTCAAAGTGAAACTTGTACAATCCCACACTTGTGTATATTATTTGATATCTTGTTTTCAAAGCACATGACATTTTTTTGTACTTGCTTATTAAAAATATCAACAAAATGCGAAATGCCGTTAGAACCTTTTTAAATTGTATATCTTTTCTTTGTTTCCAGCTGTTTAATAATTTCTATTTCATAACTCTTTTTTGACAATAAATGACATTTACCTTTTTAAATAATATTTATTTATTTAATATTTTAAATTCATCACTTTTTAGTTTTTAACAGAATTAATTCACTTAATTAAAGCATATAAATTTATGATATATTTATCTATTTAGTCCTAGAAGTATTATTTCGTTATGTTCATTTTTCAGATCCATATTTTCTATTTAATTAACTATGTCCAACAATGAAATTGGAATCGAGAATTTTTTTTTCTTTTTAAGTTCATCAGCTTTTTTAGGGTCTTAAATTTCCTTCAGTATTTTTCTCTTAAAAATGAATTAAATTTGAAGTGTCGAAAATATCCCTCCACCTGGACATTTACTGTGACATTTTTCTTTTTTCGATTATTTCAAATTTGTTTAAAGTAAAACTGTTAGGTTAATTCTTAATCTTACTTCTGAAAGAGAAAGAAAAAAAACCTTTTTTTCATGAAAGACTTTTATTTTTAAAAAGGTGAATTTTTTTCACAATAAAATAAATAGAATACCTTTTTAGTACTTGAACCATAAAATCTTTGTAAATGTTTGTTTATTTTTCATTTCTTTCAGCATTTTCAATACATTTTTCGTGTTCTTTTTTTAGCTTTACTTTTTATTGCACTAAATTTTTATTTTAATTAACGAACCGGTGTTTTTTTAATTACGCAAATATATTTCTAAAAACTGGTTTTATATTTT
The DNA here is from genome assembly GCA_903632075.3 of Acanthosepion pharaonis. Lineage (NCBI taxonomy): Eukaryota > Metazoa > Mollusca > Cephalopoda > Sepiida > Sepiidae > Acanthosepion > Acanthosepion pharaonis. The sequence continues at coordinate 701,191 of CAHIKZ030001617.1, read as the reverse complement.
TAAAATCGTTTTTAAAAATTACTTCAATTTACTTAATGCTTCAGTGCACTTAAAGACAAAACAATTTAACAATTACTTATTCTCTTACTTAAATTTACTGGGTTGGGAGTGTCGTGTTTCAGTGTATTATTTCATCATAAAGATACACGCCTTTTCAAGGCTTTTTTTTTTAAATTGTAAACAAGAATCAGTTGTAAGACAGAAAAACAAATTACCACGGAAGGATTTTTTATCTCAATTTCGCTAAATATATTTTTAATTTTATACGCCTAAATTTAATTGTATGTTTTTTTTAGCGTTTCAAACATTTTCTAAATATCATGATTTGAATTATCTCCCTTAAATTTTTTTAACTTGCTTCATATTCTGAGCCATTTTTTTTTATTTGAAAACAGTGTTTTAGTTTTAGAAATAAAAAAGCGAAAAATGTTGTCCCAGCTGCGTTATGATTTGTTTTTAAACTATTTTTCCGTTAGTACAAAATGTGATTTAATCTGCCAGAAGAAAAATGCCCAGATACATTTATTATTTTAAGTTACTTTCGATTCATTTAGCTCATAGAAATATTCCCACGGCATACATAGTGCCGTGTCACTTCAAGAGGTAGGTGATCATTTTGACAATAATATGGTTCGCCACAACACGTTTTGTACTTAAAATGTTTGTTTGTTTGTTTTTTTTTTACTTTTTAGTTATCTCTGGTGTTAACTTGAGACCCAATAAATGTTTAATTTCAAATTAATTTAATTTAAATTTTAAAGTATAGAGCAGTAATTTTCAACCGCCGTGCCGCGGCACACTAGTCTTTTTCCATTTTATTGCAATCTTCTAATATTATTGATGTGAATTAGGCTTCCCAACACTAACATAAAAAATATGAAGCGAGAAAGATAGCGCTCAACTAAAGAAGAGGGTTTATTCAGTAAGCGTTATTGTGCATTCTACCAAACATTGAAGAAATCATGAACAAACACCAGTCACAGGTTTTAAAACTGCACAAATAGTTGAATAGAAACATTGAAATAAATTAAGTTCATATTGCATATGTATTTTTAAAAAAAATCTATGGTTTTATTTCATATTTTTCCATATTTTCATTTGCACCTAGGTGTATTGTTTAAAAAGATTGAGAAATACTGGTATAGAGACTCTCTCATTTAAGATGCAACTGTTCATTGTGTTTGAAAACTCGGGCTCTGAATGGTTATTCTGCCACCCAAACTCCAAAATGTTCAATGATTTGTTGCTTTTCTTTGGATCTTTGGCATCAACAAAGTTATCTTCACGAATAAGAACATTTTCTTATGTGTAAATTCCGCTTTGTTTCTGATTAGCTTGATTGTACACTGTCCATGTGTCACTGACTACATGTGAACCTGACAGCAGTATGTTGTTCTCTTTATCAATTGTTTTTCAAGTTCTGTTTAGCCCAATAACTATGAAGCAATTTTTCTATGTGCCATGTCTCTTCAGGATGTGGGCAATCATGGATCTTAACAATTTCCTATCCTTTGTAGCTCTTAGTAAATGTAGCTTTTGCTATCACTTCTAATCCCTGTTCTGCCAACCATTTATACAATCCATTACATTTGCTTATATGCTAATACCCTTGGGGAAAGGTATGAATCCTCCCCCCCCTCCTCCCAGCTATGTATAAATAGCAAGACAGACCGGGTTCTGTAGCCTTGGATGGCAACTGGTCTACTGCAGAAAGAAATGGCAACCTACTGTGGGGGAAAAAATCGAATGATACATGATCACCTAAGCGTATATCATGCATGGCACATGACTGACTGATATTCACTTACGTGCTAATATACTTGGGAAAGGTTTGAATCCTCTTCTCTCCCCCCCATCCCCCAGCATTGAGTAAATAGCAAGACAGACCTGATGGCAACTGGTCTACCACAGAAAGATATGGCAACTTACTGTGGAGAGAAAAAATCTGCCTCGTCAGTCATATATTGAAAGATACATGATCGCCTTAGAGTGTATCACGCATAGCACATAACTGACTGAATGACCATCCTTAGTGAGTTTTTATTCACATATATATTCTACATTAACAAAAAAAAGGGATATAGACATCTATAGAATTTACTTTTAAAGAAAACCTCTCATTTATTAAGCTTAGAATTCATAGACAAAGGAATATATACACGGGTAAATCAGGAGATAAAGGCAATTTTGAAATTGCACAGTAAATGCACTGATGCATGGGGTGACTGGTAGCTAACCACCCACAACATTCCATTGTTCAGTCAAGTGGCAGGGAGCCAAGAGTTCAGACATTTAGATTCTTTACTCAGCAACTGCACTATCAAGGACCAACATTTGCGGGTAGAGGGATCCAAACCTGGAAATCTATCACTAGATGTTGGCATGTACTATGGATCAACAAAAGACATATGACTGGGTAGACCGCTTTAAAACTGGAAGAAAAAGTGTAACAGACAAAAGCTGATCTGGTTGCTCATCAGCATTGCACATGGAAGAACACATCCAGATGCCTTGATCAGAAAAGACCAACAAATCACATTGTCAGAAGTGGCAGCAATGGCAGGCATCAGCTATGGATCTGCACAAGCCATAGTGCATGATGGCATTGGGGGGGGGGATAACAATAAAGTTTGGGTGCCCAAACAAGCAAGTGGTGCAGATGTGGCTTCGTGAAGGGAGGAAAAATCTTATTGAACAATATCAGAAGTGCATCACTGTGCAAAGGGGAAATATCGGAAAAGTGACATGCATTTGTTCTTCATCCGTGGAAATAAAGGTGTTGTATTGAAATTTGCTTTTTCTTTTTGATTTACCTTTGTGTTTACAATTATTCACTTATATAGTACTCCTGAAAATGGCTGGAGGAATGACCAGCTTAGTGTTAATTGAAAATGATTTAAATCTTAGTTTAAGATAGAACTAGTTGTATAAATACTAACCATTTAAATTTGATTCAGTGATTAATTAATACTTATTCAGAAATTATCTTTAAAATGTCAGGCAGGGAGATTCAATAATCTGGTTTTCCAAGCTCTAATAGTGTTGAAAATCTGTTCTTCGGTTTAACATAACTTCACTTTCTATTTAATATCTGTTAAAATACTTTAAGTTAAAAACAAAACATCTGTCTATATTTCTGCAATGAGTTATTGTCATTATTTACACTATTTACCTTATTTGGAATGTTGTCATCATCTTTGCTCCCATATTCACAACATTTTGACCGTTGTACACTCCGGCCCTTTTCAGGTGATTGGAATTTTGAACCAAACCCTTTATTTTGTTCACTGGCGTAGATTGTTCTTGTTCCATATGCCATGCCTCTTCTGGATATCTCAGTATCAGTTATCTCCCTTTTAAGTTTTTTTTTTTTTTTTTGTTTGTTTACCTCTGCTCTAGCCAGGTATTGAACTCAAAACTCCTTGGGTCAAGTCACTGGATTCAACCAACGCTTTTATCCACATGTCCTTGAGGACATCAGTGGATGAAGTTTTGGGACTCATAAATGTAATGTCTCAGTAATTGTTTTTTTTACCAGAGCTCATATCAGAATAGAATACACTTACCTCACTAGGCGAAGCGAGCACATACCTGTTTGGCGTGTAAATTCAACATGGCTGACGTTGCGCGGGAATGAAGTGTGGCCATTTGCAATCTTCCCAATACGTATATGTGACACTACTCTTTTTACTAGCAGTCATTTGCATGTGTGATTGGAAATAATAATAAATAGTGGAAGAGTACAGAGCGTTTGTTTGGACCAAAGTGTGTAAAAGTTTCACTGCAAGCGTTGAACCTTATTGATTAGTTGTGCATTTACACCTCCAGCTTTTGACCGTTTCCCCCGCCCTCCAGATTGTGATTTAACATCAGTTGTTATTATTGTTTTTCTCTAGCACCCCATATTACTGGTTCGCATATTGTATTCACGTCTATGCATGGCTAGCTTAGGAGATCTTTGTGGCCTAGCATATATGCTGATTCCTTAAATTTTCATATTTTCCAGTGACGTTATCTGTTTATTATTTCAACCTCATCCCACAATGTGTGGTGATCTTCCTTTTCCCTCCATATGTGATCAATCACACCAGATTTTTCTATTTCCCCTTGTGTTACTGCAGTCTTATCTTAAGAAGTCAGCCTGTTTCTCCTTTATATTTCTTACCACAGCTGCATGGGATGGTATACACACAGTTCTTAATCATATTCTCCTCTATAGGAGGTCCTACTTAGAAGAACTGTGAAGTGCTGAACAATAGTGTTAAAAAAATACATAATTGATTTGTTTTATATGGCTTATTAACTTTTTTGGTTTATTTAAATCCAAAACATATTTTGGTTTTCTCAAGTGAATATTGCTTTAATTTTTTTTTTTTTTTTTTTTTTGAGAATAACAATTTTTCTAGATACAAGTTTTACTATTTGACCCAAAGCTCAGGGAGGAGATAGATTCAAACCTATCCTTAGGTTATTTGCACATAAGTGGATGTAATGACCTCAGCTGGAATTTGAACTCGGGTCTCTGATTTCTCATCCATTATCCATTACACCATCCACACAAGCCGAATTGTTAATTATGCTCTTCAATGATCTCAGTTTGTAGCATTTACTATTTAGAAATCATGTGAATTATTTTCTCCTGTTTCATTTAAGTGGTCCATTGCTGACATTTTGGAATGTGTTTCCAGGCCATCCATATCATCCTTTGACTGGAAATCCCAAATATCCATGGCACATAAGTATTTACTAAGTATTATCAAATTTGGTTGTCAAGGAGGAGGTACCCAATGAGGATTGGGCTTATTACAGTAGTAAAAGTGAAAGATTTTAATAAAATAGTTATATTCTAAATAGGTTTAAATGGACTAAAATTTAATCCTTATACATGTGTAAGTTTCATTAAACTTGTTCCTGTGTCTGATTTAATTTTAGTACAACTACAGGATCTGTTTTGAGTGATGATCTTAACTTTGGTCTGTATACCATTATTGTATTATAATTTGCATTATTACTGTATACCAGACCCTCTCTGTCTCTGTATCTCCCCTTTTGGTTCTCTTGTCTCTGTATCTCCCCTTTTGGTTCTCTTGTCTCTGTATCTCCCCTTTTGGTTCTCTTGTCTCGGTATCTCCCCTTTTGGTTCTCTTGTCTCGGTATCTCCCCTTTTGGTTCTCTTGTCTCGGTATCTCCCCTTTTGGTTCTCTTGTCTCGGTATCTCCCCTTTGGTTCTCTTGTCTTTCATCTCCCTTTTGGTCCTCTTGTTGTCTCGGTATCTCCCCTTGGTCCTCTTGTCTCAAAATCTCCCTTTTGGTCCTCTTGTCTCGGTATCTCCCTTTTGGTCCTCTTTGTCTCGGTATTCTCCTTTTGGTCCTCTTGTCTCTGTATCTCCCCTTTTGGTCCTCTTGTCTCTGTATCTCCCCTTTTTTGTTATTAATTCTCCAATATGTCTTGTTCAATTAATTTCAGAACATTTAAACATAGTATGTATTTGTCTTACTAATCTTGATTCTGCCCACCACCCTTTTCAATTCAGTAAGCCTATGCCTAGCTCATTGATAATGTTCCTTCTTAAAAATTAAAAGAAAAAAACACTTTTTTAAACTTGATTTTCATTAACAATAACATTGAGTTGAGATTAAAGCATTAATTTGCTTACAGTTGGGAGATTACATCTCACACCCTAAAATCAGATGATTGACTGCAGTCAATATTTTGGGTGGGGATAAGTAGAGATACATTAGTCCTTTGCATTTTACATATAGAAAAGAATCTTTATTTCTTTTGTATATACCTATTTGCAATGTACGTGTACTGTGAAATGGTTTTAATCAGACATTGTATGTGGTGTAGATGCTTTCCAATTTTTATTTTTTATTTTTTTTTTTTTTTTTTAATTTATAAATCTCTTAAGTCATTGAGACAATGAGAGTAAAAATGAAAAATAGTTATTTCTCATTGCAAAGATCTATTGCTATGACTGAAAATCATTTTCCAGCTTACTAAAAAAATGATTTATATTGTATGTGTGTGTGCACGCATACAATTATCCGTTAACATTTTGCACTGTGCACCATTTATAAATATGAAATCCCCCTCAAAATATAGCATTTTATATATTAGTACTATATACTTGAAATTTCAGTAGCCTGGCTCTCAATTTCAGTCAAAATTGTTTTAGGTGTTGCCATAGAAGGATATGACTACACAACCAAGAAATTCAAATTCAATTTGCATTGGCAAGACTAACATTTTGCTTGACAAAAATAGTTACCAGTTTCTAGCTTGACAATTTTTCAAAGTGAGCAAATTTCATTTTCAAAATAAAAAATCACTACGCAAGAAACCTGAATTAAAAAGGTCTTTTGAAAAGCATTTAAAATAAAAGCACTCTTATATATAAGATATATATATATATATATATATATATATATATATATATATCTTGTATATATATATATATATATATATATCTTATATATATATATATATATATATATATATATATATATATATATATATATATATATATCTTGTATATATATATATATATTTTATATATATATATATATATATATATTATATATATATATCTTGTATATATATATATCTTATATATATATATATATAAAATATATATATATTGGTATACACGGAATGAATTCCAATAACCAACAATTACTATTCTTAAAAGAGTGCTCAATACAAAGTAGAGCAGATATAATTATTTTTATAAAAAAATTTATAACATAAGTATGTTATAAAATCACTACAAAAATAGCCATTTTGTTTCAACACACTCTGTGTCTTATCAAGTGATGGTGTTGAAAAGAAAATAAATGGTTTTAAAAGTTTCAGATGAATTAACGATCCTACACTAGGGGGAGCATTGTTACAAAAGCTAGAATAACCAATCAAAAAATATAAGTACAGAAAGATTCAAAAGCTTGACAACAAAATCCTGCTATTATAGCTATTTAGATCTTTAAATATATATGTAATATTAAAAATAATTTATACTAACTAATAATTATAAATTTATATGATAAAATTTAATATTAAAATTAAAAACTGGCAATTTTAAAAATCCAAATTTAATCACTATTAAGTTTAAAAACTACAAAATTATTGAGAAAAAAAAAATATATATGTTTATTCAATTCATTTCTTCATTGAAATTACGTCTGACAAGACGAAAAAGCTAAATATATCCGGTCATCTGATAATACATGTATATATTTTTTTTTTTTCCGTTTTTTTTTAAAGTTTGTGAATATGGTCTTAAACTCACGCGTGACACAACAAAAACACAATCAGATATATTACGCATCCAGACATAATTAGATACATATACACACACACACACACACACATACACACACACACACACACAATATATAAAAAACAAAAAAGTATGTATGAATATATATATATATTTTTTTTTTTTTTTTTTTTTTTATGTGTGTTAATTTGTTTTTGTTGTGCACATGTATATATATATATATATATATATATATATGTATATATTTGTGGATTTTTTTATCCTGTTTTTCTTTTGAAATATATAATGAAACTATTATCAACTTATATGATTAATAATATATATATATTTTTATTGATATTTATTGTTTTAGAGTTTTCGTTTTAATATATTAAATAATATTATTTTAAACATTTTATTTTATATATTTGCTCCCTTAAGTTTATAATTCAATAAGTGGTTAGCATTTATTTAAGTCTGAAATATTTACTGGTTGTGATTTCTCAATGTCTATGCCATTGTGGATGTATGTTTGTGTATATATTGACCTATCTATCACATAATTGCATTGAAAATAGATTTAGTTGAAGCCATAAAATTGCATACAAAATATTTAGATTTCAGCAATAAATAACCCATAGAGGATGATATGCCGCTAAACAAAATCAACTAAACCTTTGTCTCCATGTTGAAAAGTTCTCAGGTCAACCAGGAAGGAAGTATAAAATCTGGTGTTTGCCCATTTAGTTTGTGCAAAGAAATTTCCATTACTACTACTTATATATAATAGGATGCTCTATATATTTATATTCCTATTTATTTTCAAAGATCAGTCAGTTATGTGCCATGCATGATACATGCTGACAAGGCAGATTTTTGCTGCAGTAAGTTGCCATTTCTTTCTGCAGTAGACCAGTTGTGATCCAAGACTATAGAACCCAGTCTGTTCTGCTATTTACCCATAGCTGGGTGGGGGAGAAAAAGAGGATTCATACCTTTCCCAAGGGTATTAGCACATAAGTGAATGTAATGGATTTGACTAGAATTCAAACTTGGCTCTCCAATTCCTCATCCAAGCCGCCATCCATTACTCTACCATGCCTGCTTGTGACATAAAGACATTTTTAAAATATATTTTGATACAATTTCTACAAAATAAGAAGATTCTTACAACCCAATCCTCCAAGGGAACGGGAGTGTTTGTACCTCAAATCAATATTTAAAGTGTTATAATGTCATGCTTTTTCATAAATTGAGACATGCATCATATATTGATAGGTTTTATCAGTATCATAATAAAGGATTACAAATCCCATAAACATTAAATTCTTTTAAAGACTTATAAAAGTTCAGCAACTGAACAATAGAAGGTGAACAAATTTATTTTTTCTATAAATTTATACAATCCTCAATATAGCATTATTAAAATCCATTATAAATTGCCTCCATTTTCAGAGATACTGCAATATAAATACAGATTTATAATAATAAACACATCATTGCATTTTTTAATTTTTATTTTCAAAATAATAAAATTTAATTTCTCACATGCCTTTTTTCTTTCTTTTTTTTTTTATAAAAATAAAATAATAAAAAAGTTTGCATGTTTGTGTTCATAAAAAAATGCAAAACAGATTTCAATCTACTTTTTGACAACCACTTGATTTAATATTGTCAAAAAAAATCTTATCCAATACATATTTAAATTTTCAAAATGAAAAAAGTCAGAAAATGAATTTAATCCATTTATAGTCTGTGTGGCAAATATTTTCAATGTGATCCATAATTTTGGATATTTATATATTTTAATCAATTTAGACAAAACAGTTTTTTTAAAAGATAGAATGATAATAGTACAAAAAAATTTTATAGCAACTATTAACAAAAAAATCGTAAAAAATGCTTTTGGTCAAAAACAATATTTACTTTTTAAATAATAGGATATTTTTTCATTTTCCCAAAATACTTCCAAACAATTTATTTTTAAATAAAAATTGATTTTGAACCATAAAACTTGTTTTGAAATATTATTTTTTTTTGTTGCTTTTTAAACATTTTGAAATATCTTGAATTATTTTTTGTTTGTAATGTTTAAAAATTTGAAAAATACTTAAAAACCTTTGTTTTTAAAATTTGAAAATGGTTTGAAATTTTCCTGAAATAAAATCCAGTTTTTATTAAATAAAAAAGGGATGTTGATCATTTAAAAAACAAATAAAAATCAAACTGGTTTAATAAAAATAAAATAATTATATCTATTATTGAAAAAATTAATCTAAAAATTTTTTTCATGTTCTTTAATTTATGATTGTTTAATTTTTTGTTTTTATTTTTTTTGCATTTGAAAAAATAATTTGATTCAATGATGGTAATGGATTTAAATTTTAAATTCATTAATAAATCTTTGATTTAATATGGTATAAGTGTAAAGTTTTGTAAAATTTTAAAATAAAATGAAGATAGATAATTGGAAAAAAATTGAAAATAATGGGAAATGAAAAAAAAATAAAAATAATTTTTAGCTAATATTTTTAAATCATTAACATTTTTTTTTTTAAAATAAAAAAATAAATGGAACATTATTATTTTTTTTTTAAAAATTTTGTTCAAAATTTTTTTATAATGGAAATATTTATTCATAAATGAATCAAAATATTTGTGATCAAACTTTTTATGTGTATTTATTTCAAAATAAAAGGTCTGCAAAAATCCAAATTTAAAAATTTTTGTATTCATAAATAAATTTATTTTTTTGAAAAAAAAAAAAAAAGAAAATAAAAAAAATTATGGAAATTCTTCAATTTTTTAATGTTTTTTTCTTTTCAAAAAAATAATTTTAAATTGAATATTTTGAATTTTTCATGTCAAACTTATTAATTTGATTTTTAAACCTGAAAATTAAACTTAAACAATTACTTTTATTTGTAATTCATTATTAAAAAAAGCAATTTTTTTTAAAAATGTTCAATTTTTTCAATTTTATATTTTTTAACAATAAAAATCATTTCAAATATTAAAAAATTTCTATTGATTTGTGTGTGTTATGTTGTTTTGAAAATGTGTTTGTTTTTTTTTTTTTTAATTTTTTTGAATTAATTTTATAAAAAAAAAATACAAATTTAGAATAAAAAAGAAAATGGTAATTTGGTGTTTTCTATAAAAAAGGTAAAAAAAAAAAAAAAAAAAAAAAAATTTAATAATTTTGATTTTGTTATTTTTTTTTGAATTGTTTGTTCACTTTTTAAATTAATGATAAAAAAGATTTTTTGAAATTAAAAAAAATTTTTTAATTTAAATTCTGTTTTTGGCATTTAAGATTTATTGAAAATTCAGAATATTGATTTTTTTTGATTTAATTTTTTTTTTTAAATTTTTTGAAATTTTGATACAAACAACTTTACAAAAATTTAAATTTGCATGGCAAAGTAAAATTTAAAACAATGGCTCATTTGTTTGCTTAAATTTAATCATTTTTTTTGATTTTGTTTTTTTATATTATGTTTTTTAATTTTTTTTTAAATTTTTTTTTTTTTTTTTTTTTTTTTCATAAAAATTTTTAAAAATATAAAATTTTAAAATTTTTGTTTTTCATTTATTTTTTTCAAAATATTTTTGAAATCAATTTTTTAATATATATTTAAAAAAAATTTATTTAGAAAAAGATAAAAATTTATTTTTTTTTTGCATTTCATTTTGGCAAATTTTCCTTTTTTAAAGATATTTAAAAAAAATAACTTTAATTTAATTTTTTTTTATTTTTTTTTTTTTTTACATTTTTTTGAATCAAGCTTATAATGAAAAATTTCATTTTTTAATAAAATCAAATAAAATTTTTTTTTGGTATATATTAATGTAATTATGAAAATCCATTTAAATCTTACCTTTCCAAAAAACTTTTTGTTTATTAACATTCATTTTTAATTAGTTTTTTTTTTATTTTATAGATCCAAAAATTTCAAATTTGGACATGCCCATCCATTTCTGGCTTTTGAAAATTCAAGTCTGAATTTTTCATTGATTTCAAAATTTTATATCCTTTCAAAAAAATAAAACAAAAATTCATTTCTTTTTTGCATAAAAACTTTTTTTTTAGATTTAAATGAATTTTTTTTTTTCTTTATTTCATTTTTTGAAAATTTTCTAAAATAAAAAAAAAAGAATAAAATTTTCAATTTCTTCAATTTTTGTTTTTTGGTTTTTTTTTAAACTGAATCATTAATTTCTAAATCCAAAATTGATTTTTGAAAATTCAAAATTTGCAAATTTTTTTGTAAAATTTTTTGAAATTTAAATTTATAATTTCAAATTTTTTTGTGTCAATAATTTTAAATTGAATTTTTTTAATTAATTATTCAGAATTTTTTTTTTATTTAAATCAAAAAAAAAATTTATATTTATTTTCCATTATTTAATTAATTTCATTTTTTTATTTAACCTAAAAATAAAAATTTTTTTTAAATTTAAAATTTAATTTTTGGGATTTATTTCAAATCATAATTTAAATTAATTTTCAAAATTTTTTGAAAGAAAAAACAATTAAATTTTTTTTTTGTAAATTCAATTCTAAATATTTAATTTATAATTTTGAATTTTTTTTTTAATAAAAATTTGTTTTTTTTGATTTTTTTCTTTGAATTTTTCAATATGGAATTTAAATAAATTTTTTTTATAATTAATAAATTTTTGATGCAATTTTTCAATTTTGATTTTTTATTTTGTTTTTTTTTATTTGAAAAAATATTTTTTTTTTATTAAAAAAAAATTTTTTTTTTTATTTTATGTTTATTTTTTTTTTTAAATTCAAAACAGTTTGATTTTCTTAAATGTATTTAAAAATTATCAAAATTTAATTTTTTTATAAAAAAAAATATCTATAAAATTTAAATATTTTATTCATTTTTTATAAATTTATTTTTAAATATTTATTGTTAAAACAATGATGAAAAATAATTTATAAAATTTTTTATGAAAAAATATTTTTTAAAAAAAAAAATAAAATGCAGTTTTTCCAAAAATTAAAATTTTTTATGTTTGTACTTTATTAACCCCCATTTTTTTGTATAATGTAAATTTTTTTATTTTTTTTAATTTAAAAATTCAAAAAAATTATTTGATAAATTTTTAAAATTTTTTTTTTTTTTATTTTTTAAATTTTTTTTTTTTTGTCCTAATTAAATCATTTTTAATTTTTCTTTTAAATTTTATAAATCTTTGTCTATCTTTTTGTTATCTTTATTTGTAAAAATCTAAAATAAATCTGTATTGGCTATTAAATTTCTGTCTATTTTGTATTATTAAATCTGTCTATCTATTTATATTTTAAATTATTTCATATAAGTTAATATATCTATCTATGTACATAAAAATCTATCTATTTTTTTAAATAAAATTTCTTTTTTGTGAATTCTATCTCTTTTTAATGTCTGTCTATCTATAATATATAATAATCTTTAATAAATTTTATTTTGAAAATGATCTATCTAAATCAATGATGTATGATAAAAAAATTCTATCTATGTTCTTCTATTTTTTAAAATTATTTTCTAATTTTGTTTCTATATCTCATCTGTTGTATCTATATTTATATTATATTTCTATGTCTGATATATAAGAATTGTCTGTCTGTCTGTCTCTTCAATGTAAAAAAAATGTGAATATCTGATGTAATTTTTTTTTTAAAAAATTCTGTCTATTCTCTTTTAAAAACTTTGTCTGTAATATGTTATTATCTCTTTTTGTCTGTCTTCATCTATCAAATCTTTAAAAATTCTATCTATTTCAAAAAATTCTATCATTTGTCTATCTGTATAAATCTATATTTATTTATATATATATATATCATATATATATATATATATATATATATATGATATATATATATACATAGTAAAATGGATAAATTGTCATCTAAATTATATAAAAAATGAAAATAACACTGACATCTCATTTTAACAGATATATTTACCAAAATTACACAAAAAAATATCTTGAAATACTAAAGAGTAAATTTATTCAATAAAATCACCATTGGCTTCAACCACAGGCCTCCAGACAACTTTGGAATCTCCTGCAACTCTTCTGGATGGTCTCCTTGTTTAAGTTGGTGAATGCTGCCATAATCCTTGCCTTCAGTTCATCTTTGGTGTTACAAAGGAGTTTTGTTGGTCTCTTGCTCAACTGCACCCCCCACACATAATAATCAAGGGGGTTTGCAGTCTGGGGAGTTAGGTGGCCAGATGTAAGGGGTGATGTGGTTGCAGAAATTGTCTGACAGCCATGACTGGGTTCTCCTGCTTGTGTGGCATGGTGCAGAGTCCTGTTGCCAGACATAGGGTCTTCCAGCAGCCACCCTCTTGACCCAGGGCAGCACTACCTCCTCAAGGCAAATTTGATGTAGGCCTCTTATGTTGAGTCTGAGGCCCTCATGGGAAGAATGAATTAGGAGGATTTTTTTCCAAATCTTCAGAACAATCAGTGATAGATTTTCAAACACCATCTGTAAATATTTGTAATCACCATTAGACTCATCCAACTCTTTCAAAATCCTTTGCAATGTCCTCAGATTGACACCCAAACACTCTGAAATGTTTGTATTGGAGCTTCAACTGAAATGCCAAGTAGTACAGCATTGACAAAATCAAAATTTCAGGCATGTATGTGAATTGCAAATATAAAATGTCAATTTTTTCTCACAGATGGTGCCCAACTGACCCTACTATACTGTGTGTGTATAAAATCAAAAAAATGTAATATGCATATATATGTGCATGTAAATATGTTTGATGTAAAATATGTCTGTATATATAATGGGTGCATACATAAATGTAATAATAAATATATATATATATATATATATATATATATATATACACTGTTGTATTGTCTCCTTCTCTTAAACTATGTTAAAATGGACTGAATTTAGAAATAATATATCCCTTTTTTAGCAAATGTTTGCAGAACATTAGAATTGTAACTAAAAAATCAGCAGATAATAAAGAAAAATTATACAAAGGAGTAACTGAAGGACCCTGGAAACAAAGAAACTGTGCACACAAAACTTCCTTTACAAATAGTAAATACGTGAACAGCACTATGATTTCTCAACATATCTGGGAGATTAAAAACAAAAAACAAATTATACCAAAAATACCATGGAAAATGAGGAAAAGAACATCAGCCTACAACAATCAATCCAAACTCAGCTTGGAGGAAAACATAGCTATAATTACCTTCTCAGACCAATACAAATTACTAAATAAACTATCAGAACTCCTCTCAAAATGCAGGCATAAAAACAAACTTTTACTACATTACTTAAAAATCAAACTGAAAACAAACAAGAATAAATGAAAATAAATAAGATAAACAGAAACAAGAAAATAAATTAATTCAAACAAATAATTAAATAAACGAAGTAAATAATAAACACACCTGACCTGTACATATAAAAAGTTGAGCAAAAACATAACTCACATGGCCTGATGATTGATTGCATTTAGCATGAAACAGACTGTCACCTCTGTGTGTTGACTTCTATGTCCATTTTATATTTACATATGCTCTATCCATGAATATTGAACACTTTAACCCATAAATATAACATATCTTAAAACTATATTTTATTTTTTATATACACACACACACACATATATGTATGTATGTATGTATGTATGTATGTGTATACACACACACACACACACTAAACTCTGCTTGTCATCCTGTCTATATAATCCATTATAATTGTTAGTTTAATAATCATATTTTCTTACAAGTGCAGTTTCCACTGACCTCTGTCTAAGTCTTCCACCTCTTCCTCCTCCACCTATCACTGCCAGATTCGTGTCTCTGTTTTATATTCTGCTGAGAAATTTTTGATATAAAGTTTTTTTTTTTTAATAGAATTTTATGTATGTATATTCATTTGTGGTGCATCATCCAACCATTCCTTCACCCTTCTTCCTCTTTCCAAAATAGCTGACATGAACATTCCCAGAAAAAAAAAGTTCTAGAACGCCATTTTAGTTTGTCTAATTCCCCCATTTACAGTCCATCTAAAATAAAAAGTAAAACCTGTTTATGCTTTAGCATGAAGTGTGGAAATTGTATTTGTACTTTTTCTATAAGTATTTTCATGATAATTGTTCTGAGGAGCTTTCGTCTTCGGTATCTTGACTTTATGAATTTAAGCACAGTACTAGATTGGCATTCCGGCTTCTTGCAAGAAGACAAGATGAATGGTTGTTAGCAAAAGGGACACCTCAACATGCAAATAACAAATTGGAGAAAGCAAAATCAAACAAGTACAAAAATTTAAATATCTAAAAAGTCTTTTAACAGAGGATGGAAAGTATGACACTGAAATCGAAAAGCACATTGGGATATAGCCCAGAATGTATTGCAAAAACTAAGCAAAATATTAAGAAACAGAAAAATTTTATTAGAAACAAAGAAAAGAGTACTGAACTGTTACATGATATGTCTTCTTGTATGGCAGTGAATGCTGGACAATCTCCTCACAGATGAAAAAGAGACTGGAAGCAACAGAAATGTGATTTTACAAAAGGATGCTGAGGAGACAGTGGACCAAATATGTGAACAAGAAAGTTTTAGAGAAAAAGGAAACTTATACTTAACATCAGGAAGAGACAGTTGAAATTTTTGGAAAATTTTAATTTCTCATGAGGAATTCATGAAAGGCTTTTTGTAATCTTTAAATTTCAGGACAAATTTAGGGACAGAGGAAAACGGCACATAATGTACTTGATGAGTTTAAGTAAATGAATGGCAGAACGGTTTAGGAGAAATAACGAAAAGACAAAATTTATTAAGAGCTACAAAGGGCAGGAAATCGTGGAGAGTCATGATTGCCTGTGTCCCAAGAAAAAAATAAAGAAAAATTTTTGTCTTCTAATTAGGAAATTTACAACAGATCCTTACCAATACTGATAAAAATTCAGTAAACTTGGACCTTAGTGCCCACAAAAAGACAGTTTTTCCCTTGACACCGCTATTATTTTAACTACCTTCACTCCTCAGCAATGTTTGTTTTAAAAAGCAATGATTAGAAATAAAACCTAAACATATGATCTAAGTGAATTTATTTTCTTTGTTCTTGAGAATTGACAACAAAAATAAATACTATTTATTTATTAGATTGTTTATTTACACTATTTATTATACTATTTATTGGAATGGTTAGCAAAACATTGGCTAATTGCCGATCCATTCAAACTTTATAAAATGGTAAATAATAAGGATTCCCTCCTAGTTGGTTCACATATTTATAAATTTTAAAAAAAAAATTGTTTTTCTATTTATTTCTTTATAAATTGATGATAAATATTGCATTTTATTATTTACATTATTTTTTTACTATTGTCCTCATCTTTTTTCATTTTATCTATCACAATGTTTTTGGCTGTTCTATGTCCGGCCTTTCTTCAGGTGGTTGGAATGTCGAAATGAACCCTTTATTTACAAAATTGGGGTAGACTGTTCTAATTCCAAATGCCATGTTTGATGGATGTCATGTTATCAGTTATCTCCTGTTAAAAAAACCTCTGAAAGTTCTCCACTGCCTTAACTGGTTTTGAACTCATTTCTTTGGGTCCTGTCACTAATGTACATAATACCTCATCTCAGAAATATAGACAGACTCTGAAATATTGCATTGCATTAGTTTTAATTGTATTAGTATTTAGAATGTTGTATATATAAAATTATTCTTGTAAATAACCAATCTAATAAATAAATAGTGTGTAATATTTTTGTTATGAATTTATTTTCATCATACATCCAGGTTATTACAATTTTAACCATTGCTTTTTGAAACAAACATTGCCAATGAGTGAAAATAGTTAAAATAATCAAGAAAAAATGTCCTTTTTTGTTTGTTTTTTTTGCAGGCAAAAAAAAAATAAAGTTTGCCAAAAAAATATTCAGTTTAAGAAAAAAAAAAGAATAAAAAAAAATTCTCCTTGCCTACCTCCTACCCCCCCCCCCATTGCACAGCTGCTATTTGTAGACACGTCATACAGCAATTTAGGCAATTATCCTGTTTAAAAAGGTTGATAATAACATTGCAATTACTTCTCCAAATACCTTTTTATAAGGTTTCAATAATTCCCACTACTTTCTTTTATGCAATCTCAGTTAATTATTTCAAGTTTACTCAAAAAAATTCACTGCTTGTGAAAACTCTCAACCATTGCACCCATGTGTACCAAGTATGGGTGTCTGCATGAGATTAAATTTATTTTATTCAATTTTTCCACCCAGCACAGAGCTTATTTTCTATGTGATGATTATTCTTTTTTTAAAATTGTCTATTTCAACATTTTCCACTTGTCAATAATTTATAATTCTGTCAGGATCATATACTCCAATTTTGTAATATATTGTCAACACTGAGAATGCATACATAAAAAAAAAAAAAAAACATCTTTTTATTTTCTACTCATTCTGAAAGATTATATCTTTTGACTTGGAAACTTAAAACAAAGAACATAAATACTAACAACGTTTTTAAAAGTCACTGATTTTCTTTTTTTTTTTTTTTTTTTTTCTAGTCACGAGCAACACCAGCTTGGGAAAAAATAATAGTATTTTATTACTTTATAAACATACACAAATATATACACACACACACAAAAACTCATTTTTTTGCTTTGATGTGATGAAAATAAAAATAAAAACATAATTTTTGCATAATCAAATAAAATTTCAAAATAATATATATATATATATATATATATATATATATATATATATATATATATAATATATATTTATTTATTTTTTTTTTTTTATTACGTCCCAAGTTATTTGAAAGCCACTAGGATGCAGGGGGTTGCATAAGATTTGGAATTAGAAACAGAAAGGATGAGGGGAGGGAGAGTTCCAGATTCAGGTAACTGGAGGTAAATATTGATTTACATTTGAATAGTTGGAGATTATAGCTCTCATTAAACAGTAATTTTAAGGGTGTTCCATATAAATTTTAGATATATATATATATATATATATATATATATATATATATATATATATATATATATATATATATATATATATTTTAAGATGTTTTTATTTATGGGATAAAGTGCTCAGTATCAGAGATAGAGCATATGTAAATATAAAAGTGAACATTGAAGTCAACACTCAGAGGTGACAGGCTGTTTCTCTGGCAAATTATCTGAAAAGTTGGTATAGAAAGTCAAAAGAAAATATTTCTGATAACTGGGTATGAATAAAAGATTTTTGTTAAGAACACCAGAAAAACTTTACCTAATGCTGATGGAATACGTTTTTTTAACTGAAAGGTTATCAAATGCCCTTAGAGAAAGGCATGAATGTCTGTCTTCTCCCCACCAACTATGGGTTCAATAGTAGGGTAGACTGAGCACTCTAGGCTTGGGAAGCAACTAATCTGAAAATTAAAACTCTGAATTCCAAATTATAGGGAGGGCAATGGGAAACCACTGTTACCCAAGATTATAACAATTCGTAGATAATTAAAAAAAAAAAATCTGTGGAAAGTTACAACTGCCAATGTCCAGATGAGACATGACATTTAAAAAAGAAATACAAAAATAAGGTTATAGACAGCCATGTCAAATATTTTGATGACTGACTTAATATTTTGAATAAAAGATTTTATAAAAAAAAAAAAATAAATGCTGTGAACTTTTGCACAAATCTAATCCAGAGCACACAGCTGGAAGTTTGCAAACTTTGTAAATATTTTTCAGGACTTGTCTTGAAGTAAATGTTTCAGATCTTGTTCTAGACCAAAGAAAGAATTTTGTTGCTAGTCTGAAATTTGCTTTCTTTGATGAACACTTGAATTTGGTTTTCTTCAGAATAAGTTATCTCCATCCAAAAACTTTTCAACTAAACTTTCATGGACAGGTTGCAGCTACTGAATGTATAAATGTGCATTTAGCATTTCATTGTGTTTTAAGAACTCTAAATGAATAAAACACCACCCACACTACATTATCTCTCTTCCATGAAGCTCAGCTTTTGATATCGGTTGTGGAGATTTATCCTCCTCTGTCCACTTCCTTTTTGCATTTAATCTTACTTAGTATAAAACGCAGATTGTGTGTGTGTCTGTACGTTTATATATTGGATTGGATTTCCTACATTTTTCAACTGATTTCAACAAAACTTCACAGGACTACGTAAAATTACCTTTGCGGTGGTTCTAACAGCGCCAAAAAATTAGAAAAACACAATTGTTTTTGCACGAAATCAATTTGAAAACACGATTCTGTCGCCAGAATGAAAGGGGACAACTCATATCGAGTTATACTTATTATAAAACCCAGGTTGTTTGTGTGTGTGTTGTGTCATTTATATATGGGATCAGATTTCCTACATTTTTCAACCGATTTCAACAAAACTTCATTTTTTTTTTTTTGGCAGGTAGTGTTTTTTATTGTCTTGCACACTTTTTCTTTATTTTTACATTCAGAATGCTTCAAAAATTCCATTTACAAGACAATTGTATATAATAAAATTCTATTCAATCGGTAGACTCATAACAATTGAAAACAATGCTTTTTTGTTTGAGTTTGGGTGTGAAAAAAAAAAATAATTAAGACATGCGTGTCCAAACCTTAAACAATTTTTGTCAATTTTATATTTCAGTCTTTATGATGGTCGATATTTGATCTATCTCTTACTGTTACATCCCCAGGCAGCGCCAGGCTCTACTGCTAGTGTTATATATAACCTATTTCTCATTGTCTGTTATTTAAGCAATGATTTATTACTCTATTGTGAAAATAGACTTTTTTTTCTATGGATAAATGACCTGCTTTGTTCTTTTCACAAGGAGTGTATAGAACTGAAACATCCAGCTTACTGTCTTTCCTTATCTTTTCTAAGTGTTGGCAAATGGTAGATTGTAATGTGTTTAATATCTCTACTAATTCCTGAGCACTTTGTCCTGAATTGCTTTCCATTAATTACCTTAGAGCTTCATCATCAAAGTCAAATGAATGCCACAGTCTGGGTTTATCTTTCAATAACATTTCTCCAGAATGAAAATTTGCAAATCAATTTCCTACTTGCTAATCAGTTGTGACTCCTTGAACATAAACACCACATATTTTCCTAAATGTCTTCATTACAATCTTCCCTTACTTGAACTCCAATAACATTGTCACATAATAATAGGATTAGCTTTTTTTTTTTGCCTGGTGCCCTAACTAAATGAATTTAAGTGTGTTACTAGATTGGCAACTAGGTCCCACCCTTTTACTGTTGAAATAGCTTAGTGCCACTTCTACTCCAACAATTTCTTTTTTCGCACTTCCCACGAGAAACTCCTTTCTCTACTTGCTTCCCTGATAACTACACTTTTCCAAACATTAAATACAACATCAATCGCCATCTTCTTGAATCCTGTTCATCTTTTGTCCTTTCCTCAATCTTTCCTATACTTAGTCTTCTCTTTTGACTTTCACTCCCTGTAACCCCCTGCATACTAGTGGCATTCCCACTTTGATTGGAGTGAAATGATTAAAAAGGAGAAAAACAAGAGCAGAGGTTTATATCTTGCCTCTTAGGTTTCTGGTTCTTTCTAAAGTCTTTTCCTTCTCTTTCACATCCAGTAGCCATTTGCATCTTAGTGGCTTTATCACCTTGCTTGTGATGAATTGATTTAAAAAAATGTTCTTTGAATCTTTCCAATGATTAAAAAGGAGAAAAACAAGAGTAGAGCTTTATCTCTTGCCTCTTGCATTTCTGGTTCTTTCTAAAGTCTTTTCCTTCTCTTTCACATCCGGTAGCCATTTGCATCTTAGTGGCTTTATCACCTTGCTTGTGATGAATTGATTTTAAAAAAATGTTCTTTGAATCTTTCCATTAGTGGGCTTAAGAAATTTATTCTTTAATCGACTGCTATGCAAGAACTAAAGTGTACTGTAAATGTATATTCTTAACTGCTATGTAGGATTAGCAGTTAGGATGATACAGTTGACATGACAATTGGTTCCCCAAAATAGAAATTACTTATAACTCAACAGCTTCACTTGGATGACTAAATAATTGATATTTTTGTTATTGGTACTCTTCTCTAGATTTTAGTACAAAAGAACTTACATTCAAGTGGTGATAAAGTAGATTGTGTCAGTATTGACATTTCAAGAACAATGCAAGCGTTGCAGAAGACCAATTTTTATCATTTTATATGCAGGTAATCTGCTGAATTTAAGTGTATTTTGTTACCTGCCCTGAATACCAGGAAGTTGGGTACTGAAGATCTTGGCCAGAGGCCATTACAGTAGCATAATTAACAGATTGCTCACATCTGATCTGGTAAGGGATTAATTATGTCTGTAAGAGATAGACAATACTACAGTTGCATTTTAGTATGCCCTCTCCTTGTTGCAAGGTAGGTAGTGTTTCTCACCTGGGCATCTTGACATAGGGGAATGGTCAGTAAACTTGTGTGTGTGTCCTCTCTCTCTCTCTTTTCTTTTCCTCTTTTCTTTTCCCCTTTTGCTCTTTTCCCCTTTTCTTCTCTTTTCCCCTTTTCTTCTCTTTTCCCCTTTTCTTCTCTTTTCCTCTCTCTTCTTCTCTCCTCTTCTTCTCTTCTTTTCTTTTCTCTTCTCCTCTTTTTCTTCTCTTTTCCTCTTTTCTTCTCTTTTCCATATTTTCTTCTTTTTTCTTTTTTTTTTTTCTCTTCTCTTTTCTTTTTTTTCTTCTCTTCTCCTCTTTTCTTCTCTTCTCCTCTTTTCTTCTCTTCTCCTCTTTTCTTCTCTTCTTCTCTTTTCCTCTCTTCTCCTCTTTTCTCCTCTTTTCCCCTCTTTTCCCCTCTTTTCCTCTCTTTTCCTCTCTTTTCCTCTCTTTTCCTCTCTTTTCCTCTTCTCCTCTCTTCTCCTCTTTTCTTCTCTTTTCCTCTCTTCTCCTCTTTTCTTCTCTTTTCCTCTCTTCTCCTCTTTTCTCCTCTTTTCCTCTCTTCTCTTTTCTCCTCTTTTCCTCTCTTCTCTTTTCTCCTCTTTTCCTCTCTTCTCTTTTCTCCTCTTTTCCTCTCTTCTCTTTTCTCCTCTTTTCCTCTCTTTTCCTTTTCTTCTCTCTTCTCTTCTTCTCTTCTTCTCTTTTCCTCTTTTCTTCTCTTCTTCTCTTTTCCTCTCTTCTTCTCTTCTTCTCTTTTCTTCTCTTCTTCTCTTTTTCTTTTAATAACATTGGAGGCTTTCATAATATGTTAAAAATATTTTCTTTTGATGGACACACTGTGTTCTCCTTATCAAGAGGAAACTTGAGATCTTCAGTGAATTAACACCTTTTCTTCATTCGAGACTGGAAGTGAATTTTTGAAATCCTTGTATTCTTATTAAAGAATACAACAATTTCAAATTTCATGGCATTCACTTTCCAAGCTATTTCCAAGAGTACACATTGATATAAGCACTATTTTCCATTTTGGTGACCTGACAGGAACTGAGCCTTTGAAATATAAAGTTCTCATTTATAAATTTTAGATTTCTTTAATTCTGTTGAATCAAGTCTTAAATATGAATAAAACATCAATGAAACTTTGGAATTTAAAAAGGTTCCCTTTTGAACATTGAATTCCATGGAGGTGTGAAATTTTCAAAGATTAATATCAATAGGGATTTCAGAGAAAACCTACTGAAGGTGTGGCCAGTATAACAGTTAACATAGATGTGTGAAAATTTTCAGAGATATTTTTGGTAGGTGGGGGGGGGTGAACTAATAAGATTTATTACAGGATAAGAAAAATATTTTCTTTGGAAAATGCTATCTTAAAACAAGGTATTTAGATGAATGATAGCAGACACAGAAAGAAAGTTACAAAAACTCCTGCAGAACTTAGTGAAAGAAAATGAGAAGAAAGGATTAAACATGAACTGTAAGAAAACAGAATGCATCACTATTAGCAAAAGGATGAGCTCAAAGGGTGAATTGCAAATTGGAGATATCAAAATCTGGGAAGTGTTTTAACATAGATGGAAAGTGTGACACTGAGATCTGAAGGCATATTGGGATAGCCAAAGATGCCTTCCAAAAGCTAAGCAGAGTACTGAGAAATAGAAAAATTTTGCTTGAAACAAGAAAGAGTACTAAACTGCTATGTGATATCTGTCCTCCCGTATGGCAGTGAGTGCTGGACAATCTCTTCAAAGTTGAAGATGAGACTTGAAGCCACAGAAATGTGGTTCTATAGAAGGATGCTGAAGATTCTGTGGACTGAATATGTGAGTAATGACAAAGTTTTGGAGAAAATGGAAACAAAAAGGAAACTAATACTTAACATCAGGAAGAGACAGTTGAAGTTTCTGGGGCAAATAATAAGGAAGGATGGCTTGGAAAATTTGATACTCATGGGACAGATAAAAACCATGCATAACATGGTTAATAAGCTTGAGTAAATGGATGGCTGAACAGGGCTTAGGAGAAAGACAATGTAAGAGCTACAAGGGACAGGAAGTTGTGGGGAGCCATGGTCGCCTACATCTTGAGGGGACACAGCACGTAGAATAATTTGGGTCTGTCTTTACTCTGAACTACTTTATTTGAAACTTTTTTTTTTTTTTTTTTTTTTTTTTTGGCATTACTGGTAATGCTAATTACTATGTTTTCAATGAGCGCTTAAAACTTGAAGTATTGATGTATGCGTTTGGCAGCAGCAAAGTTTTTAATGCTTTTTATGCACAGATGTCTTATACAAAATGATACATCAGATGAAATTAATACATGAAATTTTCATTTTTAAAAAATGATAAATTATAGAATTGAAGTATTAGCAATTTTGAATACATTGTCCGTCCTGGGTAAGAAGATAAACTATAGCCAACAACAAGGCCTTTGATCAGGAGGTTTTGAAGAGCATAGAACCACCTTTTAATTGCTGGTGTTCCCAGGTTCACCCTGACCCCAGGTGGTAGCACCTGTCTATGGACAAATAGTTACCCCCACCACCACCACCACCACCAAAAAAAAAAAAAAAAAATGGGTCAAAACACTATGAAAGTATAAAAATAGGTTTTAATACCAGCAGTACATTTTTGAAAAAAAAAATTATCAGCAATAAAAATCTTGTTGGCATTAAATAACCCATTGAGGTTGATATACTGTAAAACAAACCAAACCAAGCAAATACATTGTAATATTACAGGTTACTAGTTAAAATAAGCAATGTTGAGCCTGGTCAATACCTTGATAGGGGCCCACTTGGGAATACCAGGTGCTGTAAGCTTGGATGTGCAGGACAATGGTTTGGAATTGTTAATTGGAGAGCTGAGTTCCAATTCCGGTTGGGTTCGTTATATTCACTTATGTACAAATACCCTGGAGAAAGGCCTGAATCTACCTTCTTCCCCGAGCTATGGGTTAATTAGTAAGACTTGTATCTCTAAACCATTATCTCCAAAAAAAAAAAAAAAAAAATTCTTACATTTTTTTAAATATTTTCTGGCTTTGAATAAGCTGTAGAAGATGAATCAATCTTTTATAATATCTTTTTTGCTTTACTAATGATCCTGATTTGGTGGCATTGTTAAACAGCTATAAAAATGGGACACTTCCTGTTTTCTTTCTCTTTTCTCACTTGTCCTTATAGCTTGTGGTAGAAATAACACCAGCATGGAAATTTTCCCCAGGTGACTGAATTCTTACACACACACACACACACACACACACACACACACACATTCATAATTGCTAACTTTTAATTTTCCTTCTCTTACATACATACTAGTGTATTTTCTCTTTTGTTAATCAGTCAATTGTTATATACAAACACATGAAAATATTGCCTTGTTGAAATTTATTCCATTTCCTTTCATTTCTACTGACAATGATGACACATCATGTGTAAATTTTAGTTCAACTAATTGCAGTACCACAAATCCTAGACAAGGTAAAGGAAAGGGAGAAGAAAGGACTAACTATTAACTGTAAGAAGTTATCAGCAAAAGATAGTTAAAGGTGTCAACTATGAATTGAAAAAATAAGAATCGAATGAATACAGAGAATCTGGGCTGTGATACAACAAACAGCAGAAAATGTGACACAGAAATATGGAGGTATATTAGTATAGCAAAATGTGCCTTTCTGAATCTAAACAAAATATTAAGAAATAGGAAAATTTAATTAGAAACAAAGAAAAGAGTGCTGAACTGCTATGTAATATCAATTCTCCTATTTGGCAGTGAATGCTGGACAATTTCCTCACAGATGAAGAGGAGACTTGAAGCAATTGAGGTGTGATTCTATAGAAGGTGTTGAGAATGCCATAAACACAATATGTGAGCAGCAAAGAAGTTTTTAGTACAATGGGAATGAAAACTATACATACTTACAATCAAAAACAGGCAGGTAAAATTTCTAGGATGCATAATGAAGAAGGGTTGCTTGGAGAATTTAACACTCAAGGGGATATATTGAAAGCAATACAAAGTCAACAGATCATGTTGCTGAAGTCCCGTGCTCATTAAAGTGCAGACTGATGATCTTTCTCTCTACAATTATGAACAGAAGTAACTTGCTCGTCTGGTGGCAGAATTTTTATTTCTAATTCCAAATAGATTTATATTGTCTTGATATACATGCAATTTGAAAGAAACCATTTGAGACTGAATAGCAGCCATTGTATATTTTTCCTACACCTTTCCTTTGTTCCCTGTTCTTTATTCATATTTTCTCTTTCTTTGTTCCTTTTCATGTTTCATCATCTTCCCCCTCCCCACTCCCAGCCTAATGACCTTATTGATTGTTTGTTTTAATGAAATACTGAACTGAACTTTTTAATCTTGTTAGGACGTGAGGCTCAATTATTTACAATGTCAGCGAGTATGGAAAATACAATAGGTCAGTATAAACTGCACTTGTCGTGGCTCTCATGGAATCATAGACATTAAAAGTCACTGCACAAAGCCATTTTTCACATTTCTTTTTTACTGCCAAATTATAATAATAATGAATTTTGTTTGACTCTTATTTTATGTTTTTTTATCTTTCTAAAGCTTTGTGTCAAAGCTAAACATTTAAAAAGAATAGATGAAAACCAAGATTCAAAGAACATTTTCTTTTTTCTTTTTTTTTTAGTATGAGACTAAATATGAAATAGTATATCATTAAAATTTATTTACTTGTCTTTAAAGCTCTGCTTGTCTTTTTTTTTCTTTTTTTTTTAAAAACAATTTATGACTGAATATAAAATGTGCAGGAAACATAGAATATAGTCATATTTGTGAGTAGCACTTGCATTTATTCCTGACAATTCCTTGTTCCTCAAATGCAATACATTTCTAGCATAAAATCATTTACAAAGCATTTCTGTAGCAAAAGACTGCAATAAAATAATTATACACATAGTAGCCCTAGTCTTTCAGTAATGCTTGCATTAATTCCTGACCACTGACAATCCCTTTCTTCCCCATTTGCAGTGCATTTTGTTTTGGAAGTGTTAAAATCAGCAAGCCATTTCTTGCCCCAGTTCACAACAGATTGTAGGTCAATTTTTGAGATCAACTGCCAATTTGACCTTATTGAATCTATCAATCTTACTCTTAAGACTGAAGTAAATAGGTATACCATCATCAGAAATATTGAGTTGACAACTGATGTCATTCTTATCTAAAGCTTGATATATTGTTTCATCAATAACCTAACACATCAGTTCTCCTATAGAAGGAAAACCATTTTGTTTGTCTGATAGAAGTGATTATATCCTCTGGCTTTCTTCCATGTCTGTTGTATTCAATAACTTTTAGTTATGATTGTTATACACTGTTCTATTTAGACAATGTTTATGATTGGCCTCTCCAATCTTCAATTGTATGGAAATTTTAAACTTTAAGGATAATGGCTGTTATGTAGGAATAAAGTGTCACTGCCGACAATGGAGTTTGAACACAGATCACCAGAGAGCAAACACAGGTAATCCTATTTTGAATAAGTCGAGCATGTGATGGTAAAGTAAGTGTATATATGGGAATTAGCGTGGCGTCTAAGGGATCACTATATGGATTACTAATCAGTGGTTACTTTCGAGTGATTATTATCGAGTAAGTACTATTAGTGCAAATGTTATTCAAAGGCATCTGAAACCAGTATTGTTCAACGGCATTACTATAGTTGTATCTGCAATTACAAAGTCTCTACTACAATAGGCATCACAAAGTGACAAGTATTCGTTGACATCACAAAAGTGGCAACGAGTGTTTGTTGACATCAAAAAATGGCATAATGATTAAAAGCATTTGTGAGGTGCATCTAGTTACCTAGTGATTATGAGTTCAATCTCTTGTTCAGGCAGTAAAAAGAAATATGCCCTTACCTGGTGGCAGAACTGACATTGAAAGTTCAAATTAAGAATAAGTAAACAACAAGAAAGTTTTAAAGAAAATGGCAACACAAAGAACACTTCTACTCAGAATCAGAAATAAAAATTTGAAATTCCTTGGACATATAATGAGGAAGGAAGGCTTGAAAAATTTAATCCTCACAGGGTGTGTGTGTTTATATATAGTGGACAAGAGAGGAGAAGGCAGAGAGACACTTATCTCAAGTTTGTGAATGAATGGCAGAAGTGGAGACTTAGATAAGGGAGAAAAGTTGCACAAGTGATAGGAAGTTGTGAAGAGCCATGATCGGCTATGTTCTTTGCGTGGATAGTAGTATGAGAATTATCATGGATGAAAAAGAGATTGACCAAAGGTTGTTTTTTTTTTTTTTTTTGTGGGTGAGGGGGATGAAGGATAGAAGGCACAAAGCCAAAATGTTGTCGCTCCTACAACAAAGATGATGATACTTGACAAACAGATCAATGTATAATAATAATTCCTCATTTGGAAAATTCAAACTATTATTATCAAGTAAGCTGAATTCATTGAAATTTAATTGGTGCTATGGCAATCATCTTGTGTTTTTTTTTTTTTTTTTTTTTCTGGATCTTCTTATTCAGGCCCTTATCCCTTCTAATCTTTGTCTAGCCATTTTTTTTTTATATAAATGTTTCACAAACAAAATATATTTTATATGTGAAAAAGGAATGAAAAATTCTACTTGAGCCGCTCTTTTAATCTTTTCTTTTGCTTTATCCATCCAAAAAGAATTTAAATGGATCACAATTTTCATGCCTTTCCATCTGAAACTGCATTTCAATTTTTCACTCCTTGCTTTGCATTTTACACTCCTTCTCCATCTTTTGAACAAGAGTAGAGGTTTATCCATTGTTTCCTGTTCAGGATTGGATTTCCAGCTCATTCTAAAATCTTCTCATTCTCTTTCACTCTCAGTAACCCACTTGTGTCTTAGTGGCATTATCACCTTGCTTGGAGTGAAATGATTAAAAAAAAAAAAATTTTTTTTTTTTTTTTTTTTTTTTTTTTTTTTTTTTTCAATCTCTACACATGCATATGTATTTTTCTTTTCATTTTCTTTTATTCCAGTCTTCACCTCCTCACCTTCGTTCTTCCCTTGCCTCCTCACCAATACTGAATGATTAATATTATTAGGGATACAGATGATTTAACATTAGTATGCTCTAAATTATTAGATTGTTTGGAAAACAATTCCTAATTTTAGAATAAAGTTTTTAATTGTGTTCTAATATATTATTATAATAGTTGCATAAAAATCCCTCATGATTAAAATGTTCTCTTTTATTAATTTTATATCAATCTCCTTCCTAATCTTATTCATAAAATGTCTGATTTTAGAATAAACCTTTTAATTGTGTTCTAATATATTATTATAATAGTTGCACAAAAATGTATTACTCATTCCTAATGATTAAAGTGTCCTCTTTGTTAATTTTATATCAATCTCTTTCAGTATTTAACTTAAAACATATTCACCACACAATAATTCTTAAACTCCTGCCAACATTAACAGACGATAGAGTGAGGAATTCACTTGTGGTCAGACAATATAGCGCTGGTTTTTGAAGTTCTGTAGTCAGGAGATGAGTGTTGAAGATCAAGGTGGTAGGGGACGTCCCATCTGCAACTGACAATCAACATCTGAAAACACTAGTCTAACAAAAACCACATCAAAGTGTTAAGAAAAATGTCTCAGATAATGGGTGCTAGCATTTTAACAATATCAGACCATCTCAAGGAAATTGGCATGGAGAAGAGACTCAATAAGTGGACTCCACAGTGAAAGTCAGAGTTTTGATATTTTTTAAATGGATCCTTTATGATAATTGTAAATGATCAGCTCAATAGCTTCATCATGACAAATGACCCAAATGCTTTCCAAAACTGAACTTGCACCATAAGAAGATTATGATGACTGCCTGATGGTTTGTCATTGGTTTTAATCTATTACAGCTTTCTGGAATCTAACCAGTGCATTTATTGCCAGCAACTGTATGAAATGAACTTTCAGTTAAGCAAAATATGGCTGGCACTGGTTAATTGACTAGGTCCAGTTCTGCTTCATGACCATGCCCGGCCACATGTTGCCAGGATGATCCTGCAAAGCTCTCCCACTTTGCTACATTCACCATATTCCCATGATCTCTCACCCACTGACTACCACTTTTTCAAGCAGCTCATCAATTTTTTAAGCCCACAAAACCTAGATGTAGAAACTGTATTTTTGGCATCCAAACCTTTTGCAGCTTTATTGTAAAGGCGTAAATAACCTTGTAACTTGATGGCAAGAATGTATAGATGTTAAGGGTTCCTATTTTGATTGGTTTAAACACTGTTTAAATGCATTAATTCAGACATAAAAGTTGATTCTGAAATCAGACATTATTTTCCAAATAACATAGTTATCCTTATGGATGACTGAAATCTTTTTATTTTTTATACCCTCCCCCCCCTTCAAACACACCAGTATTTTACCATATTCTTGAGAATGGTGTGGTTAGTAACTTTCTGTTTTGTGTGTGTGTGTGTTTCTGCTTTTCTCCTATCCTTTGACTATTTGATTTATTATTGTCATTGCCATTACACCCCCATAAAATGGTCCATATGCAATACTTTTCATAGAGCACCTGTGACATCATGGTAGATGTAATGCAGATGTGATATTTAGGATAAAAAAATACTATTGTGTTTAATTAATGATATACTTTTGAGTCAGTCAATGTGACTTGTTAATGTAGGCCAAGCAATGTCAGATTAAAACAACTGGAGATCCTGGCCCAGAAGACTTAATAAAATAGTATGCAGATAATGGGAACCCAAATATTGTCCCCAAATCTCCCTGTCTCTCTCTTTCCCCTCCCCTCTCCTCCCCTCTCCTCTTTCTCTCCCCTCTCTCCTCCCTCTCCCTCTCTCTCTTCCCTCCCCTTTCTCCCTCGTTTCTCTCCCCTCTTTCTCTCCCTCTCCCCTCCCTCCTCTCCCTCTCTTATATCCCCTCTCTTCCCTCCCCTCTCCTCGTTTCTCTCCCCTCTCTTCCCTCCCCTCCCCTCCTCCCTCCCTCCCTCCTCCTCTCCCCTTCTCTCCCCCTCGTTTCTCTCCCCTCTCCCTAGAGAACAATCCCTAGTTTCCTCTCCCCTCTCTTCCTCTCCCCTCCTTTCCTCTCTTCCCTCTCCCCGTTTTCTCTCCCCTCTCCCTTAAAGCTTCTTTCTCCCCCTCCTCCCCCCTCTCCCTCTTCCCTCCCCTCTTTCCCCTCTCCTCCTCTCCCTCTCTTCCCCTCCCCTCATTTCTCTCCCCTCTCTTCCCCTTAACTCTTCTCTCCCTCTCTAATCCCTCCCCTTTTCCTCCCTTTTTCTCTTTTTAACTCCCTCTCTTCCCTCCCTCTCTTCCCCCCTTTTCCCCTCTCCCTCATTTCTCTCCCCTCAGCCCCTCCCCCCTCTCCCCTCTTCTCTCCCCTCTCTTCCTCTCCCTCTCTTCCCTCCCCTCCCTCCCTCTCTCCCCTCTTTTCTCCCCTCTTCCCTCTCCCCTCCCCTCTTCCCTCCCCTCATTTCTCTCCCCTCTTCCCTCTCCCCCTTCCCTCCCTCTCTTCCTCACCTCCTCGTTTCTCTCCCCCTCAGGGGGCCTCTCTCCCTCCCCTCTTCGTTTCTCTCCCCTCGTTTTCTCCCCCTCTCCTCGTTTCTCTCCCTCTCCCTCCCTCCCCACCAATCTCTCCCCTCTCTTCCTTGGTCCCCGTTTCTCATCTAACATCTCCTCCTTTTAACATCTAAACAAAAAAAAAGAGTTTGAAATTTTAGCTTGAATACCATTTGTTTCTAACCTTTTCATAAGATTGCAAAAGTATGGAATTAATAAAGAAATTCACAAGTATCATTTATAGCTTGTATGTTTAATTACAACGCCTGACTACCAAGTACACTCATCTGTTAAGGTGGCAAGCTAATCCTTTTTACAGACTCCTGCTCAGGCACATTTTTGTTTGTTCAACATCCAGAGAACCAACCTATAGTTTATTGCAACTATCCTGGGCAGATTTTAATTATAGTTTTTGAGACAGAGAAAGCATAGTCTGGTGTGATCAGTCATTGAATAAACCCTCAGTCACGATGACTTGTAACAACTATAGACAGCTCACCTATATGTAAAACATAAATATTTTACTGCAACTATGCCAAGCAGATTTTAGTTATGGTTTCTGAGAGAGAGAGAGAGAAAGGGTAATGTGGTGTGATCAATCAATGAACAAGGCCAGTCTGCTCAAACACTCAGTCACAATGACTTGTGACTTTGTTCTAGCACAACTAGAGACAATTTTGGGTACTTTCCAAGAATGTTACATGCTGGAATCAACTTTCCAAAGTCACCTTCCTGGAAAATAAACCCTGGTGAGATTGCTCAGAAAATGCTCATATTACTGCAGCTCTGGTGAGCAGATTTTAGTTTCCAGGATGCAGCAGAAATACCTCCCATATAGTGGTAAGACATTAGTGGCAATGTTATCTTCATCTGGCTAATGTTTTACCATTATGCGGGAGGTATTTCTGCCTCACCATGTAGTTTCTTAGAGAGCAAGCATAGTCTGGTGGAATCAGTCATTGAATAAACCCTCAGTTATGACTTTGTTCCCGCACGACTATGGACAGCTATTGAACAGTTTAATTTATTCCAATTTCACTCCCAAGGCTTGGGTCAAGATTTGATACGATTTTCTGGCACTTCCCAATAGCGCTGCATATTAGAATCCTCTCCCCAGGTTGATTTTTTTTATCAAGGAGTCAAATGGCAAATCAACCGGGTTGAGATTTGAACCGATGTTTCTAACAACTCGACCACATTACCCATAGCTATATTTAAACATTAAACTATGCACACAGTGAAAATAGTGTGTCTGTGCATGTGGGTTTTTATGCAAAATTATAATTTTGGCAGAAATTGACTGTTAGTCAGGCAGGAAACGAGCAGTGTACTTACTTACCTTGTGTTGTTAAAATGCTTATTAAACAAAAGCTTGTTATTTTCTGTACTAGCCCTGGATAGTTACAGTGGTCATGTGACGGGATTACCTTTTAGTCCCTGAAGTTACATAGAAGGAGAGGAAATCTATCCCTTTTTATTATTAAAATCACCTTCCATGTTATCAGACTGTTATATGTCATGGAAACATGGCAATATATTTCACAAATTTGCATCATAAAATGAATGTTTTAAACTTTTGTTAGGAGACTTCCAAGATTATGAGGCCTTGAGTCAATGATGACCAGTAACTTACCTATCTATCTCCACTTTACTATAAATTTTTAAAAAATTTATTTTAAAGCAAAAATTTATTTTAAAGCAAAAAAAAAAAAAGTAATAATAATTTATCATATTAATAATAATAATAATTAATAAATTATTGTAATGAGTGTTTCAGAAAATATAGCATAATATCTATAACGGTATTGCTTGTGTGCCTTACATTGCTGAACATAAGCCAGAAAAAAAACAAAAAAAAACAACTTCACCAGTGAAAAACATACATACACATATATATATATATATATATATATATATATATATATATATATATATATATATAATATAAAAATTGAGAAGCATAAGCTGATAAGGTAATTAGTGATGCCCCACTAACGAGTGGATGGAGTGATTCCTGAAGGATCCCTCTACGAAACTCTGGAGTCGGGATACTGAAAGTAATAGTAATCGGCTAAGTGACAAACTTTTTACTTGTATTAATTCTGTTAATGCCTCTGATATCGAGCACTTTATTGCAAAGTCTTCTGGCCTTAAATGTCCTTTCTTTCAGTATACCACTGACTGATAGCATTTTTGGCTTTACACTATCCTTGATATCACTATACACACACACACACACACACACACACATGTAGAATGAGAACAAATGGAGTATAATTCTATTGTTTTATTATTTATCATTGCCTGAAAAGGCATAACTTAGTGTTGAAACATGGAAACCATTGTGTAGCGATTTTTTTTTTTTTTTTTTTTTTTTTTTTTTTCAAAACGTCGTTTTAATCTCATATATATATAACGCATAAAAGGTTAAGTGGTCAGAGTTGAATCAGATCAGGAAATGGTAAAATTAAAAAGTGCTTAATATATGTGTGAAAAAATAAAATAGAAGTAAAAATAACAAGTAGAACTTTTAACTTTAAAAATCAGGAGGTCAGTTGAATCCGTTACCTCAGGCAATTTTTATCAAATGACCTCTTCTTAATGTTGTTTTTTTTTTTTTTTTTTTTAAATACTTACAAACGCTACATTATTATTTCCAAAAATAAAACAAATGCACAACATTGGGTGTAATAGAAAGGGAGGAGCAGGAGGATGTGAAGAAGGAGGAGAAGAGAGAAGAAAAGCAAATGTATTGTAAATGTATTTAGGGGTGGGGGGGTTAATTAAAATGTACCATACTTGTTTTTATCCAGCCTCATATGTACTTAAGAAAAATTTTCTGATATATAAGCAAAGACTTAAAACTTGATTTCTGGTTTAAAAGGTTCTTTGGATCTAGAAATATATATATATATATATGTGTATATAAATAAAAAGAAAGAACAGTAAGATATAAAATCCGGTGTTCATCGGGGTTTTTAGCTTCTATTTTTGAAACATAGTTGGAACTGTGTAGCGGAAAAAATCATATTTTAAATCAATTAATTTATAATATATATATATATATATATATATTTGCTTGCTATTTTTTTTTGATACAAATGAAACTGACTTATGGTTATATCACATTGAAATACTGGCATGATCACCAAAGTTAAGCAATGTTGAGCCTGGTCAGTACCTAAATAGGTGACCACTTGGGAATACCAGCTACAATAATCTTGAATATGTGGGTGGTGTAATGAATAATGACTCAGAATTGTTAATCGCAGAGCCGAGTTTCAATTCTAGTTGGGTTTGTTATATTCACTTACGCACAATTATCCTTGAGAAAGGTATGAATCCACCTCTTCTCCCCCCATCTATGAGTTAATTAGTAAGACTTGTATCAGTAAAACCATTATTATTTCACAAAAATAAAATAAAATTGCATAACAAATATTAAGATTTCAGCAATAAACAACCCATAGAGGTGTTGATATGCTGCTAAAAACAGCTCACTGCAATCTTTTTAAAGATTATTTGTTGAAAGTATTTTTTTCCAAAACTTTCTTATATGATGTTGCCTTTTGCCTTATCTCTGTTTTCCTAGTCAATCTATTAAATAATACTTTTCATTTGTTTTTTTTTCTCCTTTTTGCCTAGTAGTATCTATTGGTAAGTTATTGAGTCACTTTATTTTTTAAAAATGGTCAAAATATTTCTTTTTAAATTCTAATTTTGGTTTATAAGATTTCCAACAGTTTCAAGTTATGGTTCTCAGAATCCTGGGTTTCATTCTGCCCATTGACATCTTCCTATTTCTTCTTTCATTTGGAATTGTCATCCATTTAATTTAATTTTTTTTTTTTTTTCAAACATTTTACTTTTGACTTATGCTATTTTATTTTATTTTTGAAGCAACTTAAGATTTTGGCCACTACTTAATTTTGTGAAAAAATTAGTATTTACTGGTATATACTCATGTAGAAGCTGATTTCATGTATAATGTGACCCCCTGAATTTTTTTGCATGAATTTTTAACTCTGCCAGAAAAAATTCACCTGTGTATAATGCAATCAGTTTTTTTTAATCACTTCAAAAAAAATTACCTGTGTATAGCACCCCCACCAATTTTTTTTTTTCTTTGTGTAAAAATTGATCATAAAAACTTGCGCTATACACAAGTATATACAGTAAATGATGGTTTCTTAAATATTTTATGTTTATTTTTATAAATCAACAAAAGACTAATTGAACTAATCAGAATTGGTACAATTCTTGAGTACAATATAAAATAATCTATTTCAGTTGTTTTTTTGTTTTGTTTTTCATTTTATTAAGCCACACTGCTATCAGTAGTAGAGTCACTTATAAGTTAGTCAAATTTGAGCACAAAAAATGTGTGTGTATATGTGCAGGGATGTAGAAATATCTGGGTTAGTGTACAGGCATGATTAGCCTGGTGGTAGTGATGAACACCAAGCCTTTGATAAGATATCCATCTAGAAGCAAAACTTTAAAGCAACATTCACCTCAGTCCTAATTCAGATTATCTCCAAGACATTGTGTGTTGTCTCTGGGTTCCATGCTAATACTTAACATGGTATTAACAAAAAGGATGATTTCTTTTTCCTTTTTATTAGAAGAGAGGGACAGATGTGACAGCTTGAATTCTAAGAGGCAGCGGGAGGAATGACATCATGGGAATATATGCCACACATTGGCTTAGCGTCCCTCTGCATGTGCTCTTAATCAGATTCTCAACCTGGGTGTGGGGCTTCAAAATTCTTGTGAACTTCTGTTGAATTCGTGTTGTTTTGGACTTGTATTCAAAACTCAAAAGCAATCCATGTTTTCATCTTTCAGGATGTAGATGATCGTGGCTCTTCACCTCCCTCTATCCCTTGCAGATCTAAACAAGTTCCTTCCCTCCGCTCCCTCCCCCAGACCACGTTCTGTCATCCATTTGCTTAAGCTCGCCAGGTTGTTTTCCCTTGTCTTTTTCCCTCTATTCGACCTTTGAGTATCAGATTCTCCAGGCCCTCCTTCCACATTGTGTGTCCCAGGAACTTCAGTTGCCTATTTCTGGTGTTAAATATAAGCCTCCTCCTTGTTTGCAACCTCTCTAAGACCTCATCGTTGCTCACAGGCTCAATTCATGATATCCTTAACATCCTTCTGTAGAAACACATCTCTGTTGCCTCAAAGTCTCCTCTTCATCTTCGAGGAAATTGTCCAACCTTCACTGCCGTAAAGGAGGACAGATGTCACGTAACAGTTCAGTATTCTTTTCTTCTCTTTGTCGGCAATCCATCACTGTCAGAATACCACAACCACTAGGTACTCTGGCCAGTCACTGACCATATCATCTTGCACCTGCTTGTCTCTCGGGTTCTTAGCATTGTTGGTGTGAGTCATTCCATTTACTACAGAAGTAGGTATACAGTCACTGACCATATCACCTTGCACCTGCTTGTCTCTCGGGTTCTTAGCATTGTTGGTGTGAGTCATTCCATTTACTACAGAAGTAGGTATACAGTCACTGACCATATCATCTTGCACCTGCTTGTCTCTCGGGTTCTTAGCATTGTTGGTGTGAGTCATTCCATTTACTACAGAAGTAGGTATACAGTAAGTATTATACCAGTATTGATATGCTTAATTAATACAATATATTTTGTGTCTCGTTACTGTATACCTACTTTGGTACCCCTGTAGATGTATCAGGAAATATACTGTTTGTATTAATTTTCAAACCCAGTTTCACATTTTTTTTTCATTGTGGATCTGTACAATATCATGAAATCATTCACAAAATGCTACTATGCTTCTTGAAATGACCGACTCAATCTTCGGGATTTTACATTTTATTATTTTTATTTAGAATTGTGGGTTCCATTACTTCAAACATTACTTGTAATGGATACCTGTACTGGAGTAGACCCACCTTTTTATTTTAAACTATTTATTTTGTCTACAGTGTGCAGGACAGTAAACAAAATAAATACTGTTTAAAATAAATGGAACATCTACTCAAATATGGGTAACCACTAAAAATAATTTTTGAAGTAATAAGAGATGAGGTATTATAAGTATTTACACTATTTACATTGTTTGCACTGTTGTCCTCATCTTTGTTGCCATATCGTTTCGGCTATTGTATACTCCAGCCTTCTTCATGTGATTGGAATTTCGAACTGAACCCTTTATTTCATCCATTGACTTGACTCAGAGTTGTGTTAATCAATACCTGGCTACAGCTGAGGTGAACAAAAACTTGGAAAATTGAGTTAAAGGGAGATAACTGATACTGAGACATCTAGAAGAGGCATGGCATGTGGAACTCAAACAATCTACCCTGGTGGACGAAATAAAGGGTTCAGTTTGAAATTCCAATCCCCTGAAGAAGGCCAGAGTGTACAACAGCCAAAACATCATGAATATGACAACAAAGATGAGGACAACAGTCTGAACAGAGTAAATAATAAAAATGTGTCGGGTTTAAAAAAAAAAAAAAAGTAAACTCCATTAATTCTTTAGAAATTTTGGGTTTATAATTCTTGGAATTCATAATCAAAAAAAATGAAAATTCTTAATTTAAGGGGGTTTCTTTTTCAAACATTTTCTTATCTTGTCTATGGTATATTCTATGAACAAGGATTGCTTCTGTTATTGGTCTTGACAATTTTCAATCTTCTAAATTTTATATGCATGCATTAAACAAAACAATTATGAAAAATAAAACTTTAAAAGATAATACAAAAAAAAAAAAATAGAACTACAGAAAATACTTGTTCTCTTCTCACACTTTTCCCCATATCGTCTGATTCTCTCCCTTGTCCGTTCCAATGTTTATTGTCAATCCACATTTTATATTCAAACAGAGATTCTTCTTCTTTCAGTTTTTTTTTTTTTTTTTTTTTTTTTTTTTTTTTTTTTTTTTTTTTTTTTTTTTTTTTTTTTTTTTTTTTTTTTTTTTTTTTCTTTTTTTCTTTTTTTTTTTTTTTTATTTTTTTTTCTATTTTTTTTTTTTTTTTTTTTTTTATAAAAGAGTTTTGTTTTTTTTTTTCTTTTTTTTTTTTTTTCTTTTTTTTTTTTTTTTTTTTTCTTTTTTCTTTCTTTTTTCTTTTTTCTTTCTTTATTGTCAATCCACATTTTATATTCAAACAGATTCTTCTTTTTTTCTTTTCTTCTTTTTTTTCTTTTTTCTTTTTTCTTTTTTTTTCTTTTTTTTTTTTCTTTTTTTCTTTTTTTTTTCTTTTTTTTTTCTTTTTGCCTTAATCATTTCAGCCCAAACAAGGTGATAATGCCACTAAGAATCAGTGGGGGTACTGGGAGTGAAAGACAATGAGAAAGGACAATAAAACAACAGGGTTCAGGATGATAGCAGATAGTGATTGATGTTGCATTTAAATATTTGGTGATTGTAGTTGGCAGGGAATCAAGGAATTAAAACTCTCTCATATATAGACGACAGTATATGTTTAGAAAACGGTCAAAATGACTACAATTGAAAGAAAAGAAAAAGAGAGAAAATGTTAAAACTTTATAAACTTTTGAAAGAATGAATAACCATGACATTCTACCTGTACACAATGGGGGGGGGGACTTGCACCAATGAAAATTGCATTAAAAAAAAAAGAAAAATTGTGAAGTATATGCAGTCAATTGCCAATATTCCCTGGCCATTGGGCAGAGTGATTCCCAGAGAGTCCATCTATAAAACTCTGAAAGCAACATCAATCAGCTAAGTGACAAACATTTTACTTGTATTAATTCTCTCTCTATTAACCAATCTGTCTGTCTGTACTCTCTAATATATATATATATATATATATATATATATATATTAAAGACATTTTTATGTTTAACGTTCTTTTTTTTTTTTTTTTTTTATAGATACAAGTAAATAAATAAATGCTCTGTTTATAATAAACAGTATTAAATAACATTTACCAATGATACAGAATGTAATTAGAAATTTTTTATAGAAAATATTCGTCCTTTGACAGGATTATACCTGCATCCTATAAAGAACCATCATTTATGCTATATATATATATTACCGTATATATAAATAAAATTTTACTTGATGAATTAATCAAATACTATGTTGCTTAAAACCGAAAACTGAAAAGAGAAAATATACAAGTAAAATAAATTGACCTAAATTCATCCAAGTAAATAAATAGACAAACCAATCCCAAATTAAAAACTGTTCCCGACAAAATAATAGTTAGAATGAACTACAACAACCAACCCCAAAATTGAACAAATAGCTTTAATTAAATTCTCAAACCAAAACAAAACTGTTAAATAAGTGATATAAACAAATTTTTACTACGTTAATAAATAAATGAATAAATAAAATAAGAAACAAAAATAAAAATAAAATAAAAACGAGCAATAAAATTTGACCCAAATAAATAAACAAG
The DNA here is from genome assembly GCA_903632075.3 of Acanthosepion pharaonis. NCBI lineage: Eukaryota > Metazoa > Mollusca > Cephalopoda > Sepiida > Sepiidae > Acanthosepion > Acanthosepion pharaonis. Next base: position 661,526 of record CAHIKZ030001617.1, on the reverse strand, counting down.
CGACTTCTGGTAAAATAACCGCCGTAATAGAATACCCACAATGCACCACTAACCCGTATATATATATAAATAGCCGAGAAAAATAACAGCATATGTGGCCTGACGATTGCATATAGCATGAAACACTGTCGCCTCTAAGTGTTGACTTCTATGTTCACTTTTATATTATATATATATATATATATATATATATATATATATATATATATACATATATAATAAACAGTAACATTAGAACATGTATAAGTTACTAATTGTCAATATTCCTGGGCAGAGTGATTCCCAGAGAGTTCTTCTCTGAAGGCACCATTGATCAGCTAAGGACAAACATTCTACTTGTATAATTTTCTTTTGGATATACATATATATATATATATATATATATATATATATATATATATATATATATATATATATATATACACATGCAATTTTTATTGTGTACATGCAGAATGCCATGGTTATTTGTCCTTTTTACACTTTACACACACACATACTTTAATCTTTTGCTCTTTTTTCCTCTTTTCTAGACATATATTTTGTCATATATATATATATATATATATATATATATATATATATATATATATAATGTGTGTGAAAATATATAGAAAATAGGAAAGAACTTGTTAGGTAAATAATCCAAAGTTCTTTAGTATTTTTGTTATTTTTAAAAAACAGTGCTTGATACAAAAGTAGAGCCTAAATATAATTATTTATTTAAAAATATGATTCCATCGCTACATAAGAGTTCTGATGTTTCAAAACAAGAGCTGAAAACTTCAATATAATTATTTGAATTAAAGTACCAAGCTCTGTTCCATCTTCAAGCGAAATTTTTTTTGGATTCCAAAAAAATTTCATTTAAAAATGGAACAGCACTCGTTACAAGCAGTGACAAAGAGATGTCTGTTACAATCCGACCTGTCACTCTGGTACAGCTAGAAGTGTTTCCTTTGGGCTATAGCAGCTGAGCATGCAAGTGAGAACAAAGGAAATGATTGTGGTTTCACTTGGTATTTCCATTCTGGAATGAAAGCTTCTATGCCAGTTTCCACCCAGGAGGAGACCCCAGTGTCACATTTAAAACTTTATTCCAAGGGACATTGTGAAGGAAGTCAAAGAATGAGTCCCAATCAGCATGCTGATAACAGGAAAATATTCTGTTGGTAGGAGGTTCATGGCTGATGAGAGAGCAGAAAGATATTTATAGACACTACCACTTGATCAAAATTGTCAAGAGAGTAGATTGCAGAGTTAGGGGTAATTGCAAAGAAGAGAAGCGTGTCTGTCAGGATTACTGGGGTAACATGGGGAAGTTCACTTGTGTGAGTGACAGAAAAGTTCAGGGTTTGGATGCCAGCAAGATCAGTGACAGTGATTCAGCCAAATGGCATGATGGGCATTGAAGTCACCAGACACAAAGATGTAGTAGAGAGTGGGCCATATCTATATTATCAGAGATACTATCTAGCACACAACAGTCATGAGAGGAAGGGGAATGATAGAGAAAGACGGAGACACATGTAAGAATGGTAGCCAGTGGGAGATGTTCTCAGGCCATGCATGTGGTTTATCTGTGACCAGGAATTAAGGGCTATTATATGTATAATTATTATTTTGTAGCAATATCTTGCAATAGGAATGCATTGCAAATGAGGAAGAAAGGTATTGTCAGTGGTCAGGAATTAATGCCAATTTGTTACCAATATTTATTTGATGTTGTTTATTCAATATTTATTTACCATTATTTATTCAATCTGTGTCTGGTAATCATTCTAAGAATGGCACTTACAAGCTGCTTCTTCCCAAATAATTCTGAATTATATTTTCCTATTGAATAAAACAATCTTGTCTATTTCACAAGAAAATTGGATGATGTTCTGCCTCAATCAAGAAAACACTTTGTAATACTGAACTGAAAAGTCATATGTTTATTTCACCTAATGCCTTCACAGCATACAGTCAAAAACTGCAGATAATCCCCTTAAATCCACAGAGGTATCTGAAATACTTATCATCAAGGACGTATTAAATCCTTGTTAATCCCACCTATCTAAGCATTCTCATTTGAATATTTTGCCTGTTGGTTTACAGCAGTGTTTCCCAACTTTTTCTCAAGGAGCACCCCCTGTGGACACAAACATTTTTTCAACATCCCAAGTCAAATTAAATTTTATACTGAATTCATCTTTCATAGCAAAATAACACTTAGGTATTAGTGCAAAAATAATGGTAATACTGATTTCATTTCTATCAGAAATGCCAATGATTAAAATCCTAAAAAAAAAAAAAAAAACAACTTTTATCTGATAGCTTATCTCATTGTTTTCAATGCAATGGTTGACTTTGGGTGTTTACTGGCTAAGGCTCTTAATCTAGGTTCCATGCTTCTTGGAAGTAATTGTAAGTCACCTTGTTTTGTAATCTGCAGGAGGTTTCTTTGTTTAGTAGGAAGCTCTGTAGCTGCGTTGAAACCACATTCAACCATATAAGAAGTTGAAAAAGCAATGAAGAAAAGTTTGATAGATTTCCACAGCACTTTCAGAAATTTTCTTTTGTAACCAATATTGAATAATTTTTGAAAATCTGTAACACATGGATACATGCACACTACGACTTGAGTATATTCACCACCCGCTAAAAAAAAAAAAAAAAAAAAAAAAAAACTCCCGGTGTCCCCTTTCAGCATAAGAGCCCCACAAGGGGGCACTATCACCCACATTGGGAAAAACTGGTTTACAGTTTCTGAATAATAATACAGTGTGTGACAGAAATACCTTCCACATAATTATAAGACTTTAGCCAGAGGAAGACATCACTGCCACTAATGTCTTACCATTATGTAGGAAGTATTTTTGCTACTGCTTTTTATCGAGTTGCTACACCATACCCATCCAGTGTTGCACACAGGGCCTTGCCTGGGGTGTTAAGGTTTCAAGGTCATTAAGTGTGAATGGATCTTCAAGATGGGGCAAACAAGAAGATGCTCCATGATTTGTGATTCCTGACATTGGCAGTTGGGATCAACATCAGTAGAATATCCCTATTTCTGAAGGTTGGCTTTACTCTGACCAACAGTTGATTTTAAGCAGGGCCTGAAGGGCTAGGCATCACTGGTGCCAGGGGGGAAGGATTCTGTAGTTCTGAGAGAGAGAGAGTCTGTGTTTCACATTAAAGTGACTGTACCACAGAGGCAGATGCTGAGTAGAAGCTATGTTCACTAGATGGGCTGAGTGTAAAAAAAAAAAAAACTGTGTTGATTTGAGCCTCTTTGTCATTGGTTCATGGAATGGATGACGGAGGTCAATCTCCTGCCTCATTTCTGCTGCATCCTGTATTATTATAAGAGAAGAGCATGTCAACAAATTGATGGGGTACAAATGTACGAAGACCAATATACCCATCTTGAAACCTGGTTTGATAAGGATATATCAAGCACATGCAGCACAGTCAAATGTGCAACATGATGACTTTTGATAAAAGCAGAACTTTGCAGGTGGGACTTAATTAGAAATACCTTCAGGTCAGGTAACCTACTCTACTCAGTCTCCAATTGAGGCTGTTCCCAAATATCTAGTTACAATTACCAAGTCACCTTGGTGACCTCACCCTTCAAGCTATAAAAAAAACCCTCTTGATATCCAGGCATGATGCTCCTCTATTACTGCTGCCCATGATAAAAGATTTTATAGTGCATTATTCCCGAGAGGACATGGCTTACTGGTTAAAGTCAAGCAACCAGCAAGCAAATGGGTCTTATCAAACGGGATATTTACTGTATCTCATCTTGATTTACCAAGACAAAATATCTACATGCAGTGATGCTGATAGGTTTTCATCGATGAAAGTGAAAGAAAAAAACTAATTATCGGGAGGATTGAGGAAAGAACAAAAGATGAAGGAGGTTCATGATGACAAGATGGCGATTGATGTTGCATTTAAATTTTTGAAGATTTTAGTTATCAGCAAGTGAGAAGAAAGGAGTTCCACAGGTGGAAGTGCGAGAAAAGAAACTGTTGGAGTTGCATCTAGCTAGTTCAACAGAAAATGGGCGGGACCTAGATGCCAATCTAGTAGCATGCTTAAATTCATGTATTTGGGACACCAGGGAAAAAGTTGCCATGAAAATATTTATAGAAAAGACAGAGGGAAGCCACATTACATCAGTGAGGAAGTTGATTGAAGTCAAGCTGTGCGGACAAATGGTAGATTTATGAATGTGCAGGATGGATTTTCTGATACAACACAGTGAGCCAACTTTCCTTGCAGTAGATGTAAATTCATGTAGTCGAGACACCAGGGGAAAAAAAAAAGAATTATCTTTAATCTTTTTTTCATTTAGTTTTTCTTAATCATTTCACCCCATTACCAAGCAATAAAGCCACAAGGGGTTACTGGGTGTGAAAAAGTGTGAAGAAAAGAAAAAAATATTAAGAAGCAAGAACAATAAAAGAACAGGAATTTAGAAGAAGGTGGAAGAAGTTCCACAAATGAGAAGAATGAACGAACAAAACAGCATAGTGGTTACATTTCAACTGCAAAATGATGAGACCTAGCTGCCAATCTTGTCCAGTGCTTAAATCTGTAAAGATGAGGTAGCAAAGAGGAAAGTTTATCAGAGCAACTAGCATGAAAATATTTATACAAAAGGCACAAGGAAGCTATGTTACGGCAGTGAAAAAGTAACTGAAGCTGATATGCCAGGTCAGGACCAATAACATTGCAAATTCACCTTTGTACACTATCAAGAATCTCTAAAAATACATAGCAGAAACATCTTATTTATTAATGGATTGTCTATGTATTATAGCCAAATGAAAGTCATCTAATACTTCCTTTAATTTATAATTACTGTTTGTTTCTTGAAATTAAAAATTAGTTGACAAATTTTGTGTGTCTTGATTTGTTTAAAGCAGTTATGTTTAACCTTTTTTTTACCCATTCTTTATCACCAAATTATGGGATATCATTCTTCTCTTCCAAGACTGACTGAAAAGGCATATTTTAGAATTAAAGATGAAGAGACTTGGAGTAACTGAAATGTGGTTCTACAGAAAGATGCTGAGGATACCATGGTCCAAACATGCAAGCAACAACAAAGCTTTGGAGAGAATGGAAACAAAAAGAAATTTATACTTTGTTATATATGAATAAATTGTCACTGCCAACACTAGAGTTTGAACATAGATCTCCAGTGAACAAACACAGGCAATCCCATTATTGAATTAAGTGGAGCACTTGACTATAGAGGAAACGCATAAGTAGGAATTAACTTGGCATCTAAATGATCGCCATTTCTAGTCTATCCTCTATTACTATACGGATCGCTATTTCTACTCTATTTATTCACTATTCTCTATACTATTTCTGTATTTGGTTCGCTATAAAGATTACTTTCCAAGCAAGTATTATCGAGCAAGTACCGTTAGTGCGAGTGATATCCGAAGGCATCTGACACCAGTATTGTTCAACGGTATACTATAGTTGTATCTGTGATTACAAATTCTCTCCTACATTACGAAAGTGACAACGAGTATTTATTGACATTACAAAAACGGCAACAAGTGTTTATTTAATCACAAAATACTTAACACCATGAAATTTTAAATTTCTGGGGTAGGTAATGGGGAAGGAGGGCCTTGAAAATCTGATACTCACAGGGCAGAGGGATAAAGGAAAGCAGTGTCTGGCATACTTGATGGGCTTGAGCAAATGGATGGCAGAACAGGGTTTGAAAGAAATAACAAAAAGACAACTTATTAAGATTTAAAAATGACACTGCACAGAGATTTTTTTTAGAAACGTCAGTATGATTTGAATCTGCCAATGTGAAGTTCTAATTCTTTCCTGAAACTTGAAAACTTAGAATTCTCCGCCTCGGAGAGGAAGTAAAAACCACTGGACTAAAGAGATGTTTTTGTTTCTGTTGTGTTTTTTTTTTTTTTTTTTTTTTTCAATTGAAAACAGATACTACACTTGTTTCTTTTGGCAAGATTTCTCCTTTCTCAATAGTCTATTTTACAGTTACATGGATATATTTACAAGTTGTCTGAATTCATCAGACGTAATATTTTTATTAATTTCAGACTATTTTTCTCTTTCATTGTATTTTTTTTGTTTTATTATCTTGTAGTCAGCTTGATTTTTTTATTCTATGACAGTAAACAGTATTGATCAGAAATAAAGAATTAGCCTTTGATAAGGTTTGAATTGGCAGCCTATATCATTAGATGACGAGGGGGTACCCAAAATTGTGTTATATAATTTTATTCATTTATTGTTGCATGTTTATATACTTATCACCTTCAAAGTATTCACCATTTGAAGCAATGCACCGGTCCAGACGTGTTTTCCACTGTTCAAAGCAGTCCTGGAACTCTTGTGAGGTTATGTTTTTTAATGATGCCATCGTTTTCTTCTTAACTTCTTCCGCATCTGCAAAACGTTTTCCTTTGAGGACTTTCTTCATTCAGGAGAAGAAAAAAAAAAAAAAACGTTGTGGGGGCAAGATCAGGTGAATAGGGAGGTTGGGGAAGTGGGGTCATGCCATTCTGGGTCAGAACGTGTCTCACACTCAAGGCAGTATGCGCTGGCACATTGTCATGATGCAACCACCAGCCTCCACTTTGCCACAGGTCAGGGCGTTTTCATCTCACCTTGTCTTGCAAATGCCTCAAGACTTCCAAATAAAATGCCTGGTTAACAGTTTGACCAGGAGGAACAAATTCTTTGTGGAGAATTCCTTTCACATAAAAGAAACAAATCCTCATCGTCTTGACATTGGACTTCACTTGACGAGCTTTTTGGCATTGTGGTGATGTTGGATGCTTCCACTGATTTGATTGCTGCTTTGTTTCCGGGTCGTAGCCATAGCACCAGCTTTCGTCACCAGTGATGACCTTTGAAAAAAGGTCTGGATCAACTTCCAACTGTTCTTTCAGTTTACAACAGGCATCCTTTCAGCCATGGTAAAAATAGACGAAAAGGTGTGAAGCACTTCAAAACAAATGTGAACCACGGAGCTGTACGTCTTCCCACGATGACACCGGTTAGCACACTGATGCCTGAGGGTTGTCTCAAGTGGCATCTAGCGATGGAAGCCTGAATTACTACGGGCTTGTCACACAGAAAATGATTCCGGTTACTTTTGGGTCCCCACTCATACTTAATACTATTTTATCTACTATTACTAGTAGGTGTTAAAAATAAAATTAAATAGAATCTAGTCAAAAATTAAAAATAACATCTGCTTATAAGAAGTTTGTAGAATTTAATACTATATTTCTACTACTCCTAGGTATGAAGTGATAAAAATAAGATGAAATAAAAACTAATAAAGAACTAAGAAAAATACATCTAAGAAATTTGTGGTCATGATTCCTTCCAGAAACTCTTTTCTGAAAGAGATGTTTCCTTAATCATTCCAAAAATTATTTTTCTCTTTAACTTAAAGCAGGTCCTACACTTCTACGGTTCAGGAATTTAGAACTACTACTCTAAAGAATTCCTTTATAATTTCAAAATTAATTTAATTTTGTCTTTCTTGAACTGAGAACAGGTACTACATATTGATCACTTACAAAGTATGAGAATATGATCACTCAATCATCTTTTATTTTTTTCTGTCTCCCTTCATTTTCTATTTTAATGTTTTTCTTCATCCTCCTCTTTCTCTTCTCTTTCAAAAAAAATTCCAGATAGTTCCTCCATTAACCAAGATATTGTAAGTTTTATTGTCCCTTCCTTTCTATCCAACTTCCTTACATCTCTCCCCATTCACCCACTCTTCAGTCATCATTTTTATTTATGAGATACATTCTAGCATGGTTATTATTATTTATTTCAGTACTTACTAAAAACCCTCCTAATAAAAGTTTATCGATCGCTGTTGCATTACTCATCACCCTCCTCTTCTGTCCACTCTGCCTGTCTGTCTCCTCTTTCTCCCACTCACCATTTCTCATTTGCTCCTCTCTCTACCTTCCTCTCTTTTTCTTCCTTATTGTTTTCTCCTTTTCATTCTCTTCCCACCATTACTACAAAATTTGCTGACAGAATAGATTTCTTTCTCTTTCTCTTTTCAGCATTCTCCCCTCCCCACCTCTAATGGAAGTATTTCTGCTTTCTCAATAGTTTATTGGAATACAATACACACACACACACACACACACATGCACACACTCCTAGTCTTATTTCTTTTATAGCATTGGGTTCCCCCATTATCATCACTGCTACTATGACTATCCAGTCCTAGTGATGGTAGCCATAGCAATGATTACTATTTCTATCTACCCTTATTCGTTAACTCTGTACAATTTCCTTTCGTTCTTTTCTATTGGTCTCCCCCTCCTGTTGAATTCATGCAGTCTGATCTTGTTGAATGGTCAGGACAAACTTAAAGATGGACACATTGAATAACAATATTTCTAACTTGTCTGAAATTTCCAAGATGTTTTTATTATTAATTTTAGACTATTTTATCTTTCTTTATATTTTTATATTTTTTTTTTATCTTATTGCAATACTTGGATTAGTTTTACATTCTGTAACTGTAAAGCAAGCATCATGAATCAGAAAGAATGAACAGGATTTAAACTCACAACTTTTATCTTTGGACCACTTATGTCTATTATTTCTACTATTACTAATAAGTATCTCTATCTATAAAAGGCAGGATGTGTGTGTGATGAATGCACAGATGCAATTTTCAACAGATTTGCACCAAAATTTACATGCACATGCTCCAAGTTAGCAGGAAGGCCAAGACTGAGTTTGCTTTTCCCAACTCCAATCGATAGTGGAAATAATTGATTTTTTCATGCTTCTATGGCAGTTTTCATGTAGTTTGCAGCCATTTTCTACTGGCCAGAGTGAGAGCCTATAGCTGGCTGCCACAAATAGGCAGGAAGATTCTATTGGCCAGTGTGAGAGCCAACAGCTGACTGACACGAATGTTAACTAGCATGCTAGCATGCAAAAAAATCGATAGCTGCATTCGTCACAAGTGGGAAAAATTTAAATCTGCATGGCACTTTACTCCAATTGGCTCATTCGCTTGCTTAAACTCAACGTTGATTCTGATTCCACAGAACTGGGTTGGGTGTAAAAAAGTATTTGTTGTTAACATTCTTTTTTCATTCGGTTTTTCCAGTTACGAGTCCTTTTTTAAAGCTGATCGTTTTGTGTTCATTTTGTTTAGTTCTTTTTTCATAACAGATTTAATGTTTAGTATAGAGCTTAGAAAAAATTTGCAGTGTGAGATAGGCAAGAAGTAAGGCATGTAGCAACGTCAGCATGGCAAAGGGCATTCCTTTAAAGGCAAGGAAGGGCAAAAATATTTTAAGTCAAGTGATAGCGATTGCTGTATGAGTCGTACGATTTTTGAATCAAGCACGGGCAACGCCGGGCCATGCTGCTAGTTACATAATAAAAATATGATGAAATAAAATATCATTAAAAATTAATGACAATGCTTCATCTAAGAAATTTGTAGAATTTAATACTATTATGTCTAATACTATTATGAGTATTATGTCCGTTAAGTGACATACATGATACATGCTCGGGTGATCAAGTCTCTTTTGATTCATGACTGGCTAGGCAGAAGATTTTCCCACACTATGTTGCTATTTCTTTCTGCAGTAGACTGGTTGCCAATCAAGGCTATATGACCCAGTCTGTCCTGCTATTCAACCTATAGCTGGAGGAGAAGAGATGGATTCATACCTTTCCCAAGTGTATTAGTGCATAAGCCAATGTAACAAACTCAAATGGAATTCAAACTCTGCTCTCTCATATTGAGCCATCATTCATTACACCACCCACACATCCGTTGTGATAACAATAAGGTGAAATAATATTTAGCCAAAAATTAATGAAAATGCTTCATCTAAGAAATTTGGACACTAAGGTTATCATGCCTCCTAATAAGTAAACAGACAATATAGCAAGAAAGAATATATGACTAAATTTGAATTTTGTTGGCTCATGCCTCTCTATGGTTAAATCAGTTAAGAATGGTGATCTTTCAAGTGTACAGAATACTAGCTCAAGTCTTAGAACCTATTTTATTTTCTGATTCATACTAGATTGTAAAATCGTATGTGCTGTAATAAAAAAAAAAGCAACAAAAATAAGATGAAAGATAAACTAGTCAAAAATTAATCATAAGACAATGCTTCATCTAAGAAAGTTAAGACTATTATGTCTACTAACTAGTACTACTAGCTATAAAGTAATAAAAAGAAAATGAAAGAAAAACCAGAAATTAATAAGAAACTGTATTTAAAATTAATACTTTGCCTTGAAATATTAACCTGCCAAAATTTGTCTTCAGTATTTTTATTTTTTAGTTCCCATCAATCTTCAGTTTAAACCCCTCCCTCAAGGGGTTTATAACACATCTGTTTATCATCTCTCAGTTATGTCTCTGTCTTTGAGCAGAGTGCACTCAGGAGCAACTCCATCAAAAGACTGTCACAACTGAAAAAAATTATACTGAGAGGTGCCCATCCCTGGGGAACAGCTGCCCTAGGCTGTGCCCTCTCATTGCACCAGAGAGAGGGATCGGTTTTTGCACTGAGGCCAGCACAACTGATGGTTGTAGGGTCTGCGGGCAATTTTTGTTCCTTGCCCGGGTGTACGCACTCAGGTGCCCACCTTAAAAAAAGACCTTGTGTCACAACTCGTCTTGGAGAGTCAAAGTAAATACGTAGTTCCCATCAATCTTCAAGTTTTTATTTTTATTTTTTTTATTTTTTGTGGTCTTTGTGTTTAAAAATGTAGAATCTTTAAGTTTGTAATGTTAAACAAACGGAAAGAGAAAATGCTAGGGTTTGAAAAATATTTTACTAAAAGCTGGTATAAACCCATAAGTGGACATCCATTAGAAAATTCAACCATAGTTCTGTTGTTTGAACATACAAAAATATTCTTTTTTACAGCAGGGAGTGAATAAGTGAAATACTCTGCCTCTTTTGGCAATGTCAAGACTTTAGATGTCTTTAAAAAGGAAAAATAGTGAAGTGTTTTCTCATTGCTTTTTCTATGGCTTTAAGCTTAGTCTTCTAAGTTCTAGACTTGCTTTTAAATAAGACTAGAGGGCTTAGTCTACTTTGCTATTTTTTAAAAAGTATATCAAAATATATTTCAATTCTATTGGCAGATGGTAACTGTACTTGTGTAAAAATATGCCTCATCTAATATCTGAAATGCTTTTTTTTTTTAATTCACTCTTTCAATTACTCCTGTTTTCTGCATGATGTCAGTGTTCTTTGTCATATCTTGTACCTAAAGTATGTTTGTCCATTTTGTCTTAAATGACTCCCAGTTTAATAATAATAGATAGCATTGGATTATTTTTGATGGTCTTGTTAATTTTTTTAGGTTTTCACTCACTTTGATCTTTGTGTGGTCCACAGCGATTAACCCTACCACTTCAACTGACCCCACCCAGCAGGTCCTCTTTTCCTTCTTTATAACTCTTGGGTCATGTCTTCTTGCTCAGATTAGGTGTTCAGTCTGCCTGGATCTCTCATTATTAAATCTTTACAAACCAACAGGCTATTTACAATGTCATGATTCAGGTTGTTTGTTATTCAAGATCAAATAACATAAGCATATATTACAGTCTGTCTGGTCTATTAGTGGCAAGGTCACCAAGTGTTTTATGCTGACTCAATTGCATAAATTTTTTTTTTTTTTTTTTCTGATCATTCACTGAATTCAACTTTGAATATCTTTAAATTCTCACTTAATTAGATCACTCAAATATTTTCTTAGTGGTAAACAGTAAAAGAAATGAATTCAATATTAAAATTTTCCTCCTTTATCCTAGATTCTTTGAACAAGGAATAAAAGCATTACTTTTATAATTGGGGGGGCATGTTATCTTTTCCTTGTAGATAGCAAATCAAAGTAGCACAATGTTTTACTATGTAGATATCATTCCAAATTAAAATTTGTACAGTGTAGACATTTTAACCAATGTATATGCTGTTTATTGCTAGAATATAAATAAAAGAAAAATTTTTAATATTTTAATTACATTTTCTTTGTTATATCATACTTATTATAAAACCCAGGTTGTGTGTGTGTCTGTTTTGTTTATATATTGGATTGGATTTCCTACATTTTTCAACCGATTTCAACAAAACTTCACAGGACTACATAAAATTACCTTGCAGTAGTTCTGACAGCACCAAAAATTGGAAAAACACAATTGTTTTTGCACGAAATCAATTTGAAAACACGATTAAGAGGCATCGCTGTCGAGAATGAAAGGGGCACAACTCATATCGAGTTATACTATACCCAGGTTGTTTGTGTGTGTGTTCATTTATATATGGGATCGGATTTCCTACATTTTTCAATCAATTTAACAAAACTTCACTTTTTTTTTTCTTTTTTTTTTGGCAGGTAGTGTTTCTTATTGTCTTGCACACTTTTTTCTTTATTTTCACATTCAGAATACTTTAAAAATTCCATTTCCAAGACAATTGTTTATAATAAAATTCTATTCAATCTGTAGACTCATAACGATTGAAAACAATGCTTTTTGTTTGAGTTTGACCAATTCGTAAAAAAACAAACAAGCAAAAAAAAAACTAATTAAGACATGCGTGTCCGTCAACCTTAAACAATCTTTGTCAATTTTATTTTTCAGTCTTTATGATGGTCGATATTTGATCTATCTCTTACTGTTACATCCCTGGGCAACGCCGGGCTCTACTGCTAGTATGTTATATGTTTTACTGTGTATATATCCTTCCAAAATCATATTTGTACAGTGTAGATGTTTCTTCCTTGTAGATAACATGCAAAATTAGCATCAATTTGCCTCTGCCAGGAATCTAACCTGTATTCCTTTTTTCATCAGGGAAACTGCTTCTATAGGCAGAAACATGTGTTTACCAATTTGGACATAGAGGGCCCACATTAAAAGTATAGAGTTAAAGTGGACTGTAGCAGAAACCTGAAACCCAATCCTAAACAGGAAACAAGAGATCAACCTCTACTCCTGTTCAAAAGACCAAGAAGTGTGAACCGGACAAGAGGCAAATCTATCTACTCTTATTGACATATAAGTAGAAGCACACACACAGGTTGAGATATCAGCCAACCTATTTTTCTAAAAATATATTTATCTCTTCACTAAAATATACATGGGTGACTTCATAAATAAATATTTATCTTAAATGATCACGTCTTTGACACTATTTACTTATCTAAATCTTTATGTGAATGTAAATTGACACACGCACACAAGTTGTAGATCAGAATCCAACAGAATGATAAAATAAAAGAACAAATAGGAAACATATTAATCTAACATGTTTCACTTTTATTAAGCCTTCATCAGAGAGATTGAGAGAAAATAGGCAAAAAGACAGAAAACACTGATATTTTCAATTGTGTCTGGGTCAGTTCTCATTGATCAGACATGTGTCACATGTTTTAAAACCATGGATAATTCTATGTGTATGTAGGTTTGTGAAGAATTTTGTATGTTTAAGTGGGCAATTGAATGGTATTGTGTATTTGTAATTGTGTGCATTTGTCTGTCTAGTAGGGTTTTTTTTATTTTTGCATTGTAAACAATTTATTTGATAAATCCCAGCATTTGAATTGGTGTTGGGATTACTTTTCTTCCTAATTATATCTCCAATTGTCTTGGAAGTGATGATAACGATCCTAGTATTAGGGTGACTAATTATTTACGAGTTTAGTAGAAAGATTGTTGGAGGGCAGGATTATGAATTTTGTGTAATTTATTATATATATACACACACACACACGTGCACACGTGTTTGTTTATTACTGTAAACATTATTTTTTTGTGGGTGCTGCGAGGAAATGGAATCGGAAGGATGAATTCCAAATTCTGGCTAAAGCAGTTTTGCTATTCACTTTACATTAATGGCTTTAGGAAAGGTATACATTCATCTTTCTCCAGTTTGGGCTTAAACAGAATAGCAAACTAACTTCTCTATCCTTGATTAGTAACCAGGCTAGGAGAAGAAAAATGCTGGATGGCAACAGAGAACTACCTTTTTCAAGAGCACTCATTGCAATGCACAACTTACAGATGTTAAAATAAAAAGAACTTTTAAATTAACACCTTTCTCTTTTATGTATATATATATATATATATATATATATATATATATATATATATATATATATACACATAGCAGGACAGATTGGGTTCTATAGCCATGGATGGCAACTGGTCTAGGAGAACAACAACTCTGAATTCAAAACCTGCGGAGGGTCGTTTGGGGACCTTGTGGCACATAGTGCACCAGGTCTCTGTATTCAGCTCTTCAAAAAGTGTGGATGGTCCTGGACGAAACTATCACCTCTATAATCAAATCACATGTGCTGTTATCAGGCTGTCAGTTTCCTAGAAACTGATGTGCTTGACCCTCATACATCAAATTCGACAGGAGTCTAATATATATATATATATATATATATATATATATATATATATATATATAATTATAAACTATAATTTTGGAAAGTGAACATCTCAATATGTTAGAAAATTACAAAGTTTCCATCTGAGATCAAGAAAATACCAATTTTAAAGAAAATGATCATAATATACAGAAGGCGTTAGTTTAAATTGACATTAATTAAATGTAAATTTTTAAAATAAATCCTTAATCCTGTTGTCACTGATTTTATTCTATCTCTGTATAAAAAAAAATGAGTTAACAAATCTAGAACAATTGATGTAGTGATTTTCCAAGCGTAGCTTAGATGTGGTACAAGGCCGAAAGTATGGGACACCCAGTGAGGATCGAACTCACTACTCAGCCGTAATTGATCTAGCAAGACAAGCTTTCTAACCACGTCGAATTGATCTTATTCAAATTTTATAAAACTATTTTTGATCAAGGGGAACTAACTCTGCAAAAGTAAAATGAGTTACCTTACTTGTTAGTCCTTCTCGCTGTTTCCTTTTGTTTATTATTTTAATAATCAAAATAGTAATGTTAGGATCAGGGCGGTGATGATCTGATAAAATTCACTCAGTGAATTTTACAATTGCTAAATTGTCTCTTCGAGATGGACCGTGCAATAACTTATTTTGCATAAGTGTTATAACGGTAGTAGTAAATAAAACTAATAATTTTTATTAAACTTCTAATTGTTGGCTGTAAGTGTAAAGTGTAAACCCCTGTTAAAATTACTGTATATAAGCATATCTTAGATGTGGCACAAGGCCGAAATTATGGAGTACTGAGCGATGATTGAATTCACTACTCGGTCATCATTGATCTAGCAAAACAAGCTCGTTAACCATTACATCATGCCAAAGTTCCCCTATTTAAAAATTAAAATTACAATTCTGTGGCACTATGCATTGGTATATAAGAAGACTTCTTTTTTTTTCTTCAAGGTTTTACTACAAATTTGAGATTTTAATATTTGGTGGCTTACAGCTATATCATGTTGAAACACCGGCTCATATGATCACCAAAGTTAAGCTATGTCAAGCCTGCTCAGTACTTGGTGGGTAACTGCTTGAGAATACCAAGTGCTGTAAGCTTGAATGTACAGCTGGTGTAATAAATAGCAACTCAGAATTGGAAATTCCAATTCCAGTTGGGTTCGTCATATTCACTTACACGTAAATACCCATGGGAAAGGCATGAATCTACCTCCCAGCTATGGGTTAATTATTAGGAATTGTATTAATAAATCATTGTTATCTCCTAACCAGTTTCATCTAAAAATATTTTATAGCTTTAAATAACCTGCAGAACGTTGATAAACCATAAAAACAAACAAATCAATCAATCTAATATTTGCGGTGGGGTAACTGTGGCACTTTTATGCCATCAAATACAGTCTATCTATCTGTTAATTAAAATTGTGCATATACATCGCATTAGCAATACATACATTTGCTATAAAAACAAAATTTATTCAGTAATGTTGGTATCTCCAAAGAAAAGTGATATCTAAGTTTTAAAATGCATTTAAATAAATGAAAATCTTGAATCTTCTATTTTAGTTTTAATTTCAAGCTAATATATTAAATTTAATATTTCCAATAAGCAAAATACTTTGCTCTGTTTCAAACTAAATTTAAATTGATTGGAATTATTTTTTTATTTTTTCAGTAAAAACATTAAACTAGTCCATATTGACAAATCTGTCAACACAATAGATTTCACTTTATTAAAAACTTTTTTAAAATTAAAATATACTTTCCTGAAATTTTATTTGATGAAGATTAGCTGATTTAAAGTATAATTGATCTAATTTAATTAAATATTATTTTTAGTTTAAAATATTGCAGAAAGGCATTTTTAATATGGAAGTAGTTACTTTTATGAGCTGTTGATAACTCCCTCAATCAACTTATGTAAGGGAATTTTTTCTAACAATTACTTGAAAATATAACATGAACACGATTTTTATATAATTTGTTTAAATACCCAGTAATCTTAAGAATTTAAGAAAATATTCTAAGCAATCTAATATTTTAGCTACTTTGGCTTTATAGTCTAACTTTTGAATAGGCTTGTTGAGAGGTTAGAAAATTACCAATAAAATTTATTTTAAATTTTTTTATAAAATTCTCTATTCATTGGTAATTTTCTCTGCTATACTTACTGCTCTTATTTTCTGATAATGTCACTTTTGGACATCTGTATTTACAAAAATTGACACATTTATACACACAAAACATAAATTCAAACTTTTTTTTTTTAAATATGGTTGGCTCATGTAATTGTAGTGAGATTTCCCATTTGTAGTTTTAATTTAATAAGAATATCACTTGACCATTACAAATTAATAAAGAATTTTTTTTTAAATTGTAAAATTTCATTATGCAATGAGAATTTTTTTTCTTAAGACAGTAGTGTCCATAATATACAAAAGAGCAATTAACAGCTTTTTCTAATTAAATAATAAATTATTTTTATTGTATTTTTTATTTTATTTTTACTATTTGGAGCAGATTTTCTGTAATTGGGTTTTTTTTTTTTTTGACAAAAAAGTTTCATTATTCAAATTGTCCAAGGATTTGTTCTTATAACTCTTACAAGCATTAAGCACTACAAAATGTATTTAACTTTCATAAAATTAAGTGACTGTAAAAAAAAAAAATTGCAAGGATTTTCTAAAAAAAAAAAAAAAAAAAAACTTTGTAAAATTTTTTAAAAATAATTTCACTCATTTGTTCATAAGTCCTGAAAGTTTCATTAAAATTCGACAATTATTTCATTTTTGCAAGAATTTCCAAATTGATGTGTTTTTCACCACTAAAAATATGCTAAACTTTCCCATACTAATTTTTATGGTACAACGTTGACACTGAAGAAACAAGATTTATAAACCAATATTTCGAACATTCTAAAAAGGATTTTTTTAAATAATTTTCAAATCAAAAATACTTTCATCTTTCCCTCTTCATAATAAATAACACAAAGATTTTGTTGATAAAACTTTATTTCTTTTATCATGTATTCTCATTTTTTCTTTAGCGAATCTTTACCAATTTGTAATGTATTTGCTAATGGGAAATAAAATTTTATAAGAAGGGAGAAATATTTTTTCTTTAATTAAAAAAAAAAAGAAAAAATAAGCCTTTGGATTTGCTTTGCGTGACGGTCACTTTCTTAGAATCTTGGAAGAGAGAAATTCCATTCTGAAATATGGTGGACAGGGAAAGAGGTTCATGGTCAAAAAGATGAGTGACAACCACTGCCTTTATTTGTTTTGTTTTTTTCTTTTTTTTTTTTTTTTTTTTTTTTTTTTTTTTTTTTTTTTTTTTTTTTTTTCTTTTTTTTTTTTTTTTTTTGCAACTGTCGGCCTAGAATCTAAGGGGCATAACTCTTGCTTTTGTAATTTGTTAAGTCGTATTTATGCACCTTGTTCGTTCGGCGAAGAATGACACGGCGTCATTTTTAATGTGTGATGGCACATATCATGACACATTGTCTTAACATATTGGGAAGGGACAAAAACTGCCTACTTTCTCTACTTGTTCTGGCCTTAGGTATGAGGGAATAGGCCTGTGAACTTGTGGATGTAAATATAATTATTACTTTTATTTACTTAGGTTTAAAAATAAAATGAATTTTTAAAAATGAAAAATCTTTCTTGAAGAATTTGAGTTTTAATTTCAAGCTAATACAGTGTAACCCGGATGTAAGAGAGTTGTCGGGACCGGAGACGAAGTCTCTTATATCCGGGTTTGGTCTATTTTATATACATTAACACAGGCTCTAATTTGGGACCAGAGAAAATCTCTCTTATATCCGGGTTACACTGTAGATTAAATTTAATATTTCCAATAAGCAAGTACAATACTTTGCTGTATTTCAAAACTTAATTTAAATTGACTAGGAGCTTTTGTTTTTTTTTTTCTTAACTAACTGATTTCAGCATTTTTAACCATCATTCATTGCAATGTAATTCTCTTTATTAAAAATATTCCCAAAATAAAATATACTTTTCTGAAAATTTATTTGAGGAATATTAGCTGATTTAAAGTTTAATTAATTTGATTTAAAACAAATATTACTTACTTTAAGTTTAAAATATCACAGATATGCATTTTTTTAACACAGTGGTAGGTGTTGACAGCTTCAATGACAGATGTATATTTATCTAAGGTTTTCTATGGTGGATATATCTGTAAAAAATAATTGAAGAATATAATGTTAGTGCCTTATATATATATGATTTTTAAGTATTCTGTAATTTTCAAAATTTAGGCAAATGTTCTCCATTTTCTAATGTTTTATTGAATTTTAGTCACTTTGGCTTTAAATTTACTATATTTATCACTCTTATTTTCTGGTAATGTTGAGTTTGCTTGCCCATATCTGCAAAAATCAGCACATTTATACACGTAAAAAAATTCAAAATTCTTCAAAATTTGAAGGTCCTTAAATTGTAATAAGCTTTTTGATTTATAATTACTATATGTAGTTTTTACTTATTAAGAATATTAACTAACCATTACACCATTAAACAGAATTTTAAAAGATTAAAACTTTATTAATTATTCTAATAAAAAATTTTTAAAATAAAAACAATTCTTTTAAAAATTATTTATTCATTGTAAAAAAAATTTTCTTAAGACAATTGTGGCACTAATATATCTTTATTCATAAAAGCAATTAAAAGCTCTTGTAATTAAATAATGTCTTAGTTTTATTGAATTTTTTTATTTTACAATTCAGAGCAGATTTTCATTAACTGGAGTTCCTGTTTTACAAACAGAAATTGATTTAAATTCTCTAACGAGTTCTGCTTTGAACTAATATGAATATTAAGTGGTACACTAATGAATTTCTGTGATTTCTGTAAAATTATTTAAGTAAGGAGATAACAGATTTAAAAAAAAAAAATTTCTAAAATAATTTCATTTATTTCTGAATAACTCCTGAAAGTTTCATCAAAATCCAACAATTATTTGATTTTTGAAAGAATTTCAAGTCAGTGTTTTTCACTGCCAAAAAACATGCTAAAATGTACTGTGCTAATTCATTGTCTGCCTGTTGATGCAAGAAAAACAAGATTTTTAACCAAAATTTCAAATGTTCTAAAAAGGATAAAAAAAAAAAAAAGACTTTGGTCTTTCATCTTAATAATACTTATAAAGGTTTTGATTATAAAATTTTGTTTTTTATCAAGTTTGGGGCATATTTTCATCATTATATATATTTTTTTTTTTTTTCCAGTGAATTAGTGGAGGTATTTGCATTAAACATTATTATTTAATGGATACTCATATTTTTTTTCCTTTTTTTTGTTAAGTGTGATCTATTCAAAAAAATCCTAGTGATCAAAGCTGCATTCCCTACCCCCCCTTTTTTTTTCTTTTTTTTTTTTTTTTAATATAGAAGAAATCACCATTTGATCTGGTGTGCTTTACCCTTTAGTTACAAGCACCATTCATTTTCCCTTTTTATTTACTATTTACTTCTATTTACACTATTTACTTCTATTTACCCCCCCCCCTTTTTTTTTTTAAAAAAGGTGGGGGATAAATAGAGCCTTTCTGAATTGTTTTGCTCTTCATAGCCAAATGGTAAAGCACACTAGATCGAATAACACTTTCTCCTACAAAGAGGGACACAGAGAAATATACACTGTGTAAAGTAAAAATAAGATTGGAACATCTATTTCAAATACATCTTCCTAGGTATGATGATAAACTACATCTGGCAGCAAGGTCTCTGATTGGGAGATTGGATGTTTTGAGGCATGTAAAACCATCCCTTAATTGCTATTGTTCCCAGGTCCACCCTGACCCAGAGTGGTAGCACCTGTTGGGGTCTCAGCTATGGGCAAATAGGTCAGTTATGTGCTATTATACATGACATACATCGACACATAACTGACAAGACAGATTTTTTTTCCTGCAGTAGGTTGCCATTTCTTTCTGCAGTAGACCAATTGACATCCAAGTCTATAGAACCTGGTCTGTCTTGCTATTTACCCATGGCTGTGGGGAGGATTCATACCTTTCCCAAGGGTATTAGCATGGATATTCAACTGGAATTCGAACTCGGCTCTCTGATTCCTCAATCTGAGCCACTATCCATGAATCCACTGTGCCTATGCAAGTATAAAAATAGATTGTTACAGTAAAAATACCAGCAATACATTTTTATAACAAAATGACCAACAATATATTTTATCTGTAGTTGAAGGTATACAATTGTATTCAAAATATATTTAGTTGAAGCCATAAAGTTCAAAATGTTTAAATTTTGGCATTAAATAACCCATAGAGGTGTTGATATGCCAGTTCATTTCAAATATGAGTATCCACTATAATAACATTCAAAGTAAAAAAAATAAATGTCTGATTAAATCCATTAATTCTTTAGAAATGATACTTGTTCTTCAATCTTAGACGATCAGGGGTCAAGTATAAAAATAGTCAGTAAACAAGAGACAAATTATTTAATCACCAACAAAAAAAAAACAAAACACCTAATGATTTTTTTGTGTTTTTTGTTTTCTCCAAATTATTTTTCTATTTCTTCCTCTTGTTTTCAGATTTGAAGCATTTTTCCAGCACTTATTTGAATGAGCCTGTGTCCTCGAACTCGATCCATCACCAAGCCGGGGACAGTTCTGACATGTCGATGCCCTCCCTTTCTAGCAATGGTGGGCCCTCCCCTTCCACAGGTAGCAGCAGTAACAGCAAGGGATACAACAATAGAAGAGCTTTTATCATCCTTGGTGCCATCTTCCTCTCATCCGTCTTGATAATGGTTGTCATTTATCTACGATTCCCAAATATGGATCCGTAAGTTACAAACTAAGCTTCTTTTTATTTCAACCTATTACAATTATTCAGTTTCTGTTTTGGGATATTATTGTTACTACAGGGTGCGACAGAAATACCTCTCACATATCTTCCATATAATGGTAAAACATTAGTGGCAATGATGTCTTCATCTAGCTAATGTCGTACCCTTATGCAGGAGGTATTTCTGCCATGCCATGTATAGCAAAAGGTGGGTGAAAAACGGCACATCATAGCAAGATTGTTGTTGGGGCAATACTTTTAAAATAAATCCCTTTTCTCCTTTCCTCTAAAAAGAAAAATAATTACCTACTGCCTCCAAGTTTCATTTGCAGTGAAAGTATAATAGGTCTTGTAATGGCAGATACTAAGTTCGTTTTTTATTTGTATCTTCTTTTGTTCTTCCCATGTATATGTTTATTTTTTTGCTTTTGTTTTCTACAATGAGCTACTTTGGCAACCTAAAAGAATGGTAGACAAACAGGTTTCTGAATTTAATAGGTTGAAATGTATAATGAAATGGTTAAAAAGATGGAACTTGTGTGTGATTCAAAGAAAGTCAAGTCTCTTGATTTGGAGAAATGGAGGTGATTGTTTTATCACAGGTGGAGGAGGTTAAAAATTAAATTAATTTAAATTTTTTTTTAAGGTATCTTTGCTTGTTATTCTCCCCTGGTTCACCACTCGGCCTCTAATCCCCATACCTTATTGCTCATCCCCTCTTTTACCGTTCTTCATCCCAAACACTCCTATATCATATCTGGCTCTCCTTTCCCCAACACTAGGCTAAGATATATATATATATATATATATATATATATAGTTAAGTAATGAAAATCTTGGTAATCTGTATAGATAATTCTGAGTGGGGATGAAATCCAGAGAGCTCAATGTTAAATCAGAGCGATTAATTCAATGAAAACAGACAACATTAAGGGTTCATTGGTTATAATTTATTTCCCCAGGGAATTTCTTTTTCCCTGGTTCATCATACCACACTTCGAAGAGTGAAAAAAATGAATTTAAATTTACATATATTTTTATACACTTTTGAGGTTTTTAAGTTGATGTAAGGTGATAGAGAGAGTGAGAAGAGAGTGATATATATATATATATATATATAGTTTTTAGGTATTCTATATTTATGGGTTAAAGTTCTCAATATCAGTGATAGAGCATATTTGAATATAAAAGTGGACATTGAAGTTGTAAACTCATATGACCTGTTGATTTTGTATAAGCATGAAACAATTGTTGCTGGGTATTGACTTCAATGTCCACTTTGCTCCTTTATTTATTTATTTATTTATTTATTTATATCAATTTCATCCCAAGTAAAGTCACTAGGGCACTAGAGGTTACTGGGTGTGGAAGAATGATAAAACAGAAACTTTACTAAGGAGTAAGAACAAAAGAAGTGTAATCAGGGGGAGAGTAGATAGCGATTGACATTGTGTTTAAATTTTTGCAGATTAAAGTGGGCTGGAAAGTATGGAACTGGAAGGGAGTTCCACAAGTGAGAAGTGTGAGAAAAGAACTTACAGTTGCATCTAGCCAACTCACCTGTATATTGGTGAAACCTCATTACCAATCTCGTACTATGCTTAAATTCATAAAGTCTAGGTACCCTGGTGAAGAACTCATCTGAACAACTACCATGAAAGTATTTATAGAAAAGGCACAGGGAGGTAACCTTAAAGTAGTGGAAAATTGATTGAAGCCAGATCAGGACCAATAATATTGCTGATTCTTGTTTGTATTTTATCAAAGATTTCTGGATATACAGTAGCGTCCAAAACTAAGGGACAAAATTTTAAAACCTAATATTTGTTAGAAATAACAACTGTGAAAAGCTGAAATTTTGACAACTGGTAGTCGTTATCATCCATAATAACATACTAAAATTTGAATCATTTGCAAAGGATAGAAAAAGAATTATAACAATTATTTATTTATTTTCAAATTTGGAACGTCCAAAAGTAAGGGACAAAATTGAGAAAAACAATGTAAATGGCAAAAAAACAATAAAAATACATGTACAATCAATATTTAGTAAATGAGCCCTTGCTCTCAATGACAGCTGCACATCTTCGACTACAAGAACGAATCAGTTCTTGACAATCCTCGATACTAATTTTAGACCATTCTTCTTGAAGCTTCACCCACAAATCCTCCGTGTTAGTGAGATTTCTTTCCATAACTTTCACTCCTAAGGTCTTCCAAAGATTTTCTATTGGATTTAAATCAGGATTTTGCGGTGGCTAATCCATAATTTCCAAATCTTGCTCGCTAAGGTAACTCATTACCACCTTTGCCTTGTGACATGAGGGCATTATCTTGCATAAATGTAGCCCCATTAAGTCTTTTGAATTCTGTATGATTGGCACAACATGATCTTGAACAATGTTTTTATAGATCTGCGCGTTTACACGAGTTTGTAACCGGACAAGAGGCGTTGTACCTTGGCTAGAAAACATTCCAAATACCATGACACTTCCGCCCCAAACTTGACAGTTTTCTTAGTACACTTTGCACTTAATCTTTCACCAATACGTCTCTTTTACATTGTTTTTTCCATCATTTCCAAATAAATTAAACTTGCTTTCATCACTGAAAAATACTTTTGCCCAATTTTCATATGTCTAAATTACATACCTGTTTGCAAACTCTAATCTCTTCTTCTTATTCTTCGAACTAACAAGTGGTTTCTTTCCTGGGGTTCGATTTCTTGCAGTCGTCTACAGTCTGTCTTGACACATTAACACATGAGGTACTATTCATAACCCTTTTAATTTCTGTGCAAGACTTAAAACGGTCCTTTAATGACATACGCTGCATTATTCGATCTTCTCTTGCCGAAGTTTTGCGGGGTCTGCCAGTTTTAAAAGCACTAACTATTTTGCCAGTATCATTGTAGGATTTAACAACCCTGCCTACAACACTCTTGGAACGTTTCACTTTCTCTGAAATCTCTCTAATGGTGTGCTTTTCCTTGTGTAGCTTCACAATAGCTTGTCTCACAGGGTAATCAAGTTTTTGGTGTTTTGCCATGGTGCCAGCTGATGCAACATTTACAAATGACTAAGTAAGACTTATTCTTTAGAGGAAATCAAAAAATTTGAATATAGCATACTGTTTACATTGTTTTTCTCAATTTTGTCCCTTACTTTTGGACGATCCTATTTTGAAAATAAATAATTGTTATAATTCTTTTTCTATCCTTTGCAAATGATTCAAATTTTAGTATGTTATTATGGATGATAACGACTACCAGTTGTCAAAATTTCAGCTTTTCACAGTTGTTATTTCTAACAAATATTAGGTTTTAAAATTTTGTCCCTTACTTTTGGACGCTACTGTATATGATGGGATCAAGGATCTCTAGATATATTTTTATGATTAGTTTTTTTTTTTGTTTTTTATTATACTAATGTTCACTCAATACCAGACCTAAGAACCACTCAAGCTAGATGATTACTATATTGTGTTGTATGTGCAAAAGAAAAGGCAAGATGTGAAGTTCATACAGTTATTTAGGAAAGATAATGGTTAACCCTAAACTTGACAAGATCAAGATTGCAGTGATTGGGACAACATCCTACCAGGAAGAAGCTGTCTGAGTGAAACTTCCTCCTTGCTAATGGAATATGAAGGGAATGAGGATAAATCATCCTGGGGTACATGGCATGACAGGTCCAAGTTGTAACAGTCAGGGCTGGTGGAACCAAGGAATATACCTCGTCAAAACACATGCTATAGAAATAGCAAAAGAGTAGTGAGAGGCTAGTGACATCTCTTGGATAGGAGTTGTCGGGTAAAAAATAATTCATCACCCACAAGGCCATGTAAATGCATTTGAACTCTGTCAAGACAGTCAAGACTGGGCAGCAATAAGCCATTTTTTTGTCTAATCTGGCTCTTATAAAGATAGTATAGCAGCAGGAGACAGATGCTTACTGGAGTGGTACAATGAACAAACCATATTCCCAAGCATGTTCAATAATAGATTGGATATATATATATATATATATATATATATATATATATATATATATATATGTGTGTGTAATAGAATTTGGGGATTTAGGCAAATCATTATAGTAATTCATTGAGTCTAGGAGAATCCTCAATAGAATGCAGAAAGCACTGGACAGCCGTTTTGGGAATCATCAGAAGTGCACATCCATTAACGAGATTCAAAACCAAACCATTTCAATACAATGCAAGCATCATACCAACTGTACCAACAGGCCTCAGTGAATAGACTAGATATAGTGCCGCTACTCACAAATTCCATGGTAATACTCATCTAAATATTCATAAACCAATGGATTGTGTCCCAAGAGCCATGACTATCCTTTCTCCTGAACTGCTCCATCACAGAGCATTAGCTGGGTCAAGCAAGGATATACAAGTAATAGAATTTTTTGGGCATTTAAGCAAATCTACATACATATATATATATATATATATATATATATATATATATATAATATATATGAGTTTAACTTGAGTTCTGGGGAGAGCTTGGGTCTCAATAGATGTTTAAAACAAGAGCCTCCTTGGGGAACACCAATCCATCATGATAGGTGAAAGTTTCGGGTCTGCTCGGTGATGGTAAAATGCTACTAGTTTTTATTTGGCCATATTGTGTTTTACAAGCCAGTCCTTCTCCCATTGTCACTTACAACTATATCATGTTTAAACATTAGTTCCTGTAATCACCAGTTAAGTAAAGCTGAGCCTGGTCACTACCTGAATAGGTGACAACTTTGGGATACCAGGTGCTATAAGCTTGGAGGTGTGGGTGGTGTAATGGATAAAGTCTTGGAATTGTTAATGAGAGAGCTGAGTTCCAATTCCTGTACAATCACCGAAGTCAGTACCTAGATGGCTGACCACTTTGGCATACCAGGTGCTGTAACCTTGGATGTGAGGGTGGTGTAATGGATAATGGCATTACAGTGAGGTGAAACAGTGTTCAAACCATTCAAAAGATATTTGCTACTACTGGAAGTGCTTTGCATCCAGTTGAACCTGCAAAAGTTCATTTTGGAAGACCAGAAAAGTTAAACAAGAGAACCAAAGAAAGCTTGTGAGAGTCTTGGTCAGCAATCCAAAATCAACATCCAGTTGAGTTAAGGATTGAATTCAGTCTTAACAGTGAGGCTTTTACGGGGGAAAAACGACTTATACTGGCATATAGCAGCAAAAAAATATTAAATGAAAAACATTGGAATAGGAGATTGATTAAAAGCACATAGGCTTACGCCCACATCACAATGAAACACCGGTTTCTATACGATGACCAAAGTTAAGCAAAGTCAAGCCTGGTCAGTACCTAGATGGGTGACCACTTCAGAATACCAGGTTCTGTAAGCTTGGATGTGTGGGAGAGCCAATTTCCGATCCCTATTGTGTTCATTATATTCACTTATGCACAAATGCCCTTGGGAAATGTATGAATCCACCTCTTCTCCCCCTAGCTATTGGCTAATTAGTAAGACTTGTATCATTAAACCATTATTATCTCAGAAAACTTCTTACAATCTAAAAATATTTTCTGGCGTAAATAACCTGCAAAGAGTTAAGCCATAGAAAATGAATCAATGAATTAATCAAATACTGATTAGCTGCACAGACATGTTTTTAGATTTATTTAGATTATCTGGAATATAAATGTATAGAAACTATCATGATCACAAAATGAGGGATCAATTTATATATTCATTGTAATTTAGAATTGATCCCCCACTTTATATCCACATTATAATTTCTTGTTTGTTTATCAAATTCTGATTAGCTACAAATCTACCTCTTCTCTTTCCATGGATTAATTAGTAAGATTTGTATCGTTAAATCCTTACTATCTAAAAAAAAAAATTCTTACAATCTAAAAATATTTTCTGGCTTTAAATAACCTGCAAAGTGTTGATAAGCCATAGAAAACGAATCAATCACATTGATGCAAATGGTAGCACTTGGTACTATTTCCAAACCAGCAAAGACCTATAATAATGTGCAGTATGATCTGATTTGTGATGTATTTTTATTTTCTGAGTTTCTCAAATATGAACATATAGAAACTACTGTGGCCACAAAGTGAGGGATTAGTTTTCCACCTCTTCTTCCCCAAATATGGGTTAATTAGTAAGACATGTATCAATAAAACTATTATCTCCCCCCACCAAAAAAAAAAAAAACATTCTTACAATCTAAAAGCATTTTCTGGTTTAAAATAAGCTACAAAGGGTTGATAAACAATAAAAAAAAAAAAACAAATCAATCTTTCCCTAATTGAGCAACCTGGTCTGAATTAAGAGAGATGAATTGCTAGGTTCTGGTCATTCAGATTTTTGGATGTTCACCTATAAACCATTTTATTACTCACACATCATATTCATATATATATATATATATATATATATGAGAGGAAGCCTCTGGTTAGCAAGGTAAAATTTGACCTTGCTAAGTAAATGCTTCCTCTGTAGGTAAATGGTATAGCACATCAGGCTATATGATAGTTTTGTGTAGGATACAAGTTCGATTCCTGTTGGAGGACACCTTTTTTTCTATGAGATTTCTCAGACATTCAGGCCGGTAAATGTTGTTAATATTGTTTATTATAAACAGAGCATTTACTTAAATATTTGTATCTATAAAAATAACGTATAAACAGAAAATATATTAAAATATATATTCACAAAACTTTGGAAAATGACTTTTTCAATACTAAACAATGGGACATTTTACAGGGTCTGTTATCTGATTGGCCAAATTCTGGTCTATAACTCACATTGTGCCATATTGTTAAAGGGATAGTTTTTGTTTGTAGCAAGAGAATCACTTTTATTGATTTTTAAGAAAACAATCTTATAAGTTAATGAACCGATAAATTATTAAAAAGTGACCCTTTAAGGGCTACACAATTTAATGTGTAATGTTGACATTATTTTTTTTGTCTTCTTTTTTTAGCTTAGAAAAACAGTACATCAAAGTTCCCCAAGACATTGGTGATGCTAAAAATCTCGGCCGTGTTCTCTCAAGATACAAAGACAAGTATTTCTACCAAGTGCTTCTTGGTTACTTCATTGTCTATATTTTGTATCCTTTTTTTGCACATTATATGAAAAAAAGTAAATTTCCAAATAGTTTCAAAAAAGCAATTCTATTTATTTGTTTTTGTTTTTTACTATGTGGAATTATGTAAACTGTTTATTCCACTGTCTGTCATTAGAAAGAAAATAATTACTAATGGTATGAAATCTTGGCCTTTTTAATTGCTTTGTAATATTTTGTGCTCTTTTTAAATCTGATGATTGGGTTTCATATATGCATGTGTTTAGAAAAATATGAAAATTGGAAACATTTTTGTGACACATTTCATCTGCTAGGATTTCATTGAATGAAACGCATCACAAAAACTTTTCCAGTTTGTCATACTTTTCTCAATATTGTTGATAGATAAAATTATACAAATTATATATTGTATCATACTAATATATAATATATATATACATATATATATACATATATATATATATATATATATATATATATATATATATATATATATATATATATGGAGAAATATAGTTTAAAAGGTGTGCTATATTTATGGGATAAAATAAATATACAAAACAACCGTCAGAATGGACTACCCACAATGCACCACTGAACCGTATATATAAACAGTCGAGGCAAGAAAAAACCCAACACACATGGCCTGATGATTGTGTCTAGCATGAAACAGTCTGTCATCTCTGAGTATTGACTTCAATGTTCATTTATATATATATATATATATATATATATATATATATATATATATAAATGAATAAAAACACAAGAGGAAAAACTATACTCAGCTGACATGTTTTGACCTCTGAGGGACTTTATCAAGGCAAATGTACAATTTATTTTGTTGCATGTGTTTATATACAAGAGCAAGGATGTCTCAAATTTAAGATCCTTGATAAACCAATGATATCCTTGCGCCTGTATATAAACACATGCAACAAAATAAATTATACATTTGCCTTGCTAAATTTCCTCAGAAGTCAAAATATGTCAGCTGAGAATAGTTTTTCCTCTTGTGTTTTTATTCATTTTATATATATATATATATATATATATATATATATGTATAAAATGAACATTGAAGTCAATATTCAGAGGTGACAGACTGTTTCGTGCTAGATGCAATCGTCAGGCCACATGTGTTGGATTTTTTTTCTCGACTATTTATATGTATGGGTGAATGGTGCATTGTGGGTAGTCCATTCTTACGGTTATTTTGGCGGCAGTGGTTTGTATATTTATTTGGGTTAATCTATTGTTTTATTTTATATATTTATTTATTCTTTTCAGTTTTTGATGTTTTAGTAACTATAAAAAAAAAATCTTTATTTTTATTTATATATATATATATAATCTCACAAGTCACTGCTCAAATGCCATCATATTGTAATTTTTTTTTTTTTTTTTTTGTAAACTAATTTTTTTTCTTCTAAATCTGCAAGCTATTAATTGGTATTGATCATTTAGCTCTGATTTATACCAAATAATTAAGTGTTTTTTTTTTTTCCTTAACCCTTTGTAGTTTACAATCTTTTGCCATTCCAGGTTCTATATTCCTCAGCATTTTATCTGGGTTCCTCTTTTCATTCCCCCTGGCCCTATTTTTGGTCTGTTTGGTAAGTTGCTAAAATTTTTTTTTTTCTTGATTTTTGTTTCCACATCTAAATTGGATGTGCAGGTGGTGTAATGGATACTGGATGTAAATGAGAAATTAGAGAGCCAAGTTCATATTCCAGTAATTTGTTACAATCATTTAGGTAGGCACAAATACCCTTGGGGAAGGTAGGAATTCATCTTTCTCCCTCCAGCTATGGGTTAAGTAGTAGAGCAGACTGGTCTTTTCACTCTTAATTGGTAACCAGGCAAGAAGTTCATCTCTGATATGGGGGAAAAAAAGCAAAAAAAAAACCAGCTAAGCATGTATTATATGCAGCTTATGAAAGGATTGTTGAGTCCACAATGACTCTGTCCACATATATTTTGTATTTCAAATATCTAAGTTTGAAACTTGGCTGGTAAGAAAGATGGTTCACTGTATCAAGATGCCCATTTTCTCTCCAGAATCTCTCTTCAGTATCTGTCTATATTTCTGAGATGAGGTATTATGTACATTATTTACATTATTCGGACTATTGTCCTCATCTTTGTCGCCATATTTAAGGAATCAGCACATATGCTAGGCTACAAAAATCTCCTGAGCCGACCAAGCATAGAAATAAATACAATATGGGAACCAGTAATAAGGAGTGCCAGAGAAAAGCAATGATAATAACTAAGATGCAATATGAGCTCTGGTAAAAACATGAAATGATAACAGCAAAAATTGCAATATGAGCACTGGTAAAAATGGTTTCTGAAGACATTAGGTTTATAATACCCAGAATTTCATACCCAGATGTCCTCAAGGACACATGGCAAAGTGGATAAAGGCGTTGGTTAGATCCAGTGACAGAACCCAAAGAGTGTGAGTTCAATACCCGGTTAAGGTGAACTTTCAGAGGGAAAATTAACAGGAGATAACTGATAACTGACATCCATTAAACATGGCACGTAGAACTAGAACAGTCTACTCCAGTGAGCGAAATAAAGGGTTCAGTTCGACCACCTGAAGAAAGCTGGAGCCGAAACATAATAAATATGGTTACATAGTCCGAATAATGTAAATAAAATCTCTTTTAAATATCTACTATTCACCCATACTTAGAATATTGCTGCCACATATGGTCTGGTGCTCCTGCTATATATCTAGAAATCCTTGATGAAATCCAAAGAAGAATCAACAATATTATTGATCCTGATCTTGCATCTTGGCTTCTGTCACTTTCCCGCTCATGTTTCTTTTTCTATAAATACTTTCATGGTAACTGTTCAGGTGAAATTTTCACTATGGTACGTACACTTTATGAATTTAAATGTAGTAGTAGACAAGGAGGCATGGTGGATTAATGGATAGTGGCTTGGATTGAGGAATTGGAGAGCCGAGTTCGAATTCCAGTCAAATCCATTACATTTACTTACAAGAAAGGTATGAATCCTCTTCTTCTTCACCCAGCTATCGCCTTGGATGACATCTGGTTTACCGCAGAAAGAAATGGCAACCTGCTGCGGGAAAAAAATCTGCCTCGTCAGTCATGTATCAAAAGGTACATGATCGCCTAAGTATGTATCACGCACGGCACATGCTGACTAGACTGGCAATGAGGTCTCATCGACATACAGTTGAGTTGGCTTGATGTAACCATAATTTCTATGCTAACAATTTCTTTTCTCACACATCTCAATTGTGGAACCCCCTTTCAGGTCCATGCTTTCTGGCCAACTTTACTCTTCAAAAATTGAAATGCAATTTCAATCACTATCTACTATCTCCTGATTACTCTTCTTCTGTACTCACCCCTTAGTAATGTTTCTTTTTCTAATTCTTTCACACCCTGTAACCCCTTGTGTCTCAGTGGCTTGGGGTGAACTTGAGTTTTAAAAACAAAAAAAAATGTATATGTAAGAAATATACCCTATCTTCCTTTGTCATGTCATAAAATCAACCTACAAATGTAGCAATTTTCAAAAGATCAATTTATTATTGTTTTTTTTTTTTTTTTATTTTGCCTGTAGAATTGAAAAGGTAGCATCCTAGGTATACAATATTTGGCAAGATGATGATGAGAAGAAGCCCTTTAGTCATGCTGAAATACGCTATAGTTTTTTAATGAATTTTTCTTATTTCTTGTCTGCTAGAATAATGAACTCTCATATCAGACCGCAGGCAAGTAAAAAGAAAAAAAAAATTTCATATATATTTTCTAACAGTTGCCATGGTAGTAAGTAAAGAGACTGAACAACAGGATTTGATACTGCAAAATGCTTTATTTACACGCTGATTCAAGCAAAGATTTTGCTCAGTCTACTGGCCCCAAGGTGTACTTTCCTTTAATTAACTCTTGACTGAGTCCATTCAGCTTTCTTGGGGATACCCAACAATATTAAACTTCTAAGGGCTATTTGCAATCCTGACCAAGAAGAGACTACCAAAAACTGATGTTTGGTCTTTCGGTCAGATTTTAGGAAGTGTTTCAGGCCAAGAACTTTTCAGCACCCCCTCATAAAAGCAAAAAACAACCATTTTGTTTTTCCAGTTTTGTTTTCATAAATTACAGATATGAAAATTAGTAAAATAAGACATCATCATATGAGAAATGTGACCAGGAAAATTTTGCAGAATAATGGACAGTGTGACATTTTTTTTTTTCTGCATTTTTCTTTGGAACTTCTATCACATGAAAGCAGCCAAATATATAAAATTAACAAGGTGTATCTTTGTTTCACACACACACACACACACATACACACACACATATATAATTATATAATAATAATAATTTACAATAAAAACATTTTACATCGCTACACAAAAACTTTCATGTTTTGGTACTGAGACGGTACCTCATCAGGCAATGGCAGATAAATAATTGCAAAAATGATTTATTAGGGAAATTTAAAAAAAAATATCATCTCTTTTCGTAAGTTAAAGTGGGGGGGCATAAGGTCAGGATTAGAAATATACTTATGGTTATGGCTAGATTAAGCAATGAACATCACATCTACGCTAACATATTAACATCAGAGGGTGGAGGTAGGTGGGTGGCTTATTATTATGAAGACTGATACTTAGACATGTCATTCAACAATGCTTGAGAACAATTATGGCAACAAATGTAATATTGGTGTATCCAAATATGATTTGGCAATTTGTTGAAGTAAAAAAAATAGTCAGGAAGCATCTTAAAGAGGTCTTTGGATAAAATTAAAAATATGGAAACATCTGTATAAGTTGTTAATTATACTGAATAGACAGTAAAACATGACAATAATATAGTTGAATAAATAAATAAATACTAATAAAATAATGGCTAAAATTTTTTTAACTATATTTTAATGTGCAGGGTATACAATGGCAGTATAGGACCTTTAATTCATTCCTATAGTTTAACAGGCTTTTATTGTTGGGAAACTTGATAATATAGAATTTTTCTTGTAAACATAGGTGACATGGATCATGTAAGGATTTACAGATTCTAGTTATTTTTAATATTTTCCATTTTACCATAGGAGTTTTACCTTCTTTTAGGTGCCAAAAATATTTCAAAAAGGACATTCTGTTACAATACACATTGTTGTTGAAAGATGATGTGTGTTGACACCAAGTTTTTTTGGTACTACCTATATAAAATTTTTTATCAGTTGGATTTTCTCTAGATGTAGTACTTAGGTAAACAACTGAATCAATTAAACATCTACACGCAAGGGTCCCATAAGTGTGAAGTGCAAGGAAAGAAACTGCCAGCACAGAATCCATAACCACATCCAGCCAGATCAACTGTAAACCATTGAGACCCTGCTGTCAGTCCAACACTGCACTCAAATCCAAAGAGTCCAGGCACCATAGTGAAGATGCTTCATCTATGAAACCCAGCCAAATTAAGACTATTAATATTAGGTATAAAAACGAGAAATAAGATGAAAGAAATACTAGTCAAAATTTAATAATAATTAACAATGATTGATCTAAGAAATTCAGATAATTTAAGACTGTTAATAATTGGTGTAAAAACAAAAGAAATACTAGTCAAAAATTAATAATAATTGACAATGCATCATTGATTCTATTTTTACGATTATCAAAAATTATTAACAACCTTTTATGATTTCCAACTCAAAGGCAGCTGTAGACATAAATCCTCAAAACACTGACACTTAAGTTTACTCAAAGATGGACTGGAGACAAAATTCCTATGAAGCTCAGATAACTAAGCGGATTTAAAAGAAAAGAAATGTATCTATTTATCCCCTAAAGATGTGTGAGAAATTGTATTGTTACAGTAAGTCTTGTATCAGTAAATTATTATTTCCCAAAATTCTTAGAATCCAAAAATATATTGTGGCCTTAAAATAACCTATAAAAGATTGATAAATCATAAAAAGACACACTCAATCAAAGAACTATATCAAATAACAGAAAACACATCACTTGAGGACTACCATCAGCAGCAACAACTAAAATGGATATCACATGTAACTCAAAGAGAAAATAATGATACAGTGTAACCCGGATATAAGAGAGATTTTCTCTGGTCCCAAATTAGAGCCTGTGTTAATGCATATAAAATAGATCAAACCCGGATATAAGAGAAACCCGGATATAAGAGAGATTTTCTCTGGTCCCAAATTAGAGCCTGTGTTAATGTATATAAAATAGACCAAACCCGGAAATAAGAGAAACCCGGATATAAGAGATTTTCTCTGGTCCCAAATTAGAGCCTGTGTTAATGTAATGTAAAAAATATACCAAACCCGGATATAAGAGATTTTCTCTGGTCCCAAATTAGAGCCTGTGTTAATGCATATAAAATAGATCAAACCCGGATATAAGAAAAACCGGATATAAGAGAGATTTTCTCTTGTCCCAAATTAGAGCCTGTGTTAATGTATATAAAATAGACCAAACCCGGAAATAAGAGAAACCCGGATATAAGAGATTTTCTCTGGTCCCAAATTAGAGCCTGTGTTAATGTATATAAAATAGACCAAACCCGGATATAAGAGAAACCCGGATATAAGAGAGATTTTCTCTGGTCCCAAATTAGAGCCTGTGTTAATGTATATAAAATAGACCAAACCCGGAAATAAGAGAAACCCGGATATAAGAGAGATTTTCTCTGGTCCCAAATTAGAGCCTGTGTTAATGCATATAAAATAGATCAAACCCGGATATAAGAGAAACCCGGATATAAGAGAGATTTTCTCTGGTCCCAAATTAGAGCCTGTGTTAATGTATATAAAATAGACCAAACCCGGATATAAGAGAGATTTTCTCTGGTCCCAAATTAGAGCCTGTGTTAATATATATAAAATAGACCAAACCCGGATATAAGAAAAACCCGGATATAAGAGAGATTTCTCTGGTCCCAAATTAGAGCCTGTGTTAATGTATATAAAATAGACCAAACCCGGATATAAGAGAAACCCGGATATAAGAGAGATTTCTCTGGTCCCAAATTAGAGCCTGTGTTAATGCATATAAAATAGATCAAACCCGGATATAAGAGAAACCCGGATATAAGAGATTTTCTCTGGTCCCAAATTAGAGCCTGTGTTAATGCATATAAAATAGATCAAACCCGGATATAAGAGAAACCCGGATATAAGAGAGATTTTCTCTGGTCCCAAATTAGAGCCTGTGTTAATGTATATAAAATAGACCAAACCCAGAAATAAGAGAAACCCGGATATAAGAGATTTTCTCTGGTCCCAAATTAGAGCCTGTGTTAATGTATATAAAATAGACCAAACCCGGATATAAGAGAGATTTTCTCTGGTCCCAAATTAGAGCCTGTGTTAATGTATATAAAATAGACCAAACCCGGATATAAGAGAGATTTTCTCTGGTTCCAAATTAGAGCCTGTGTTAATGTATATATAAGAGAAACCCGGATATAAGAGACTTCTTCTCCGGTCCCGACAACTCTCTTATGTCTGGGTTACACTGTATTATTAAGATGTTGACATCCCACACTAATTCAAACAAAAGGTTAGGAAGGAAACCCTTTTCAATATTGGAAAGAGCAATAATAGCTACTGGACTTCAGAGACCTATTCTCATGAGAAATTGTTTGAAGACAAAGACTTTATAATTTGAAATGAAAGCCGTGCTGGCTGCTCATCAATGTATGCCAAATATTTCCTTGTAGGGAAATGGTTAATATTACCATTATTATGTAATGTTTTATTTGGTTGATAAAAGGTAACTTTAACACGTCTTAAGGCGTTTAAGCAAAGATATGTACAAAGTTTCAACACGTTTAAACTTTTTCTAAATTTTGCAGACAATTCAATATACACATTGGTATTTACTCAGTTTAACTTAGTTTGGCACAAGGTCACAAGAATGGAACACCAAGTCAG
The DNA here is from genome assembly GCA_903632075.3 of Acanthosepion pharaonis. Classification (NCBI taxonomy): domain Eukaryota; kingdom Metazoa; phylum Mollusca; class Cephalopoda; order Sepiida; family Sepiidae; genus Acanthosepion; species Acanthosepion pharaonis. Next base: position 625,189 of record CAHIKZ030001617.1, on the reverse strand, counting down.
AATCAGATTAATCTACAATATGAAGTTCTTTTACTCCATGATGAAGCATCCTTATACATTTATAGGTACTTTCTAAGCTTATCTCAGTCTGGCACAAGACCATAAGAATGGAGCACCCTGTCAGATTCAGATTCACTACAATAGTAATAGCCCTACTATGCCATGACAAGGCATCCTTATACACTTATAGGTATTTACTAAACTTAGCTTAGTCTGGTACAAAGCTGCACTTGTGAGGTACACAGTAACAACTAAACTCATTATAATATTCTGCTTGGTTAGACTGGCTAATGATTGCATCAATGTAGTGTTTGCATATTTGTATCTTTTTCTCTCTCTTTTTTTTTTTTTTTTTTTTTTTAAATACTAAATGAGGTATTTATGACAGACTTCTTTTTCAGATAGAGCAGCCAGATCTGGCCAGCCAGACCCAATGAGACTGGGAATATTGCATTCAGTTTTCATAAAAACAGCTAAAACCAGATATTCACAAATAAAAATGTTTCTAGCCTGAAAAGAGCTACATCTTAATATTCGTTGTATAGGTGTGTAAATAGCTTAAAAAATGAATTTAAATGAGTTATCTTAAACCTGGCAATATTTCAAAATAAATATAGCCTGGAAAGAGTTAAATGAAATTTTGTACAAAACATTGAATTTAATTGTGTGTTATTTTTAAATAACAAATAATCTTGAATGAATCGGAAGTCCTACCAGGATTCATTATTGGCAGTCACAATCTTAACAACATAAGATATGAATAGGACACAGTGTTGATAGCAAACAGAAAGGAAGAAACTCCAAGAATTCCTACAGAAGGTAGTGAAGGAAACTTAGAAGAAAAGATTAAAAAACAATTACAAAAAGACAATGCATGGTCATTAGCAAAAGGGACACATCAACATACAAATTACACATTGGAGATACCAAAACCAAACGAGTACAACAATTTACATATCTGGGAAGCATTGTAATAGGGGACGGAAAATGTGGCACTGTAATCCGAAAACACATTGGTATAGTGAAAGATGCCTTCCAAAAGCTCAGCATGATATTAAGAAATAGAAAATTTATGTTAGAAACAAAGAGTACTGAACTGTTATGTAATATCAGTCTTCCTATATGGTAGTGATTACTGGACAATCTCCTTACTGATGAAGAATAGATGAGGCAACAGAAATGTGGTTCTACAGAAGGATGCTCAGAATACTATGGACTGAACATGCGAGCAACAACAGAGTTCTAGAGACAATGGAAACAAAAAGGAGACTTATACTTAACATCAGAAGAGACTGTTAACATTTCTAGGGCACAAAATGAGGAAGGGGGGTTTGGAAAATTTGATGCTCACAGGATAACTGAAGGCAAGAAGGGCAGACAAAAACAACACATGCTCTAGTTACAGAGCTTGAGTGAACGGATGACAGAACAGGGTTTGTGAGACAGCAAAAAGACAAAATTTATTAAGAGCTACAAAGGATGGGAAATTGTGGAGAGCTATGATTGCCAATGTTCTAAAGAGACACAGCACATAGAAGAAACCTAAGTGCTAAATGTTTAGCATTGGTCATTTAGTTTTTAATTGTATAAATGACAATTACAACCTGTTTTATTTTTGTTTTTATTATAGTGTTCAGCCATTGGTGCCTCCTTCTGTTATTTAATCGCAGACTTTGTTGGTCATAAATGGGTGGAAAAATATTGGCCAACCAGAGTGGCTGATTGGCAAGCTCAGGTGAGTCAGCAGCATCCACGCAACTTCTTTTCCTACACTCGGTTTTGAACCTGTTGTAATCCAGCCATATATTAGGGCAACATTAATTAATGTCCCCTTTGTACAATTTACAACTTGTCTTCATTTTGTCCTCTGCACATTTCAGTAACTTGTACTATATAAAGCGAAATATTTTGGGTTCAAAATGGCCAGGGTTAAATGCTGCAAGTGAATCATGGTAGCTTGGTGGAGGGTGCAATAATGAGAGGTTGAACACCTACCTGATTTGGGGTCCCTATTTGCCCTATTTTGCGATATATGCCAATGAGTCTATAAGAAATTTTGGGTAATTTGCTTTTTAAGCCCCACACTAAGTATCTAATAAAAATTTCCCGAATGGTTATTTTTTTATTCTAAATTTACCTGCCTAATTTGAAAATAACAGAAATTTTTATAAAATATGATGTTTTAGAGTTATCGACAATAAAACTTCAGACTCATTCATGTCATTGTCAGCTACAGCTCAGCAGCCATTATTGGCATTGTTTGCATCAGTGTGTGCGCAATAATTGAGACAAGTAAATTTCTATTCTTCACCAAATACATGCAGACAACAACAGTAATGGCTGCTGCAATGTGAATGAGTCCAAACTTTTACTGTCAATAACTCCAAAAAGGTAGATTTTATCAAAATTTCTTTATTTTTTAATTAAGCATGTAAATTTACATGTAAATATAACTATTTGAGAAATTTATATTAGATGATTAGCACAGGGCTTAAAAAGCAAATTATCCAAAACTCCCAACTTATTTCAGTGTTTTACAGCAGATTTTTTTATACTATAAATTTTAACCATCCTCAAAAGTACTTCCTCTTGCAATGCATTATGGTCTAATTTGAAAATCTTGGGATCCACCACCCACCCATAGTACACTGGTTCACCTAATAGTGGCAGACTATTATACTATTTTTTTCTCTATTATAAAACAACTAATTTGGAAATTTAATTATATATATATATATATATATATATATATATATATATTAGTTTTAAAATATATGCTATATTTATGGACTAAAGTGCTCAATATCAGGTATAGAGCATATGCAAATATAAAAGTAGACATTGAAGTCAATACCCAGAGGTGACAGTCTCTTTCATGCTAAATGCAATTGTCAGACTATGTTTGTTCCAATATATGTATATATATTTGAACAAAAATTTTATAGCACAGAATTTATATAGTGTTTTAAAAATGACAGAGCACATTCTTTTTCTTTTTCTTTTTGAAAACGTTTTTCCAACGAATCTTTCTGAAGAAGTGTTGGACAAAATAAGTTCCTTTAAAGAAAAACAATGTATTCTGTGAGTTTTTTTTAAAATATATATATATATATATATATATATATATATATATATATATATTTAAATTTTCAAATTAGTCGATTTATTTTATTGGCAAATTTGCTAAAGTTCATATTTACTTTTATTTTATATTATTTTTTTTTTGAAGTATTTTCAAATGTTACTACATTCATTTTCAAGTATTTTTCTGTTTATATTTACAAAATTTTTTTTTTTTTAATTTGTTGTTTTCACCTTTGAGCATCTTTAAATTTGTTTCACCAAATGTAATAATGTTAGAATTAAAATTACAGTTGCGTAAATATATACAGAACAATCCTTCAAAATGAATGGCGCAACATTTGAAAATACTCCAAAAAAAATTATATATATATATATATATATATATATATATATATATAATTAGTTACTGAACATGTTTTGTTGAATATGACAAATAAGGAAAATTTCAATTAATTAGAATGCGTGTTAAAATCCTCACAGTATTTAGTATTGTTGAAGTTATTGCTAACATTTTTTGTCATGATTTACAAACTCTATTCTCCCTACTGTGTTTTATATTTACAATGCTACTACTACTACTGTGAATTCTATTTTACCTGAATTAAATATATATAAAGACTTAGAGAGAAGATATGCATAAAACAATGTTGCATTTTTATTAAATAAGTATTTGTTATTTTAATCATTAAATTGTTTTTAAAATAGGGGGGGTATTTTGTATGTTAAATAATAAAACTTAATTTTTCCAAAAAATTAATGAGAATTTATTGTACTAAGCTACACACCCTAGTAAAACCAACTGTACATACCTGTTTGCACTTCTCCCCAAAATTTAGTTTCAATCAGTCAATGTATAGCTATTTTAGAAGGTGTGACGGACTAGCAGAAGTCACAGAATTTTTTATATAAGTTTTTTGTTTAGTTTTTCTAGCATTCTTACTTTTTTTTTCTTCTTGGTGAGAGTAAGGGAATGCAAAAATTGTCCGTATTGTTCATTGTCCCAAGAGCTTTCGGCCACTTCTTCAGCCATTTTCAAGGAAGTTTGTTTTTTAGTGTTAATTTCTCGTGTCTGACTTTAAGATGTTTTTTTTTGTGTGTATGTGTTGTTTTGAATGCTAATAGTTTTTGCATAGCTGTTCTATTCAATCTGTCATATAAATGCACACACCTATTTATTTATTTTGTTTTCTCTTTTGCAGGTGGCATCATATCGGGAACACTTGTTGAATTATATCATTTTCTTGCGTATCACACCTTTCCTTCCAAATTGGTTCATCAACATTGCGGCCCCTGTCATCAACGTTCCCCTCAAACAGTTCTTCTTAGGAACATTCATTGGTAAGAACTTACGTTTATGCATAACTTCTGACTGTCCCACAATTTCTGTGCATTTGACTCTCATGAGATATATATATATATATATATATATATATATATATACTATATGGTTCACCCTGTACAAGTCCTGGGGCCACTTGAGGTAGAGGGCCATGTTAAGACAGTGTTTCTCAACCTTTTTAAGCAATGGCACACCTAGGAGCAAAAGAAAATATCATGGCACACGTAGCAAAATTTTTAAAGGGTATACATTTAAATGTTATGAAATAAATCCATAGATTTAAAAAAATACTGCACACACACAAATATGAAGTTACTTTATGTAGTATCCTTAAAAAGGTTACAAACAGACAAAGGTGATACTCAAATGGAAGGAACAGCAGTACAGGCTTAGAAGGAAGAAAGAGAGGTTTATTGTAAAAGAGAATACACTACTGAAAGACAGGGAGTTGACTAACACTTCTCAAAGCCAGTCAGACAGACCTACAGTCTCTAGTATGTCCTACATATATTACTGACTAGCAGCATTGCCCGTGCTTGATTCAAAAATCGTACGACTTGTACAGTAATCGCTATCACTTGACTTAAAATATTTTTGCTCTTCCTTGCCTTTAAAGGAGTGCCCTTTGCCGTGCTGATGTTGCTACATGCCTTACTTCTTGCCTATCTCACACTGTGAATTTTTTCTAAGCTCTATACTAAACATTAAATCTGTTACGAAAAAAGAACTAAACAAAATGAACACAAAACGATCAGCTTTAAAAAAGGACTCTTAACTGGAAAAACAGAATGAAAAAAGAATGTTAACAACAAATACTTTTTCACACCTAACCCAATCCTGCGGAATCAGAATCAACATTGAGTTTAAGCAAGCAAATGAGCCAATTGGAGTAAAGTGCCATGCAGATTTAAATTTTTCCCACTTGTGACAAATGCAGCTATCGATTTTTTTTTGCATGCTAGAATGCTAGTTAACATTCATGTCAGTCAGCTGTTGGCTTTCACGCTGGCCAATAGAATCTTCCTGCCTATTCGTGGCAGCCAGCTATAGGCTCTCACTCTGGCCAGTCAAAAATGGCTGCAAACTACATGAAAACTGCCATAGAAGCATGAAAAAATCGATTATTTCTACTATCAATGGGAGTTGGGAAATGCGAAGTCAGTCTTGGTCTTCCTGCTAACTTGGAGTATGTGCATGTAAATTTTGGTGCAAATCCGTCGAAAATTGCGGCCGTGCATTTGTTGCACACACACACACACACACACACACACATCCTGCCTTTTATAGATAGAGATATAGTCAGTCTATAGTAGGTAATAGGGAGAGTGGAACATCCCATTACAACACTTTATTTCAATGTTTCTATTCAACTATTTGTGTAGATGTTTTAGTGTGAAACTTGTCTGTTTCTTTTCGCGATTTCTTCAATATTTCGGTGGTTGAGTATCACTGTGTTAAGGGGTAGTTTATACGAATAGGAGGAAAAGATAACTCTAGATTTGAACAGGTTAAGATTGTAGCAATCATGGAAATCATGCTATTTGAGCGGAACTTACTTCTCGCCAATGGAATACAGAGGGAATGTAGATAATTTGCTACTATGTAAGTGATATGGCCAGCCCTGTCCATGAAGGTTAAACCTGGTGGAACCAAAGAATGTCGTTTGTCTGACCACTTTCCATGGAAGTAGTGATTGAACAGTGAAAGACTTGTCACTTGTTGGAGGTTGGAAAATAATTCTTCTAAAACAAGGACTTGCCAACGCTTTATATCATGTTGATAAGATGTAGAATAATATCCAAACAAAAGTAGAGAAGGCGAATTTCATCAAGAGATGAACATTCATGGATTTAACAAATAAAAACATTTGTAAGAATCTTCTGTTTGACTCTTTTTACCCATATGACTTTTCTACACTATCTTACTCAGAGATTGAATACTACCAAGAAACCAGATAGGGTTTAATCACTAGGCCATCCATCTCCATATATACAATGGTTAATCAAGGGAAAAGTCAAGCAACACAAAAGCAAAATTGATACATGATATCTATTATATAATGGAATGAGAACAATTTACACCTGTAGATTGAATAAAGTGTTCAATTCAGTTCTAAGAAGGGTATCAATTATAACAGATACCTGAAGAAGGCCAGAGGGTCAGTCAGTTATGTGCCATGTGTGATACACATTTAGGCGATCATGTATCTTTCAATATATGACTGACAAAGCAGACTTTCTTCCCCACAGTAGGTTGCCATTTCTTTCTGTGGTAGACCAGTTGCCATCCAAAGCTATAGAACCCAGTCTGTCCTGCTATTTACCCATACCTGGGGGGAGAAGAAGAGGATTCACACCTTTCCCAAGGGTATTAGCATGTAAGTGAATGTAATGGATTTTTTTTATTCAAACTCGGATCTCTGATTCCTCAATCCAAGCCGCTATCCATTATTCCACAGTGCCTCCTCACCAAAGGGTACAAATGCAGAAACATTGTATGTATAACAAACTAGATGAGGGTATTACTTCAAATAGAAAGACATATAATTTTACATATAATTTAACAAATTTATATCTGAGACTAAAATCGAACATTTTGTCACATTCAATCAGTTAAGTGTCATATGTGAGGCATGCATAGGTGATCATGTATCTTTTGATACATAACTGACTAGGCAGATTTTTTTTCCCACAGTAGGTTGCCATTTCTTTCTGGGGTAGACTGGTTGCCAACCAAGGCTAAAGAATCCAGTCTGTCCTGCTATTCAACCCATAGCTAGGGGAGAAGAAATGGTTCATATCTTTCCCAAGGTTATTTCACCCTGCTAGTGTTCCTACCATGATTAATATAATAAACTGTATTAGTATAATGAACTTTTTATAACCTATACTTTTATTTATTTTGCTGTTATTGCTTGCCTCTTGACAATCTCTTGACCCACTGTTAAGATTCACATTTGTGGTATTAAATAATGTAGATTTTGTTAACTTTTCATTTAAGATGTTTTTGAAGACTGCAAACAAGTTTTATTTTAATAAATTATTTTAGTAATCTTAAACCTAACGTATTGCGAAGTAGTGGAGGTACCAATGTTTATCTATTTACTGCCATTTTCTGCAATTTTTTATGGCTTTTTTGCAAAGGAAATAAGCAGCTTCACATAAATTGCAATCTTATAGAATCTGAACAAAATTGGACAAATGAGACAAAGTGGAAAGCTTTTTAATGACAAGTTTTGCCTTCATGTGTCAGATTAGCATCTTCAGGTCGAAATGAAAGACATCTGTGTGTCTTTTGTACTAAAGTTATTTATATCTGTTTACTAAGTTGATGTCTTCTGGCCAGATTGAAAGACAAATCTGTGTATCTTAAGAAAAAATATACATAGGTGTAACTGAAGGACCCTGGAAACAAAGAAACTATGCACACAAAACATCCTTTACAAATAGTAAATATGTGAGCAACACAATGCTTTCTAAACATATCTGGCAGATTAAAAACAAATAACACCAAAAATATCATGGAAAATAAGGAAAAAAACATAAGCCCACCAGTGGAAACCATGGTACCATGAGTGGTTAGGGTTAGTATTTATTGACTTTGAGATATATATATATATATATATATATATATATATATATATGAAAGAGAATACAACTATAATTATAGTAAAGAAGTAACTTTATATTGTAATTTTAAAAGTATTGAAATGTAAAAATAAATTAAAAATACCAGCTGTTTATTTTAACTATGCTGCTAAGAATTTATCATTTATAGTTTGTATTGTTTGGACATTTTGGGGCAATAACCCCCTCCCACACACACAAAACTTTTCTGATAAGTAGAAAGTAGACTTGTCCAATAATGTTCTTGTTTATTTGGTGAAATGTCCACTCGACTACTTTATATCTTATAAAAAATTTGATAAATGGCTTTCTAATTTCCTTCTCTCTTCCTTCTCCCTCTCTCTCTTCCTTCTCCCTCTCTCTCTTCCTTCTCCCTCTCTCTCTTCCTTCTCCCTGTCTCTCTTCCTTCTCCCTGTCTCTCTTCCTTCTCCCTGTCTCTCTTCCTTCTCCCTGTCTCTCTTCCTTCTCCCTGTCTCTCTTCCTTCTCCCTGTCTCTCTTCCTTCTCCCTGTCTCTCTCTCTCTTCCTTCTCCCTGTCTCTCTCTAGGTATAGTGTATTGTTTTATTTGTAGACATCTGTCTCTCTTTCACCCCCTCCCTGTTAATATTTATACCTGTCACCCTCTTTATCTAAACAAAAATAAATTATAGTCGTAGTTCTTAGACAACCTGGTAAAATTACCCATTAATTCCTTTTGACCTAAAAATGAAATATTGCCATTGTGGAAAAAGCCACAAAAATTAGATTTATTTGAGCCTTCACAAAAAAAATGTCCGACATTTCTTTCCTCTTTGCTTTATCTACTTTCTTTTCGTTTTTCTCTAGCTTTCTTACTTACCTTCTACCTTTCCTTTTTTCATACCTACTTTTCATCTTCCTCCTCTTCTTTACTTTTTCCCAATTCTGTTGTGTTTAAAAGGAAAAAAAAGAAAGTTGATAGCAATTGTGTATGTAATACTTTTCACCAAACTGCACAGATATTGCACTGATCTTCGGCTGAAGTGCCTGAAAGTGATACTTTGATCCTAGTCAGATCATATGGATAGTTGTTCCTATACAGAAGCCAAGATCCATACATAAATGTTTCTTTTTACAGCTACTATGGTAGTATAGATTCAGCCACTCTTCTGCAATTTGTAGGTAACTTTGTTCACCAAGCAGAACATTTGTTTTTCTATTTCAGACACCTCCAATCACTAATTGATAGTGTTTGAAAAAAAAAATATATAGCCTTAAACTATTAACATCATCATATATATATATATATATATATATATATATATAATTGCTCCAGTACAGTGTTTTGATGGAGAGAGTGTACATTGTCCCTTGTCATGCAATAAATTAAACTATGAACAAGTCATGTGCAGGTTCTTCAGTAAACAATAAAAGTTGAGCACCTCTTTATTTTACTGAGCCCTCATTTACTGACAAGAGAGTCATATATATATATATATATATATATATATATATATATAATTAGTAAACTAATTAGATGTAGTTGTCAGAAAACAATACACTGATTTGTTTAAAGTGCTAAAGGCTTGTGTAGGAGCATTTACACTTTTATTCAGGAATAATGCACTATCTAGGAGTAAGCATCAGTTGACTGTGTGGAAGATGGAAGCAAAATAAGACATCTAACAGTGTTCCTGCTGCACTTGGATACAATATATTCTCCTGTACTGTTTGTGGTCTTTTGTGCAATTCCCAAGCCAGTCTCAAAAGTCATGCCCATCATAGGCATGCTGATAATTAGTTTGTGTTCAACGGAACCTCATACATCGAACTCTATGGGAGAGTCCATCATATATAGTAAAGGTAATAAATCCATTGGTATATAATCCAAGTGGATCCTAGTAATATAAGATATTAAAACTCATCCACAAAAAGAGTTCAATGTATTTATTATTACAGAGCAAATAATTAATACACAGTAAAATCCCAAATCCCCTAATAATTCTATATATTTTGCTACACGTGTGTTTTGGGTCTTATGACCTTCATAAGGGGAAGAATGGTTATTTCCACATATTATTTAACGGAATTATTTTTTTCTTTCCTATGTTAAGTCTTTTAACCATTGTCTTGTGTACTTGCTTAGTAGTAGTCATCAGAATCCGTCCAGTCCAAGATGGATTCAGATATAACATTAGGTAAGCATAAACAGAAAGTAAAAATACGACAAACGATCTACTAGTTAATTGTACAAAAATAAATGATTACTAATACAATAAATCTGCGATCACTTCATCACCTGACATGTGGCAAACCGCGCTCCAATACAGGCTATCGTGTTTTGATGAGAGAGTGTGTATTATGACTTGAACTTGAAATTCATGTAAATATCAAAGCAAGTTGGCAACATGCTGCTTCTCTCAAGATGGCCTTACCTACCACTGTGGCTTTGTCACATACAGTAAAGCATTCCTTGCTCTCTACTCCACTCACAAAAATCTGGCAATTTATCAGCAAAATGGCTCAACCACATGTTTTGTCTGTCTAAAAGTTTACAAAACACCTGCAAGCCTTGGGAGACATAGGCGTGTCCATAGAAGTTGAGTACCGTTTTATTTTACTTCATTTGTCGTCCGCAGTAAGAATCTACCAGTTAATGGATTCATTTTTAATCCAAAATTTTTTTATTACTTCAAACATTAATCTAGTGAATAATCTTATTTGAAATAGACACCCCATTTTTATTTTTACTTTAAACAGTGTGTGTTACATCTATCAGCCTTTGCATTCAAGAAATCTCAAACAAAATGTATTCTCCTTCAGGAATTGAACCCGTGTCCCTCTTTGTAGGAGAAACCAACATTTGATCTGGTGTACTTTGAAAAGTGTTGGAGTACAGCCAGGCTCTATTTTCCCTTTTAACGAAAGCACACTCTTCAAAGATGACATCATTCTTGAAAATCTGTAACTGCTTAGTTTCATATCCGAAATGTAAACAAAGCCATTTCTAAAGAATTAATGGATTTAGTTTTCATCCATCATTGTTATGACAACAAAAAATGTGGCATCTATTTTAAATATAAGTATCCACTATAATAATGTCAAAAATAATAATTATATACAGTACTGTGTGAATTAATTGGGACAGTAACTTCAATAAAATACAGAAATGACCTCATATTTTTAAAAAAAGCTTCACATAGCTGTTCTAAAATGTCACAAATCAGTATTTTATATGTCAGTCTCTACATTTTGAGACATTTTGACATAGATTCAGCCAGTTTCATATACACGTTGCCCAATTCTTCATTGTGATACTGTTGGGGATGTGCAGAATTTATTAATTATAATTGTGAGAATCAGAAGGAATTTGTGTAAGTTGCGTAACTTTCTGCATCCACAAACAAATAAATAAACGAATTTTAAATACAATCAAAACAAGACATATTCAATTTAGAAACCAATAAAACATTTATATACAATTCAAAGTAATATACAAGCAGGATATTTGGTATATGTTACTATGGCAAAGTGTGTGTGATATTTTAGGTTTCAGTATGTCTCTCTTAGTATTCGTTTGTTCATTTACAGTCTTTTTAGATTTGTGTTGATATTAAAATTGTCAATATTAAGTGTCTTTTTTTGGTAGGAGTTCTTATGGAGTGATCTACCTTTGACTGTAATATTTCTAAATCATTCGCACGTTGATTCTTACTTAATAGGTAGTGAATATAAATCACTTTTTATAAGCAAGTTTTGTGATTCGATGTCCACAAAGTTGGTTGAGTTTAAATTGCAAGTGAGTCAGTGTTGATGTACTTTTGCACGGTAAAATCGTGATTTTGAGTGACATGAAGTATGTCGGCAATTTCTCTGTGGATGTTCATCTCTGACTGCTTTGGTCAGTCGGTGTTTTCTTTTATATGTTTTGAAAGTCCGAAATCGGCTCACATAAGTTTTGGCGCAATTTTGTTTTGCACGTGAAACTTTCAGATTATTGTGTCGTTAACCAATGAGATTTGTTGATTCACCTAGTACGGTTTTTATTGGTTGAAGTTTTCCGTACGTAGGCGTAAGATATAGACTGTTCTGTTACTAGGGGTGATAGGTAGGAAAAGGACGAGTCTACAATACCATATCTGAATGACTGCACAGATAAGCTTTTCCATGGTGGTTCAGTCGTGTTTTATCAGTCGTTGCTTCACAATACTCCACAAGTTTTCAATGGGGTTCAGGTCAAGGGAATTTTTGGACCAGTCCAACACTTTTACACCCTCATTTTGAAAAAAAATTCTGCATTTTCAACATGTGGCAGGTGACATTATCCTGCTGAAATACACTATCTTCATCTGGTTAAAATTTTTCCATTGCTGGAAGCATATGGACTTTCAAATGATCTTCATATTTTGTGCTATTTGTTACTCCCTTCAATTATTCTCAGTCTACTTAACCTATTTTCTCTAAAACTGCCCCAAAACATTTTCTTGGGGGACATGTTTTGACTCTTGCTCAATATGGCCATCTCTTACGGGTTCATGTTTGCTTCTCCATACAAAGAGGGATCAAGGATTTCTTACTTTAAAGTGAGTTTTATTCAAGAACAATAATTTCCAATCTTCTACCGTCCAGTCTTTGAGATTTTGCCCATTGGAGTTGTTTATCCTTCATTCTTCCTATTGAAAGCTGTTTTGGCATGTGGTTTTCTGGCTGGTTGCTCCATTGCAAGTAGCTGTCTCCTGACAATTGAGTCAGATATGGACACACCAAATTCTACTGCCAGGTCCCTGCTACTCTTCCTTGGGTTTTTAATGCTGTTTCTCGGCAGCATTGCTTCATCTTTGGACATTTTCCTTTTTTCTTCTACAACTTCCCTTTCTCAAAACCTTCTTGTGACCCAATAGAGCCTGCCTTTTCACAATACGTCCAACACTGGACTGACTTATCTTGAGGCTTTGGGTTATTTGTTGCATAGATTTGAAAGTTCATGAAGCACAATAACCTCTACGCACTTTCTATGAGTTTCATCCATTTTTATTATACCTGTTGAAAGAAAATAATCAGGTTAGTTTCAAAATCAGAAACAGTCACTGAAAAAACATAAAAAATCGGACTCACAAGCAAAACAATATAAATCACATAATTCTTAACCAAATAGAAAGTTTAGTCACAAATAAATTTTAAAATATTCAAAATTGTTTCAAAAGTTTTCTAGTGTAACAGGAGTGCACACTGTAATAACTTCATTGTGACTAGATGATTGTATAAAAAATATATATTAAACTGAAGTCACTGTCCCAATTAATTAGCACAATACTGTATATGTGCACTTTTTACATAAGGGCTCCTACATTGAGGATTTATAGATCCTGTAATATTTAAGCACATTTTTGAAGAAAGATGTTCTTTAGTGTTTTGGTGATGTTTTGTTTTCAACCTGCCTGTATTAAGAGCTGCACTATCTTTTGCCATTGGGTGTTCCCCTGCCTAGTCAGTATATTTGCTACCCAACTACCTATAGTATAACATCTACAGTTAACTGATAGAGAATTAATGCCTTTAACACCAGAGGCCATTAACCAGCTTGATCATACGTCTAACTTCAGTCACATCTGACAAGTGTGATAACACCATATTGAAAATGATATTCAACCGTAGTCAACAACCATAAGGAATTGTTCTGTTTGTCCTCATGGCACTTTTCTTAAGCATATATATATATATATATATATATATATATATATAATTATTTATTTAAAAATATGATTCCAATGCTACATAAGAGTTCTCATGTTTCAAAACAAGAGCTGAAAACTTCAATATAATTATCTGAATTAAATTACTAAGCTCTGTTCCATCTTCAAGCAAAATTTTTACTGGAATAACTTATATATATTTCCTGTAGGCTCGATGAATTACTTAATTAGGATTATTTCAAATCCTCCTAATAATTTTTATCACCTGTATATCCTTGCTTGAACCAGCTTCTAATGCTCTGGATGGAGCAGATTGGGGATAGAATATATGGCTCATGAGGACAGGAAACTTGGATGAGTTACGCCATGGAATTTATGAGGAGCAGTGCTATATCAAGTCTAATTAATAACGTCTTCATCACTGAGGCCTATTGGTACAGTTCGTATGACACTTGTGCCATATTGTAACAGTCCTGGTTCATTTCTCGGTAGTTGATGCGCACTGCTGATGAGTCCCAAATATACTGCCGTCCACTGCTTTCTGCATTCTGTTGAGGATTCTTCTAGACTCTATGAATTCTTTCAAATCCTCCTAATAATTTCCATCACTTATATAAACAAATTAAATAAACACTAAAATAGTTGTTTATAATCATATGTGTTAAAAAGTGCTCAATATCAAGCTATACAAAATCAAACCTATAGAGCAATTTAATATTCTAAAATAATAAAACACTGAATGGAACACTACCATGGTTTCGACTGCCTAGGTCTCATGAAGTGGTTAATTCAGCGAAATCATTATAGACAACACTACAAGGACTTAAATTTCTTAATGTGGGGTGGAAAAAAATTGTAATCGTTTTTCCAACATCACCCAAGTTCATATTTCCCCAAAGTTAACTTCCTCATGTTCCTGCATTTTGCTTTAAATACATACCTGCATTAAGAGAGAATTAAAATTATGTATTCTTTTTTTGTATTGTACAAATACTTTTTTCACTCATTAAAATGGATAAATGGGATTTATTTCTATTAAATCAAATTTTTTTTTCTCTTTTCTATGCATATTTAGTTATTATGCAACTGCGCACAGTTAATTATATGAAAAGATGTTTATTCATTAGTTGGAAATAATATAAATTAAAAATTTCTATATGTATGATTATTTGTTTCCCCCACTGTATGTATATGTGTGTGTATCTGTACATGTATATATGTATGTGTGTGTGTGCGTGCGTATATGTGTATATACATATATGTGTGTCTGTATACACATGCACACACATAGAATAAGGACAAAACAGATTCCTACAATCTTAACCTCTTCAAGTCTAAGGACACCTGTTATCTATCCTACATATACTCATGCACTTCTTACTTCCTTATCCCTTACAACAATCACAATCAGTAATTCTCTCTCTCTCTATGTATGTATGTATATATATATATATATATATATATATATATATATATATATATATATATATATATATATATAATGTGATGTAGTCAATGGTACTTTTCCAATAACAGTGGTGTTTCTATATTGCATTATGTGCTCAAACAACCTCTTCAAATCAATGGTCAATCATCATCCATCCTCCCAATTTCCACTATGAAAGAGGTAATGAAGTTTATAACAAAGAGGGGGAGAGATAATGATTGAACGTTCATATCATGTGCTTCATTCATCATTACCATTTTAATATTAACCCTTTACCTTGGGCGGCTCACAAGCCTCCTTTTAGGTGAATTTTAGTATTAAAAGAAAACAATGAATTCCATAAAATAATTTCATAATAAGATGAAAAGATTTAAACCTGTTCTAATGCTTGATGTTCTGTTCTGGTATTTGCTATTCTTATCGCTAAAAACACCTTCAAAACAGATTTAAACGAAAATTCAAGACCAGCTTTCATTTTCAAAAGATGAGAAGAGTTTATTTCACTTCTGTTCTGATTAGTATACAGGATAAGAAAATAAGAGAAAGTCTGTGCAATTTGCTTTCTCGGCCATAAACCATATGGTTCTCTCTTTGGTTTTATCTTAATTAATCTTCCCAGCTACTAGTCACTCCAAAGCTTATTATTTAGGCCCAGTTAACGTTGGCCATCTGCCTCGCCACCTCTGTGACAGCTCAGCTGTTGATGAATGATCTATGAGAGAACTTGGCTTACAAACCAAACATCATAAGTACCATGTAGCCACCAAAAGGGAGTTTTGCTTTTGATCTTTTAATGAACATGTATGTGTGTGTTAGCTCACCCAGTACAAGGCCCAAGAGCCATTCAAGATAGAAAGTTACCGCGTGTGATTACTGTGAGGGAAGGGGAAGTAAAAAGTGCATATTATGAGGATGTGTAGCATACATATCAGTTGAGCCTATACTTGAAGAGGTTAAGATTGTAGTGATTTGGAAAGCATCCTCTTGGGAGTCTGTCTAATGTTTAGTCTTTATTCTCTGTGCGTATATATATATATATATATATATATAATGAGACAACTTGGAAAATCTCTAAATGATACAGCTTGTCCCTTCTGCTTCTTCAAGTTAGAATGAAAGAAAAACAAAATTTTATCTAAGGTCAAATGTGCTAGGGATCTCTGAGGATAAGTGAGAACCATAAATCAAATGACCTTATCACTTCCAATGAACAGATTCCAGAAAATGTTTGCCTTTTATACATATATATATATATATATATATATATATATATATATATATTTTTATATATAAACTATTGGAATTTAAATCCATCCACTAAAATTAGTGTTTTTTTTATGTATATACTTTTACATAAATATATACATATATATATATGAGGTGGGTAAATCAAATAACTAGATATTAGCAAACACATTAGCATGCAGACACAGGTAAGTAAATATTTACTAAATTTACTTCAAGGTGTAAACAAAACAGTGCTCAATGTAATCAGAGCTAAGAAATATAAATTAATAAATATACATATACCTACACACACACATATATATATGGGTTTTTTTGGCGGGGAGGTCATATATTTTTTATACTCATTTGAGATTTTTGAAGGATATTTAATAAAGACAATATGGCCATCAGCAGGATTTGAACCTGCACGCTTATGTGGGGGAAACTACCACAGAGCCCAGCAAGCTTTTAGACTGACTCAAGTGCAAAGGACTTGCCAGCAAAGCTAGATTGAATTATCATTACGAAGTCCTTCATGACAAGCCATACTTAAGCATATGCACAGAAGCCATAGGACAGTCACAGAACATCCACTAGCAATTTGATACATGCATAGTAAACCTCTGTTTATCTCCCTGTTTGATTAAAATGCAGTCCTTTGGTGATGAGACTGGAGTGACCTCTCCAGGGCACTGACTTGAGCAATGGTATTTGAAGGCTGTGTGTTTCTCAAACCACATGTCCCCCTTCTCAGTCATACTGACAAGATCCAAAGGAATACAGAGACAGTTTGGCTGTAGGAGTTGCTAAGAAGTTGTCTGTGTTGTGAGCCCAACAGCTTTCAGGATTTTCTCTCTGGATTTACTTCCATAGCCTTTTCCTTTTCCTAGATGGACTTCCTTCCCAGGCTATTGAGCTCCATCTACCCAAAGCAGCTGATTATGAGGCGCCAGTGGTCCACCTTCACATATACTCCTGCTTACAGCTGGAATTAGTTGTCACAGGGTATTTGAGGCACATGCCATGGGAGCATTTTAAAGACAGCAGAAGCTTGTTACTACTACCACTTCAGCCAGCCATAATACATATACATGCTAACAACAAACACATTTAAAAAAAACAAAACAACAAAAAAACATAGAAATTAAAAACTTGAGATAACCCCAAATATTGCAGAGGAGTTTTAACCTAATATTCTGCATTTAACTGCCAACATTCTTCGTATAAATACACCAATATACTCAATCCATTGTGCCACTCTTTCAGACATACACACACACAGCCACCATGTGATAAACACAGAACACCCACTAGAATTAAGACACATACATAAATACATACTAAAGCCATATCCTTTTGAAATACCGGTTCCAAATTAAGCAACATCAAGCCGAGTCAGTAGCCAGGTCATCTTTCAAATTTACACCCACCCCCATTTAGCATCAATTTTAGCGTCAATGTGATCTTAACATATGGCCAGCTTAAGATATCTCCATATCCCCCACGAAGGCATGTTGCTTATCATGCTACAGCATCATCTCCAAAGACAGATGGATGCCAAAGCAGTGCAAAGATATTTATAAAAAAATAATAATTATCTCCCTTGATTTGGAGTTGTGTGCCCCTTATATGAATAAATAGCCTCCATGTTTAGAGAGCTGATCTTTTTTTTTTTTTTTAACTGTGGTTTTGCATGTAATTTATAAATGATTTCTTTTAAATTCTTTCGAAATATTTTTCAAAGACTCAACTAAAATGTCCAGATGTATTTCTCTTGGATGGACAATAACCAGCGTACTGGACATGGTTAAATAAAGATCTTGCAAAGATTCAGACTAAGGGGAACTCTTTTCAAAGATCAAAGTAGACCAGCTAAGAAAGTAAGCAATGATCAAAGAGAGATGAAGTCATGCTCAACAAAAACAAATATAACTGGGATCTACCTTTTTAAATTTATAGATATAAATTGAATATTGACATCACATCTAGTCTCGTGCTCCTGCTATGTATTTAGAGATTTTTGATAAACTCCAAAGAATCTGCAACATTATTGGTGTGGATCTGGTATCTCAGCTTCAGTCACTTTCCCACTCCTGTAATATGGCTTCCCTGTGCTTTTTCTATAAATATTTTCTTGGTAATTCTTCTGATGAGTTTTTCTGTTTGGTACCTCAACTTTATGTATTTAAGTGCAGTACTAGATTGGCAGCTAGGTCTCCTCATTTTAAAATTGAAGATGTAACCATAAGTTCTGTGCTAACAGTTTCCTCTCTCCCAGCTTCTTGCTTTCCAGTTAAGTTTGATCATCAAAAATTTAAATGCAATGTCAATCATTATCTTCCGTCTTCTTAATTCCTGTTCTTTTATTATTCTCTCTTGTTTTTTTTTAATCTTTTTTTCACTTTTTTTTTTTTTTTTTTAATCAATTCAACCCAAGCAGAGCAATAATGGTACTAAAATGCAAGTAGCTACTGAGAGCGAAAGAAAATGGGAAAATTTTAGAAGGAACCAGAAACACAATTCTAAACCATAAACAAGGAATAAACCTCTACTCCTGTTCAAAAGAACTGAGAAGTGTGTGAATCAGATGATATTTATCTACTCCTATTTGGTAATAACTAGAAAGACCCATGAAAATTTCACAATTTTCCTATTTGAATTTTCTGCTGATCTTTAATTCTTAAGATAATGATTGAATAAGCTCATAAAATGAGGTCTATGACAATAGAAATTCCCCTATTGCATTATTCAATATTTGAGCATAACAACTTTAAAAAATATTGCAATAACAATCATAAATATGAATGCTGATCATTATTTTAAGAAGTGGGTACAAATGAAAAGATTTGAAATTGACAACTTCTCCCATTGCACTAAAACAGAAACACTTCTAACGTTTTCTCCCTGTAACCAAGTAGTGTCTTTCCCCTCTTTTCATATGATCAAAACAGATTAGTCCATTATTTATTAGGTATTGGCAGGGCATAATGGTCGTGCAAACAAATGAAGGAAGGGACACACACAATTATAATAGGATGGTTTTTTTCATATTCTCTCACATTTAATGAACCCTTGCATCTTAGTGGCTTTATTGCCTTGCTTGTGGTGAATTATTTATGAAAAAAAAAAAAAAAACTTATTTTTTATGTTTATATAATATGGAAAAGAATGCTCGATATTGATTAGTTCTTATATGTATCCAAATTAGTTATGTTTGTCTTTTGTGTCCTATTTGTTATCTTATATATATATATATATATATATATATATATATATATATATATATATATATATATATATATATATAGTCCTTATTTGAGATAAGTGTGCATCTGTTCTACATAGGCTTTTTCTCAGAATTCAGTTTTAATTCTATTAAAGCAACCTACAACAATTTAATAACTAGTTTTATAGATCCATGGACCTAGGGCTTCTGAGAAAAAATTTATCAGGGGGTACAAAGTTTGTTTTGAACCTTGCTTACCTTTTTTCCATTAGTCATAAACATATTTCTATTCACAGCACTTTTTCTTTTCTTTTTAATCATTTCACCCCAAGCAAGGCAATAAAGCCACTAAAATGCCAGTGGTTACTAGAAAAAGAAAAACATTATTAAAGAGAGAGGACAATAAAAGAACAGGAATCAAGAAGTAAGTAGATAACGATTGACATTGTGTAGAAATTTTTGAAGATTAAAGTTGACTGGAAGGCAAGAAACCAGAAGAGAGTGCCACATATGAGAAGAGCAAGAAAAGAAACTGCTAACATAGAACTTATGGTTACATCTAGCCATTTCAATAGGAAAATGACAGGACCTAGCTACCAATCTGTATACTGCGCTTAAATTGGTAAAGTCAAAGTACCAAAGAGCTCTTCAGAACAATTACCATAAAAACAATTGTCTTCAGTACATGGAAAGACTTTGTAAAATTTCTCTCCCATCCCTATATCTGCCTTTGGGCCCTGCAGTACCAGTTATTTAAAAAAAAAAAAAACAGCTGGGGTATTGAATAGTAGAATGGAATGTAAGTGTTTTGTCTTTTCTTTTTGTCTTTTCTTTTTGTCTTTTCTTTTTGTCTTTTTTCTTCTTCCTTTTTTTCTTCTTCCTTTTTTTTTTCTCCCTTTTTTTTTCTTCCTTTTTTTTTTCTTCCTTTTTTTCTTTCTTTTTTCTTTTTTTCTTTCTTTCTTTTTTTCCTTTTTCTTTCCTTTTTCTTTCCTTTTTTAAAAAAAATCTTTATCTATGAATTGTCATTAGTGTTTTGGGCAAAGATAATGGAATGGTTTCTAATTACTTTTTTCCACAGATTTTAAGTTAAAGTTGTCCTTCACTTGGACTGGCTGCCACTCCGGGGCTAGAGACCCCAACCTACCCTTTTATTTACCCCATAAATGGAAGATTAGAGTGGAAAGGGTTTTGTGCCTTTTTTTTCTTTTTTTCCAAAGTGAAAACAAAGATTAGGCTGGAACTTGAACTAAGGTTGCCAGTTTCATTTTTTCACTGATAACCATTAGGCCACCTGCACATGAACATTTCAAATTTAGTTGAGATCTCCTTCTTAATGTTATTGATGTTGTTAGAATTTTGGCTGATCCATTCTTCACTCTTCATCAAGTGTCTATTCCATAAGAGAAAAAAAATCAAAACTTATATCTAAGGGGTTATTTTTGTTATTATTATTATTCTCCACTTATAGATCGTATCCTTGATGGTCAAAACATTGCTGTCTCTGGGTATGACAATAAACTACATCCGGCAGCATAGAGATCGGTGATTTTGAGAATCCTGGAACCACCTCTTAATTGCTGTTGTTCCCAGGTCCACCTTAACGAGGGAGTGGGTTGGTAGCACCTGTGAGGGTCTCAGTTATGGATAAATAGTGAACACCCCCCCCCAAAAAAAACACTCTGAAAGTATAAAAATACTAGCAATAGATTTTAATAGTAAAAAAAAAAATCTCTGAAGAAAATTAAGTTTTGGCATTAACTGACCCATAAGGAGTTGATATGCTGTTAAACAAACCAAAGTAAACCAAACATTGACTTAATAACATCAAATTACAAAGTTCAGTTGTCCAGACAAAATTCCTTATGTCAACCATTTAGCTGTAGATTTAGCCTAATGGAGAATAGAACGGGTGAGAAGTTGATTTATATTCCCATTATATATAAAAGTGAACATAGAAGTCAACACTTAGAAGCGACATTCTGTTTCATGCTAGATGCAATCGTCAGGCCATGTGGACACTTAATTGTTGATGCTCTGGTCTGACATATCGTCACTCTTACCACCTAAGAATTGTGAGACAACAGCATCAACATCTAAGTGTTCAAATGAAACTTTTAGCTGTGGAAAGCAGTAACATATATCTGGCCGCATGTATTCGAGGATACCTGTCTACTAGGCTGGCTAGCCAATCCCTATTGCAGATGCTTGCTCAGGTGCATTTGTGTTTGTTCAACATGCACAGAGCCCACCTGTGGTTTATACTGCAATTGTGCTGAGCAGACCTTAGTTACAGTTTCTGGGAAAGAACATGTTATCTAGCGTGATCAACAATTTGAACAAGCCCAGAACGCTCAAACTCTCGGCCATGATGACTTGTAACTTTGTGCTAGCACAACTATCGATGGCCTCTAAAAGTTCTGTCTATCCAATTTCACTCATAAGGCTTGGGTCAACCAGTGGTATGGTTTACAGGCACTTTCTAAATGTGCTGCATGCTTATATTTCTTTTATCTCCTGATGATTGCATCTAGCATGAAACAGACTGTAAGCCTCTAAATGTTGACTTCTATGTTCACTTTTATATTTACACATGACTTATCTCTGATATTGAGCACCTTATCCCATAAATATAGCACATCTTAAGACTATATTTCTACATACATACATACTTACATATATATATATATATATATATATATATATATATATATATATATATATAAAAATTAAAATAAAAAGTAAATTTCACTGAAGAAATAAATTGAATAACATATATATTTTTTTTTCTCCTCAATAATTTTATAGTTTTAAACTTAATATATTAAACTTTGATTTTGAAATTAGCAGTTTTTTAAAATAATATTAAATTTTATCATATAATTTAATAATTATTGGTTAGAATAAATTCTTTTTTAATACTACCCATATTTTTAAAACATCTGAATAGCTATTATAACATGACTTCATTGTCAAGCTTTTTGAATTTTCCTATACTTGTATTTTGATTGGTCCATCTATCTTTTGTAACAACGTTTTCCCCTTGTGAAGGATTGTTTAAAACTTTTAAAACCATTTATTTTACATTCAACATCATCACTTGATAAGACACTGAAGGTGTTGAAACAAAATGGCTATTTTTGTAGTGATTTTATAACATATTTATGTTATAAATTTTTTTAAATAAATAATTATATATATATATATATATATATATATATATATATATATATATATATATATATCTTCAGGATTTTGGCAATCATGGTTCACCACAACTTCCTGTTTTTTTTTGCTCTAAATAACTTTTTGACACTACCATATCTTTTTCTCCCCTGTCCTACCATCCATTCACACCAATACATTAAGTGGATTACTCTTTTACTCCTGTTTCTCTTTTCTTGGCTATGTCCTGTGAGTGTTAAATTCTCCAAACCCTCTTTCCTTATTGTGGGTCATAAATTTCATGTCTCTTTCTGAGTGTAAGTATCCATTTCTTTTCAATCATGTAACTTATTGTATGTTATTCAGAGACTAGGAGTAACACTTCCAAATAAACTATCCCCCGTTACCTCAAGAGATACTCCAAGCAAGTTGGTAATCTCCAAGGTAATGGGATGATTCAATTGGATAGATTTAACTTCTAAATTTTTATCTGTTCTTTCTCACCTGAAATAAAATAATAAAGATTAACTTTAACTTGTTAACATATTAAACAGTTGTTTTGTTCTTAGACCTTACTCCCACTTCAGACATTGAAAATATCAAAATAAAGAAAACCTTTTCTTTAAAGATGAAAAGAAATTGTCAGAGAGAAATGCATATAATATATCATTTAAGATTTTTTTAATGTTTATAAATTTTATTTTATAGATACAAGTATTTAAGTAAATGCTCTGTTTATAATAAACAGTATTAAATAACATTTACCGGCCTGAATGTCTGAGAAATTTTCATTGAAAATATTCGTCCTCCAAATAAACAGAGCATTTACTTTTATATATATATATTTAAACATAAAAATGTCTTAAAATAATTGTCAGACTTTGTCCATTTCTTAATGTATATCATTTAATATAATTTTTCTTTTACAATGTTCGCCCTATACAAGGCTCATGAACCACTCAAGGTAGAGGGTTACATAGTAAGAGACAGAGTTTATGGGGATATATGAGGAAGATTAAAGTTTGACTTGAACAGAATAAGGTCATAGTGATCAGGGAAGCACCACTTGGGAGTCAGATGCCTTATGTCTTTACATAAAATAATACTCATATCTTATTATGAGCACATGGCCGAGTGGTTAGAAGGTTCACATTCTGACCATGAGACCCGGGTTTGAATCTCACCATGGTCGATTTGTCAGGAAGGGGACTTCCTGATGTTATGGAACTGGAGGGGTCGATCTAAAAGCTAAAAGTTTCATTTGAAGACTTAGATGTTGATGCTGTTGTCTCACAATTCTTAGGTGGTAAGAGTGACGATATGTCAGACAAGAGCATCAACATTTAAGTGTCCATATGAAACTTTAAATGGCGGAAATCTGTAACGTATAATAAGTATGGTTTACAGTAGCCCCTCCTTATCCATAGGGATATGGTCTAAGACGTCTAACCAAAATACCTGATATTGTGGATAGTAACGAAACCGATATATATATATATATATATATATATATATATATATATATATATACACACACACACACTGTATAATAAAGATAAATCAAGGACACTATAAAAACTATGCTCAATATAAAATATAAGTAAAGCAATACTTATGTTACTGTTTTCCACAGCTAAAAGTTTCATGTGGACACTTAGATGTTGATGTGGTTGTCTCCCAATCCTTAGGTGGTAAGAGGGACGAGATACTCTATTAAGATAGCCTTCTGGTGGTTTGTAGACACAACAAAATTAAATGTGATGAGTGTTGGGCAGGGAAGGAATTGGGTGGGACAAAAGGCATGCACTCCCTGGTGACTCAGATATATTGGTATTGGTAAAGAGAGAGGTTGGTGATGGCTTTAATTTTACCACACCCGAACATTCTTTATTATAAATTTATCACATGCTTAACCCTAACACCTTATTTATTTATATTTACTATCAGCCATAGCCAGCTGGTCGATCAGAAAAAGCGTTCAATTAGAATGGAGCAAAAACAGCATCATGTTTAGGTGTAACAGAATCTTCTTCAGTTACTTTAAAGTACTTTCATTAAAAAACATTTTAAATTAAAGAAGTTACTTATATAACAGAAGTAGTCTGTATTTATTCAATTGAAGTTAGCTGAGGACATGAAGGAGTAAAACAGGTAACATGAAGACCCACTTCAGACCACAATTATTTTGGAGTTTTTGAAATTCAATTTCTCAGTGTGCTACCAGGGATGTAAAAGAGGATACATTTATAAAGCAATTGTTAAGTTTGATGAAAATTGGTTGAAAGATCAACAAAAAAAAAAAAAAATGAAAGAAAGAAACCAGTAAAAAATCACCATTTATTTGTTATTTATACAAGTTTTCACTATATGGGTGGACTTAATTATCAAGTTAAATGACTGTTAAACAATCAACTTATTGTTGGCTACAATTGAATAAATCTTGTATTAGACTGCTTGAAAATTGAAGGATATTTTAGTTTAAAATTTGTGTTGAAATCAATTTTTCGTTTTTCACGGTTCTTCACTAAACACAGTGTCATAAAAATGAGGTATCTTATTTACATTATTTGGACTATTATAATAATATAATAAATATAGACAGATACTGAAATGAGGTATCGTTGAGCTTGTTTATCAATTTATGATCAGCTTGATTTTTAAAAATTTTTTTTTTTTTTTTACACTGAGAACCTGTCTCTTACATTGTACAATGTTTGTGCCAAGTTTGGTTAAAATTGGTTAGATGCATCTTGAGTGAAAAGGTTTCACACAGACAGACAAATATCCTCTGTTTTATATATATTTATAGATTTGTATCAAATCGAAAGAGAGAGAGTTTAAACAAGTTTTGTTAAATTCAGCCAATTATACAGTATTTTCCTAATTTTCAAAAGATGAATTTTTTGCA
Source organism: Acanthosepion pharaonis (assembly GCA_903632075.3). Classification (NCBI taxonomy): domain Eukaryota; kingdom Metazoa; phylum Mollusca; class Cephalopoda; order Sepiida; family Sepiidae; genus Acanthosepion; species Acanthosepion pharaonis. The sequence goes on along the minus strand of CAHIKZ030001617.1, from coordinate 599,519 downwards.
ATACTCTGATACCTGTTGAAATCCATGCAGTGTTTTTTAGTATTTTCGAAATTATCGTTAACATTTTTTGTCAAGATTTACAAACTCAACATTTCATTCAATTTCGCAAACCAATCGATGAAATTTGAATAAGCTGATTTGTTTGGAAAAATACTTTGACAAAACCCTGCTTCGTGGTTTAATAATTTCTTTAATTTAATTTTATAGGACTTCATGGTAAACAATATTTTTAAGAAAATTTCTCTTTTTCCTTTTTAACAGTAAAAATAAATTCTTAGGATTTCTTACTTTTGAGCATACAACATACAACTGGTCATGAGTAAATATTTTTTTTCTGGAGCCAAATTCCAATTTTTAAAGCACTTGGCCTTGTGATTTGTTTATAGTTTTCATGAACTGGAAACTGGATTCTTGTATATAAAAACTTAAAGAAAATATATACAAAGAACAATATTAAATTTTATTAAATATATATCTATTATTTTAATTATTAAATTGTTTTTAAAATAGTGGGAGTATTTTGTATGTTAAATAATAAAACTTTTAATTTTTAAAAAAAAAATAATGAAAATTTATTGTACTATGCCATGAGGCACAGTGGAGTAATGGATAGTGGCTCGGATTGAGAAATCAGAGCTGAGTTGGAATTCAAGTCAAACCCATTACATTCACTTACGTTCTAATACCCTTGGGAAAGGTATGAATCCTCTTCTCCAACCCCCCCCCCCCGCCAGCTAGTGGTAAATAGCAGGACAAACTGGGTTTTATAGCCTTGGATGGCAACTGGTCTACCACAGAAAGAAATGGCAGCATACTGCAGGAAAAAATCTGCCTTGTCAGTCATGTATTGAAAGATACATGATCGCCTAAGCATGTCTCACATATGGCACATAACTGACTGAAGCTATGCTCCCTAATAAAACCAACTTACCTGTTTGCACTTCTCCCCCAAATCTGATTTCAATCTGTCAATGTTTGGCTATTTTAGAGGGTGTGAGAACAGGCAGACTAACAGAAGTCACAGAATTTTATATATAGATAAATTTTTATACATCCAAATCAAAACTGTGGATAAAGTGTCCAAAATTCACATTTTGTTCTTTTTTTTATTCAACTACTTTCAACCTTTTCAAAACTGGATGTTGTCTTCCTTGGGGTCATCTTGATTCTTAAAAAAAAAAAAAAAAGTTGTATTTTGTGATATAATGATCAATATGTACACAAATTATATTTGTGTCCTGAAATGATTTTGGTTCAAGCAGGAAAATAATCCCCAAGAAAGACATGTCTGATCATTTTTTTTTTTTTTTCCTTAGATTTTGGGAAGTTAGTTGAACGAAGAACATTTTAGTACACCTCTATTACAAAAGAAAGAAAAGAACATTAAATCTTGTATTCTTGATTACTTTTGAGCAAATAACAGGCCAAACAGCTGTTACTGAGACAATTTTTATGATGGCCCAAATATCTGTTAGCCTTTGTCACAACACTGCATAATCAATAAGTGTATGTGTCTTCGTGCAGAACATAATTTAATGTTCAAATCCTTCTGCAGGCTCTTGTTGTGGGTCAGCTTTTCGAACTGTCATTAATGTGCTACAGCTGTAAATGCTTTTTCCTTCTTCATTGTTACACTTGACTGTATTCAATGACTGGTGAGATTAGTTAAATTTTAAATTAAATCCAATGGGATATGGCTTTCAATTACTCAGTGGTGCAGTGGTAGAGGGACTACTTAAGTATACTGGTTCCTTCATAAAAAAATAGGGGAAATTTATTTTTTGGAAATAATTTTTCTATACTAGCATTATTTAGACCAGTGTTTCTCAACTTTTTTTTTTTTAACCGCGGATTACTTTTACTCTTAATTTTTATTTTTTTTGGAAGCAAATGCAAATTGATACAACTTCATGTAATAAATTAAAATCATTTTAATTATTAACCACTTGAAAAAGGGATGGTTTTACAGTGATGACATTGAGAAAAATCTTCCTTCAGCTGCTCCAAGACAATAATCGCTTCCATTGCCTTCTATACCATTTTAATTCTCTTCTGACTTCGTATCAGAATAAGAGGATTCGGGTGAGAGAAATTTCTTGAGACAGTGGCTCCAAGACAAAGACATTTCTGAATAGGTATGTCATCAGCCACTAGTTAAATAAAGTCGTTTATTGTTTCTCTGTATATTAAAAAAGGTGAGAAACATATAGATCTTATTTCCTCCTAATACAGATTTTGCAAGTATTACTTCGTTTTAGTGTATTGTCTTTTTCTGTTCATGAATTCAAATAGATCAACAAAAGAAAAATCTTGTTCAATTAATGTTCTTCAGTGACTTATTGTCACATTAATATAATCTATTTTTCCTCTTTCTTTTTTGCATTCTTTTCTTATCACAGAGTGACAGAGATTTTTCGTTTGTTTTTCCCATCCTATAATTAACCATGGTATACAAACAAGAAACATCAAGTAGTTCAAAGCTGTATAAAAGACAGTTTTATTTATTGAATTGTTGTCTAAATAATTTTTTTTAATAGAAAACTATATTTCCTTGTTACATTCCACTTCATTCTCTTTTTCTTTTTTTTTCCCTTTCTTGTATGCCTTTTTTCTCTTTTCCATTTTCCTTTTCCATGTTTGCCATTTTCTCTTCCTTTTTTCTTTCTCTTCTTTTCCTTCTCTTCTTTTCCTTCTCTTCTTTTCCTTCTCTTCTTTTCCTTCTCTTCTTTTCCTTCTCTTCTTTTCCTTCTCTTCTTTTCCTTCTCTTCTTTTCCTTCTCTTCTTTTCCTTCTCTTCTTTTCCTTTTTTCTTTGCTTTTTCCTTTTTCTTTGCTTTTTTCTTTTTTCTTTGCTTTTTCCTTTTTTCTTTGCTTTTTTCTTTTTTCTTTGCTTTTTCCTTTTTTCTTTTTTCTTTGCTTTTTCCTTTTTTCTTTGCTTTTTCCTTTTTTCTTTGCTTTTCCTTTTTTCTTTTTCTTTTTTCTTTTTTCTTTTTTCTTTTTCTTTGCTTTTCTCTTTTCTTTCATTTCCCTTTTCTCATATAATTATCCCTCCCACTCAATCAATATTTCACTTCTTCAATCTCTGTCCTTCTACCAATCAATAACTTTCCTTTCTTTAGTTCCTTCTGACTCATCTTTATTCAACTCCCCCATTACCCATCCACCTTGGAGTCTTTTTTAATAACATCCAACTGTTCCTCCACGATATTCATCACCCGGTGATTTCCCGACTTCCTCTTTACATATGTTGCAGGCTTTGCTTGGGCACCTACTCAAACGCCACTCAACAAACATGTCCTTTGTGTCCTTTGAGAATTTATCCGATATGTTTGACCATGGGTTCTTCAATCACTCACACACCCAAACACCCACCCATCCCTGGTACCCCTAAGCTCTTTAATATCATTTCTTGGTTGCTAAGTTGTCTTATGCATATTGACAACCCTCAACAAAACAGTTTTATCACCTTTTAGATAAAAATTTGTGTGTGTGTGTGTATATATATATATATATATATATATATATATATATATATATATATATATATATACACACACACACACACACACACACACACACACAGTCATCCACAGACAGACTGTTTTGCTGTATTACAGCTCCTCAGTATGGCTAGATATCTGATTGCGTCAAGCCAGGATTGAAACCTGACTGATTTCATATCAGTCAGATATCTTACCTCTAGGCCATTGTAGCAAAGGAAGGGAATTTTAACGTTTTCCTCTATACAAAATACGCCAGCGGCTCGAAGAACTCAATTCATATACTTGAAGAGTAATGCTTAATTGCAGTAGGAGCCGCTGTTTTTAAAAACCCCTTTCTCTCAAGAGCTCGGCCAGATTTCTGGGAGTATATGAGATAACGATATATTTTTATATATCAAGAATAGTATTGAGGAACTTGTAAGACAAAATGGAAAAAGTTTATTTGATGCGTTTCATCCATTAGGTCTTCATCAGACTGGCTTTGTTGACTTTGTTGTGACTACACATGTGCATGCACAAGAGATGCTGGTAGTTTCAAAATTTTTGAAAGAATTTTCAGAAATAATTTTTTGAAGTCAAAACAAATTCATCTATATTCTTTTTCTTTCCATCATCTTTGTTTTTTAAATATCTCACATTGTGATGACAGAAAATCTGCTAAGAATGATGAAACATTGTAAAAGCCTGGACATAAATTTACTGTGGCTGAAATGGCAACTAAAGAACTTTCTAGACATTTTTGTCTTTGTGAATTATTTTCTCTATTAGAGTAGCATTTTTTATGTCAAAATTGTAGTCATCTTCGTTAATAACCATTGTGTTATTTTTTTAAAAGTGCTTTAATCACTAGTTCAGCCAGTAAATTTATGTTCAGGTTTGCGATTCAACAGATCTCAATGGTTGAACTATCAGATGAAGAGGTTGACTCATGACTGACATGTTACAGAAGGTGCTACTCAAAATTATAAAAGAGTTAGCAGCAGTCTGTTGAAGTTTCTTAAGTGAATTCTGCATGTCTTATTCTGTATGTGCCGCAGAGGAAGGTCTGGAAATAAAGTGTGTGGTTCACTTCCTGGAAAGATGAGGTTCACCTTAAACAGATTCACACTATCAGCACATTCTTCTACTTTGATTTTCTTTCACCTCCAACTAACTCTTGCAAAGCCAAACGTCAGTAGGGAATGGATGATGGAAGCAGGTTTTGGTGAAACCGGAAGCTTCTAGTCCTGAACTTGCACGTTAGCGGCAAATTTAGTCATCAACACCATCATCATAAAGGAAGCAATCAGCAAAGAAGAAATTAAATTCTTAGATGTAAGATTATTATTTTTTTTTTTTTTTTTTTTTTTTTTTTTTTTTTTAAGCGATTCACCCCAAGCAAGGTGGGAAGCCACTAGGACGCAAGGGGTTACAGAAGGTTTGGAGCAAGATCAGATAGGAGTGATAGAGGAAAGGATGAGTAGAAGGATAGTGGATAGATCAAGGCAACTGGAGATGTCAATTGACATTACATTTGAATAGTTGGAGATTATAGCTCTCAGGGAAACTGGAATAGGGAAGGGAGTTCCAGGTGAGAGGTGCGAGACATGAAGCTATTGGAGTAGAAGAGACAGCTACATTTAATAGTTTCGACAGTGAAAGGGTGAGAGCGGGATGCCAGCCTCGTAGGGCGCTTGAACTCATAAAGTCTGAGGACCAGCGAATGCAGCTCCTTGGAGCAATTGCCATGAAAGTATTTGTAAAAAAAAGACAGAGAGAGGCGACAACGCATCTGTGAGAGAGCAGCTGTAGCAAATAAATCCATATATATATATATATATATATATATATATATATATATATTGATTGACACTTCTTTGCAGAAGACCATCTCTTCACTTTGTAGCTTTTTTTTGTGTTTTTCATACCTGAGCTAATGCTCTGTTGTCGGCCTGTAAGTGATTCTTTAGGTCAGCTTCGCTTTTTCAAGCTCTCTTACATACATGGTAAACATAAAGTTTGTCTGTGTTACCTATGTTGGAAACTTGCCTGTCCCTATGTACCTTCATGTACTGGGTATGACAATAAACTAAATCCAGCAGCAACACCTCTGGTCCAGAGATTGAATGTCTTGAGAAGTGTGGAACCACTTCTTAATTGCTATTCTTTTCAAGTCTTTTTTCACCCAGGGTGTTAATACATGTTAGGGTCTCAGCTATGAGCAAATAGTAAACGTCCTATTGCCAGGTTGGTGTCTTTAGCCTTGGTTGGCAACCCTTCTAGCAGAAGGAAAACTCTGAAGAATAAACCTGAAATGTATGTATAAGTGTGTATATATTTGTACATATGTGTGTATTATGTATGTGTGTATATATTTTTATTTATATATATATATATATATATATATATATATATATATATATATAATATATATATACATTTTTATTATATATATATATATATATATATATATATATATATATATATATATATAAAAATAAAAATATATACACACATACATATACACTCACACATATGTACAAATATATACACACTTATACATACATTTCATGTTTATTCTTCAGAGTTTTCCTGAATATATATATATATATATATATATATATATATATTATATATTGGGGCATGTTGGGTGTGTTTGTTTCTGCTGCTGGTCATTCTGGAGAAGTCAAACTGTGTGAAAATAACACACACACACACACATAATAATATATAATAATAGCTGGCCACTTGTATTCAAGCATACCCATCTACTAGGGCAGCTAACCAATCCCTATTGCAGATGCCTGCTCAGGTGCAGTTGTGTTTGTTCAACACCCACAGAGCTCACCTGTAGTTTATATTGCAACTAATCTGAGAAAAACTTAGTTGCAGTTTCTGGGAGAGAACGTGGTATCTAGCATGATCAACAGACTGAACAAGGCCAGCACATTCAAACCCTCAATCATGATGACTTGAGACTTTGTGCTAACGACCCAGTCTCACTCACAAGGCTTGGGTCAACCAATGGAATGGTTTTCAGGCACTTTCCAAAGGTGGCACACGCTGGGATTGCCTCCTCCAGACCAATAACATCAAGAAGTCTCCTTCCTGGAAAATCGACTATGGTGAGATTCAAACCCGAGTCTCATGGTCAGAAAGTGAATGTTCCAACTACTCAACCATATATATATATAATACACACACACACACAATGAAAATTTTAGCTAAACTAACGAGTGAATCACCCACTTACTCCACAAAAAAAAATTTGTTTGGAGATTTGATTAGATTTTGAAATGTAGTGTATCTGAAACTTTTCAGCACCCATCTGTCTGTCTGTGTGTCTCTCTCTCTATACAAGCACACAATAATTCAGTAACTGACATTTCTTAATCCTGACAAATTCATAAGGACTCTTGAAACTTTTGTCACTATTCAGATTAACCTTTAGCACTCTGCATTATTAATATTAATTCCCTTTCCCAGTGCATTCTTTTTGAAGACCTCTTAATCCTTATTGTTAATTTCACTCAAAGGTGTTTTCTGTTGCCATAGCAGGATATGACAACACAACTATAAAATTCAAACAAACTATTGTTCAGGGATCAGAGTCACCTCCAGTGGCAGGATAAACTTTTTGTACAGCAAATGAAGAGTGATAAAGGTTAATTTATGTTCAGGTTTGCAATTCAACAGATCTCAATGGTTGAACTATCGTGGTCATCAGTGTTGTTGTCTTATTTTGTGATATTCTAAATTTATTTTGCTTCTATTTTTATTTTGTCAATGTCTTTTCTAAGTGATGGCATGAATCGCTAACCCTACCCCCAGCCCACATTGCTATGAAAGAAAGATAAACAATCGATCAATGGCCCCCCCCCTGCTCCAACAAATGCCGCAGTGCAGGGTCAGACGCAGGTTATTGACTTGCTATTGACTTTGACAAATTTTGCTTGGCTAACCAATTTGGCAAGTCTTTCTTGTTTGTAATGAAAACCAGAAAAATGGTTATCTTGCTGTATTCAAATAAAATGTATGTCTTTTGAAGAATTTGTTATCATTGCAAGATTTTTTTTCAGATGACTGCATTCATTCTTTGTGTTGTTTTGGTAAATTCATGTTCTTTGAGTGTCTAATCCATCGGGTGGAGTTGAAATACCCAGACAAAATTGAGAATTTTAATGAAACATCTTAGAATTCTTAGACAAGCCATATCTTGACTTTCACAAGGAGATCACAAGCTCCTAAGTGTATTGTAATGGTTAACAAGTCTAGTCTGTATCTGTCTATATTTCTGAGATGAGGTATTATGTACATTATTTACACTTCAGTATCTGTCTATATTTCTGAGATGAGACATTATGTACATTATTTAAGCTGTAACACGAGGGAAAGTGGAAAAATCAGGCATGGCTGACCACATATGGAGAGAGAAGGGAGATCACCGGCCTCTGTGGGATCGGGTTGAGATCATAGACAAAGAACACCATTGGAAAATTCGTAAACTTAAGGAATCAGCACATATGCTAGGCCACAAAAATCTCCTGAGCCGACCAAGCATAGAAATGAATACAATATGGGAACCAGTAATAAGGAGTCCCAGAGAAAAGTGATAACAACAAAAATTGCAATATGAGCTCTGGTAAAAAATGATTGCTGAAGACATTGGGTTTATAATACCCAGAAATTCATACACATATATTCTCAAGGACACATGGCACAGTGGATAAAATCGTTAGTTAGATCTGGTGACAGGACCCAAAGAGTGTGAGTTCAATACCCGGTTGTGGAGAACTTTCAGAGGAGAATTAACAGGAGATAACTGATATCCATTAAAACATGGCAGAACAGTCTACCCCAGTGAGTGAATTTGACATTCAAACTATCTGAAGAAGGCTGGAACGTACAACAGCTGAAACATTGTAATAAACATAGCGACAAAGATTCGGGCAATAGTCCGAATAATGTAAATAAAGTCTAGTCTGGTAGACCATTACTACTGAGTAGTGAGTTCAATCCTTGCTGGGTGTTCCATAAAAAAGTTTGACATGAAATAATCCAACAAAGGTTGACCTATCAGAATCGATTAACCAACATTTTGTGTGGCATAAACCACTACTATAAATACCTTCTTACGCAGATACTAACGGCTGTTGTACTTATTAACAACTTTGACAAGGATCAATACATACCTATGTGTGGTGTGTGTATGTATATCGATATATACATATATATATGTGTGTGTTTGTATATATATATATATATATATATATATATATATATATATAAAGGATATTATACCAAAAACATGTAAAAATCACTACACAATTGCAGTCATGTTTCAATGCATCTCATCAGGCAATTGTAAGTCACTGGCAAATGAACGATTTATTTAGATTTTTTTAAAAATTTGAAAAAAAGAAAAAAGGGGGTTATAAGAATTGAGGGCTTTATTCTGTTCAACCAATCAGATATGACCTACATTAAATTTAAACTAAGTGAAGAAGCAAAAATTAAAAATTATTTTTTATAAATGGGTCATGACCTGTAGATCGGCAGCTAACGGCAGCCAGACATAAACTTAAAGCACATACATATGGTTACATATAATATACAAACCAGACAATGCAGTTTCCTAAGAAATAAGAGGGATAGAGAGCCATTTATAAAAAGTCAGTTTTAATTTGTTTCTTTGCTTAATTTAAATTTAATGTAGGTCATATTTGATTGGTTGATCAGAGTAATGGCCTCAAGCCTTATAACCCCCACTTTCTTTTGCTTTTTTTTTTTTTTTTTTTTTGGAAAAAAAAAAGGAGTTATTTTGTTTTAAATCTAAATAAGTCATTCACCTGCCAGTAATTTTCAATTTCCTGATGAGATGCATTGACACCCATTGAAACACGACTGCAATTGTGTAGCAATGTTTACGTGTTTTTGGTGTAATATCGTAAAATAAATAATACTTTGTATTGAACCCTCTTTTAAATTAAATGTTACAAACGTTGGAATTGTACTCTGTTCGTTTTCATTGTACCTGGAGATCTCTCTCACACACACACACACACACACACACACATATATGTATGAGAGAATTAATACAAGTAAAAAGTTTGTCACTTAGCTGATTGATGTTACCTTTAGCATTCCAACTCCAGAGTTTTGTAAACGGACTCTGCAGGTATTATTCCGCCCACTTGTTATGGGGGTATCAGCATTTGACTACTTACACTTCTCAATTTTTCTTCTTTATATGCACTTTTCATTGGGGCAAATTTTTTTTCTTTTTCCATTTTGTGTGTGTGTGTGTGTGTGTGTGTGTGTGTGTGTGTGTGTGTGTATGCATGCATATGTGTAAAATGTAATTGTGTGTTTGGGCAGCAATCCCTCTTTGATACTAGTTTCATTGAAAATGACTGACGAGGTACAGTGATTAAGCTTTTTATTCAATTTTTCTTGCATTTGTACAAGGTTTTTTCTTTTCTGAACATAAAGTGTGCGTGTGTGTATAAGACAAAATTTAATAAGAGCAACAAAGGACAGGAAATTGTGGAGAGCCATGATCGACCACATCCTAAAGGGAAAATGCACACAGAAAATGTAAAAACAACTAAAATTAAGATGAAAAAATAAATGTTAAAAATTAATTTTTTTTTAATTAAAATTTTATCTCAATTTATTTTTTTCTTCAGGAGTTGGACCCCCATCGTTTGTGGCTATCCAAGCTGGGACTACACTGCACCAATTGACGTCATCAAAAGACACTGTATCGTGGACATCAATAATAATTTTATCTGTATTTGCCTGCCTCTCTCTGTTACCAGTTGTTCTGAAACGACGTCTGCAGCGAAAGTTTGATTGACGTCAAATCACTATGATAGTTGTTTAACCCTTACCCTTTATCACTCCCCCACACCGGTTATGACAAATGGTGTCTTTCATTTAATTTTCTTTTTTTTTTTTTTTTCTTTTTTTTCTTTTTTAATTTTATTAAACTGTTGGGACCTGATCAAAAATATTTAAAATAAAAGGAGAAAGTTCAAAAGAAAAAGATTTTTAAAAAGAACATATTTGGAAAAATTAAAATTTTAAAATGAAACAAAAAAAAAAAAAAGGAAAACCAAACCACAAAAACAAATGTATGAACATTGAATGGAATGTGTGTGCATGGTATGTGTTGGTATACGTGTGTGAATAAAATATATATATATATATATATATATCAGGAGGTGCGGATGAAAAGTTCAAGACGCAACCAAAAGAACCCTTTCCTAAAATGTTTGGTCACTTTTTGAGAAGTGGGTCTATCTGATAACTTTTCATCTCTCCATTATATGTATACATGTTTATATATATATATATATATATATATATATATATATATGCATTGGTGTAAACATATTGTTTATTCTATATATATATATATATATATATATATATATATATATATACTGGTGTAAACGTATTGCTTTTCTGTATGTGTGTGTGTCTGCGTGTATAGATGTAGGATTCACTTTTCTTGTTCACTGACAGATCAGCAGTTATGTGTCTATATTGTCGCTGTTAATTATTGGATGAAAACTAAATTGGACATTCTCTTAAGTTTCTATTCAGACAATACAGATAAAAGTTGGTGACTTGGAGAGGTATGTTTCCCAATCAATCTGCAATATTGACTGTTAATCTTCATTGATCTGCCTCAGCTGGAGTTGTTTACCATGAGTTTGCATGAAAACTTTGTTGCATCTTCGAAATGGTGTGATTCCCTCAACAGGTTATTAGGGTCCTTCTTTTTTTTTTTTTTTTTTTTTTTTTTTTTTTTTTTTTTTTTTTTTTTTTTTTTTGTATCCTTTTAATAACAGTATTAAGGACTCTAATCAGTTCACTTTTTCTCTCTCTCTCCTTTTTTTTTTTTTTTAAATTATGTTCATTCAATACAAGGCTCATGAGCTACTCAAGCTAGAGGGATATTGAAACAAGGTATGTAATACAGACATAAGAGGAGTAAGTAGGAAATTAAAATTATGTGTATATGGTGCATAGATAACAATTAATCCGAGTTAAGATTGTAATGCTCACAGGAATCTGTTTTATAGAGGAATGGTTCTTAGAAAGATGCTGTTCCTTCTTACCAATAGAATGTGGAAAGAATGAGGGTGATTCAACCCTTTGGACATACCAAGGGGGATCTTTGTTGTAGAGGCCTGAACTGGTGGCACTAAAAATGGAGCTTATATGAACATTTGCCATGGAAGTAGTATACATTTGTGACTTTACTGAAATCTTAATAATATAAAGACAATTTATTCTAAGGAGGTAGTGTAAGATATGGATGTAAGAGGAGGAATTAAGAAGTGGAAATTATGAGGATATGGAGGATAGATAATGATTGTCCCTAGACTTGAAGAGGTCAAGATTGTAGTGCTTGAGGAAGCATCCACATGGGAGTCCATTCCACAAAGTAGCAGTTCTTGAAAAGAAGCTTTTTTTTTACCAATGGGATATGTAAGGAATGACAGTGATTCAACACTGTGGATGTAACAAGGTGGATCTTGCCTTTAAAGGTCTCAGCTGGTGGCACTTAATAAAGTTCATCTGAACATTTGCCATGGAAGCAGCTCCTTGGAGATATCTTCAATGGCTGACCACCACTTTTGTCACTCAACTTTTATGTTTCATTTCATTGAAATAGGACCCATTTATTAAATATTTTCATTATTAAATATATTCAGACAGGCTTTAGTTATATAAACAGTACTATGTTCATCGTGTGGAGATCATGATTACATTCCCAAATCTTTTATCAAAAAGTTATTTCTAGTGATTTACCATGACTGGCAACCCTTTAAATATATCTAGGACATTGTTAGAGAAGGTGGCATCTATCTCCTTCCTTCCTTCCTTCCTTAATTCCTTAATTCCTATCATGCAGCAATATAGATAGTTATAGCTGAGATTGTGTACTGTCCCATGCTAAAGAGCCCTACATAAAATAATAGACCTGTGTTGGCAGTCTCCAACATATTTATGTATATTTTCTGTTTTGAACCTTTTCTTTTTTTCAGGCAAGTTTTGCAGGAATCCATGAATTATAAAGTAAAATTTTGAAAAAAATAGTTGTTAGATTTGGATTTTACTAGTACACAAATGTATTGATTGCCAAGTGGGTATGCCTGTTTTTTTTTTTTTCTTTTTTTTTTTTTTTTGTTGCAGGAATTCTGGGTTCATGTATTAAATCAGTTTTACTCTATAAATCGGATCCCTGACTCAAAATTCCGTATCTCAAATACTGTTTTTTTTTTTGTTTTTTTTTGTGATGCTGACAGTTGAGCATGGCTCATTATTCTAATAAAGACTTTACAAGCATACTTATATTTGCATTCTGGAGACAGAAAGGTTGTCATTATTCACCAGCTTTTGAGTTTGGTTCTGTGCACATTAGTATCAAGATGAGTTCATGCCTTTTACGATAATGAAGTACCAAACTTTAAAACATTTGGCCAATTTTCTGATGTCCTTGACCTTGGATCATTTCCCATCTAAATAATTGCAGCTAAGTGATAAAATATTGATTTGGTGACCGCAAAATTTATTTACTTTTTGGGTGGAGTTACTAGGCACTTCAAACAGGAATAATCTTTTTCTTTCCTTCTTTTTTTTTTCTCTTTCCTTTTCTTTTTTTCCAAACATTTTTTTTTATAATACTATAGATCCAGATCACAAATATTAAAAAAAAAATATTTTAATTAAATTTTTGTTGTAATCTAGGGAAAGTTACTGAATAGAATAATCAAACGAAGGTTGGTAATGAATGATAATACTTAGGACAAGAACAACACATATAAGATTTGCCAACAGCATGTAGAAGTAGTCAACTGCTAGAATTGAGTCAAGTGAATTTCACAATGAATCTCTAACTGCAGACCAGCATACAGTATATGAATGGGGACATACCCATTATCGTCCATAGGTATGTTACAACAATTTTTTAAAAGTTAATGGTGGGGTTCCAGTATGCAATGTAAATCCCCCCTTCCCAATGGAAGCCAAAACACTTATATTCATAGTACATGATTTCATAAAATATAAAAAGATTTTTTAAAATTCATAATCTAAAGTGTATAATCAATAATAATTTTAGGGAAAAAAAAAAAATCAAGATTATGAATTTCAAAACAGTTTTAATTTTTTAATCTTAAAAAATATGAACATATTTTCTTTCGGTTTCCATAGGGGAATCAATTTACAATGAATTTACATAGCAAACTGGACTCCATCCATTAACTTTCATAAAATTTAATAAAAATTTTTTCGATATACGTGATCTGGAGTTTTTAATATAAAAAAAATTGAAAAATAAAAAAAAAATATTATTTCTGGTCAATAATGCCTATCGTAAAACTCCACCACTCTTAAAATAAAAAATATTTCCAGTATTAGATTTATACTTTTAAAATCTGTAATGATTAAACAATTCTAACACATTCATCACAAAAAAAAAAAAATTTTATTTCTGAGAATCCTTTTCTCTTAATGCTTGTAAAATCTACTTTCATTGCAAGGGGTAATGGTAAAATTAATTAGGCATTTTCTGGCAAGAAAAATTTGACATTGGTACTGTCAGTTGAAATTTATAAATTTTGTTAAAATAGTTTTTTTAGGAAATTAATTCTTGGCAAACTCTTAACTGTTATAGATCTTTCTGATAGTGGTGTCACTTTCTTTCCATTTTTTTTTTTTTATGGTCATATGAAAATTTTAACATCTTGAGTATGTCTTTATTTTATTTTCTCTTTTTAAATATGCTATCCATTTATGTTGTTTTTACTGTTGAAAGCATTCAGGTGATGTGGTTTTTGTTATTTCATAAAGCTCTTTGTGATTCTGTAGCACCAGTCAATAGTGTCTGATGAAACATTGTCTTCTTTTATATTTATGGGATTAATTCATTTGGAGCTATTTTTAGCAATTGATTTGAAAAAACAGTTGTGTTCAATATGTGCAAAAGAAAAGAAACCTGAAGAGAATGTGTTTTTTAATTGTTTCCTTTACAAAAACAGAGAAAGTGTTAATATATCGGGTTGACCAAAAATTTTGTTTGCTTTATTAAGTCCAAGATTTACTCAAAAACCGAACCAACTTTTTAGCAAACTTAATACAAAATATTGTTTCTTATCTGGTAAAACCATATTTTTTCCTTATTTTTAATGCATTTTTAAACTAAACCAACACTATTTAATACCACAGTTTGTACAGAATAACATACCTTTAAGAAATCTGGATTCTACTACTTCTTTTGGTAATTATTTAAAAAATAACTAAAAGTTTATCCATCACATCATAAAACGGCAGCCATATTTAAGTCATTTTTGCAATGATATTGGATATATTTTTTCCATTTCTATAAGTAATTTGGGATTTTTGGCATCCAGATTTTCACTTGGCATCATTACCAAAATATTAAATGATTGGAAAACCAATCAAGACTAGGTGGAAATTTTTTTCCATTTCTCCATTCTTCGGTTAGAACAGGTCACGTGTGTGTGTGTGTGAGATTTTATATATATATATATATATATATATATGCACACCCGTGTATCATGCAATCTTTTGAAACCAATTCGACTACAATAAATGGATATATATTTTAATCAATGGCGTAGCCAGAACCAGCAGTACATACACTAATTTTATTTCTTGTGTATGATGCAACCCCTTATAATTAGCTTTAAAATTAGGTATTCAAAAGTTGCATGTTACTCAAGTATATACGGTATATAAAAATTTCAGATAGAATATATCTGCAAAAGGGCAGAATGAATAAAGACAAAAGGGAAACTTATCTTAGCCAACGTGTTTCATCCTCTGAGTGACATTTGCCTTGATAAAGTCCCTCAGAAGACAAAACACATCAGAACTAAAATGAGTTTTTCCTTTTGTTTCTATTCAAATAGATATAGGGTGGCAATCCTAGCATGCAGCATTTTTGGAAAGTGTCTAAAAACCATAAGCCTTGTGAGTGAAATTGGCTAGGCAGAACTGTTTGGGAGCCGTCAATGGTTATGAGAGTATAAAATCACAAGTCATTGTGACTGAGGATTTGAGGATACTGGCTTTTTTCAAACTGCTGATCAATGCCACATCATATACTCTTTCAGAAACTGTAACTAATGTCTGCTTAGCATAATTGCAGTATGAACCCCAGGTGGGCTCTTTGGGTGTTGAAGAAACACAAATGTGCCTAAGCAGACATCTGCAATGGGGATTAGCTAGCTATCCTAGCAAACAGCTGTGCTTGGAAAATGCTAGCAGCCACTCATTATTTATTTATATATATTTGTAGGTAAAAAAAAAAACAAAAGTTACTGACAGTATAGTCTTACATCCAAAATAGATGGGTTATTTAAATTTTCTTTCTTTTTTTTTTCTTTTTTTTTCTGCTCCTCTATTATTTCAGTTCCCTCCCTTCCCCTTCCCCACAATTTCAGCCACTCCTCCTTTCTTTTCTTTTTGTTCAGAAAACAAATTAATTTCTGTCCCAATTTCTGGGATGAGGAAGCATCATTATTTACGTTCAGACTAATGTCCTTTTCTTTGTTATTATTATCACAATGTTTCTGCTGTTATAGGAAGTCTTCATGTGTCTGTTGATTTGTATGACCTTCAGAGAATTTATAACTAAACCCTTTCTTTAATTTATACATGTTGATTTTTCTCATTCTGCTGTTTGTATTTTAGGATATCTTGTTTTCTTATTTAGTACTATTAATTTTATATATATATATATATATATATATATATATATATATATATATATATATATATATATATAAAAGAAAAAAAAAGACCACTTTAAGGTTCCATTATAATAATTTATTTCACCAGAGCCCAATATATATATAGATTTGCTAAAGTTGATCATACATGATGAAAAAATGCCCCAAACTTAATAAAAACAAAATTTTATTGTCAAAATCTTTATTATTATTAAGAGGAAAGACAAAAGGATTTTTTTAATTATTAAATTACATTTTTTTATCCTATTTAGAATGTTCAAAATTTTGATTAATTTTTTTTTTTTTTTTCTTGCATCAGTGGGGGATGATAAATTAATATTGGAAATTTTAGCATCTTTTTGCAGTGAAAAACTTACATTGATTTGTAAATTTTTGCAAAAATCAGATAATTCTCTGATTTTAAAGAAACTTTCAGAAATTATTTTAGAAATATTTCTTAAAAAAAAAAAAAACCATGGTAAAAATATTTTTTTTAAATCTGTTACCCACAAATTATTTAATTTTATTTAGTTTCAAAAATTCATTTATGTAGGGTTTAATGTTTATATTAGTTATAAGCAGAAGTCCTTGAAGAAATTAAATCATATTTTTTTTGTAAAACTGAACATCCAGTTACCGAAAATCTGCTCAGGATCATAAAATAGAAAATGCAATAAAACTAAGACATTAATTAGAATGACTTAATTGCTTTTATGAATAAGATATATTATGGACCCTAAAAAAAAGTTGTTTGTTTTTTGGGTTTTTTTTTTTATTAATTATGAATTTTTATAAGAATCATTTATAAAGTTTTAAATCTTTTAAAATTCTATATTAATTTGTAGTGGTTAGTGACCCCCACCCCAGTATTTTGAATTTGTGTGTGTGTGTGTAAATGTGCCAATGTATGCATGACATTATCAGAAAATAAGAGCAATAACTCTAATGAATTTAAAGCCAAAGTACCTAAAATTGAATAAAGCGTTAGATTACAAGGAATAACGTCTTAAATTTTGAAGATTACTGTGTAGTTTTAAAAATATATATATGAATAAAAAGATACTCACATTATATTCATCAAGTAATTTTGACAGATATCTCTCACACACACACACACCATCATAGGAAAAATTCATAAATATTAGTCTATTGAAAAATGTGTCAACACCTCATATGAACACCCATCTCCATGTTAAAAATGCTTTCCTGTAATATTTTTAATTAAAAGTATTTTTTTTTTCAAATTGTATTAATAAAGGTAATATTCCTCAAATAAAGTTTCAGAAAAGCATATTTTATTTTTTTAAAGATTTTTTAATAAAAAAAAATTCTGTTGTGTTGAGAGAATTGTAAGTATGGCTGAAATCTGGTTTTTAGAGATTTCAAAAAACAAACTCATTTCAATCAATTTAAATTAATTTGGAATCCAGCAAAGTATTTGGTTTACTGTATTAAATTGAATCTTGAAATTAAAAGATTAAGAAAGACTTTTCATTTTTAAAAATTCATATTGAACTTAAGGTATTGCTTTGAAGTCCCCTAACACTCTATCCACTCTCTTTATATATCTATCTCTATCTATCTCTATCTCTATCTCTCTATCTATCTATCTCTATCTCTCTATCTATCTCTATCTCTCTATCTATCTCTATCTATCTCTATCTATCTCTATCTCTCTCTATCTATCTCTATATCTCTCTATCTATCTCTATATCTCTATCTCTCTCTATCTATCTCTATCTCTCTATCTCTCTCTATCTATCTCTATCTCTCTCTCTCTATCTATCTATATATATAATGTACACACACACACACACTTTGAAATAGACACACTACTTTTTTTATATTAAACTGTGTATTATGTTTATCGGTTTGCACATTTGAGAAATTTTAAAGTAATAAAAATATCAGATTAAAATAAATTCATTAATTCTTTAGAATTGTGTGTGTATGTATGGTAAAGGGTTGGGGTCAGTTCAAAATTCTATGTGGGTTACATGGATTGACAGACATCTGCAGAATGTTGAAGGATACAGTCACTGAGACATTAGTCTAAATGTAAATAACATTAATTCTGAACAAATTTTTCAACCTACTCTTTTATTCTGGTCTTAAGAGTGGCCAACTTGACACTCTTGTTCTGCTCTGTATCTCAGAGTAGGTATCAGCATATTTTTCTACATTTTGGTTCCTTTGTGTGCTTCTAAAAGCTACGATTTTATTGTGAAATAAATTGCAGTCAAATTCCAGGACATATTTCAGTTTCTCTCCAGGGTTTTCAGACTTGCCCAAACTCTCTACGCAGTAAAATTAAAGAATGTAGCAATCGTTTGGTTTAGCTACCCCAAAAGAAACAATAAAAGAAATTTAAATATCTCATCTTTTAACTTTTTTATTTCTCAGTCTTCATCATTAACAGTTAAATACGAAAAGGTTTTATACATTGACAGCATTCATCTGTTTACAGATTTTGTCAAATTTATAAATTACCAACCACGGTTAAGTTTTAACTCAGATTTCATTCACCTTAATTTCACTTGTTTTTCATTGCCATCTTTTTTAGCTAGACTCAAAATTCTGTTTTTTTTTTATTTTTTTTTTTTTTTTTTGGGGGGTTCTTGAGATTAATATTGTGTATCTTGTCATAGTTAGCAAGCTTGTCTCTCAGATCATTATGAGTCAGTTTGTGCCTCTATTTTTGTGGCCTTATGCCAAACTAGGCTCTGATTAGTAAACATAATTTGAGATCAACCTTTTGCTACTAAGATTATAAGCAGCTTTTTTTGTACCAATTGTTTCTTGTCTGTTTAAATGTGCATAAACTGCTTACTGCAATTGTTCATAGGCAATTCAATGATAAAACCATTTTAATCTGAGCCAAAAACCAGAGCTGGATAAAAGCCTGAATCCATAGCCTGGTCATAAATTTAACCAATGACTGATTTTTTTTTTTTTTTTTTTTTTTTTAACCCAATGTTACACTTCAGTATTTACAAGAAGTGTTCAAAATGGTATTCGTTTACTTTGAAAGGCTTTTGTACTTTGATTAAAACTATCTCTGAATCTAGGCTTCTGCATGACCCTGTCGATTATTTTTTTTTTTTATCAACCAGGAGAGCAGTTATAATTAAATTTTTAAACTTCTATTCTAATCTTTTCTTATGGCTTTTTATATTTGTCAACATAATGGCTTTTCTAATTCATCAATAAAAATGGCTTCTCTAATTTGTCAATATAATGGCTTAACTAATTTCCTAAATGATATTAAATTTCCTACGCTCACAAAAAGTTATTCTGATCTATTAATTTATGGTAACTCCAGAAAAATTATGAAATTGAAACTTTCATCCATTTCTGTTTTTAGGAGCTGCAGGTACTCTAAGTTTTTTGGCACCAAAGTTTCTGTAGTCGCACCCCTGCCCCCTGTATAGAGTTTAATTCCGACATGATTCTGTTTTTTTCCATTTTGCCCAACTGCCTTCAGAAAAGTTATAAGTCCATCTTCCTCCAGCTATGGGTTGAATAGCAGGGCAGATCTCTTGAGGTGCTAACAAGAAGGAAAACTCTGAATTAAAAACTGGCCTGAAGAAGAAGCTCTCCTGCCCAAGATACACCACTGCAGCTATAGCTACAGTACATGTGGTACCCTTATGACATTTTTTTTTTTTAAATCTCTCTCTACAGATATTTATCTTGTTCCTTATAAAGTTTATAGATGCTCAGCTAATGATTAAAAAAAATCTTTTGTCCTGGGTATGATAATAAATTACATCCAACAGCAAGGCCTCTAAACAGGAGGTTTTGAGGAGTGTGGAACTGCTTCTTAATTGCTGTTCTTTCCAGGTCCAGGGTGGTAGCACCTGTTAGGGTCCCAGCTATGGTCAAATAGTGGACCCCCAAACTTGGATTAAAACACTATGAAAGTATAAAAATACATTAGAAAAATTACCAGCATTACATTTTCATAGTTAAAGAATAAAAAAAAATGACCAGCATACATTGGAAAGAAAAAATACCAAAACTTACGAGAAAAAAAACTTACAGCATTAAATGACCCATAAGGAGTCGATATGCCCAAACCAATTAAAAAAAACAAAAAAAACTTTCCTATTAAATGTCATTTAAAATAAAACCTGTTTTAATGTCATTTTCTTTTTTTTCTTTTTTTTTCTTTTTTTTTTTGCTTCTTCCCTTTGGTTGTGCTTCATGGCTTTACCTGAATAGGTTGGAATTTTAGCAACTAATTTTTTGTTTTAAGTTTTGTTTTTTCTTTCAGTGTGAACCTTACTGTCTGAATATAGACTTGCAAGATGTTGATGTGTGTTTGTAGCCAATGTTGATGTCTGTCTGAAAATGAGTGGCCGAAAAACCTTTTCTTCTTTTTTTTCCTCATTTCTCTCTTTCTTTTTCCTCTCTCTCTCTTTTTCTCTTTCTTTTCTCTCTCTCTCTCTTTTTCCTCTCTCTCTCTCTTTTTCCTCTCTCTCTTTTTTTCTTTACTTTTTTGAATTTTTATCAACAATTGGTTAAGCTACCCACCCCACAAAAAATAATGAAAATAAAGAAATCTTGTTTTAAAAAACTTGTTATTGCTCAATCTTCATCATTAACAATTGGATGCTATCCATTGTGCCAAGAACTTTGAAACCGCAATATTTTCAAGTATTTGTCAAATTCATAAGTTTTGATCGGTGTTTCTTTCATCTTAATTGTTTTTTTTTTCCAACCACTCAGACCATTTTACAGGAAAGATACATCCAAAAATGTCATGATTTCAGCTATAGTTTGTCTACTACCATCTTTTTTTTCTTCTACAGAGGGGAGTTCTGAAATGGTCTCAACCTGACCAGGAAGGGATTTAAAAAAAAAAAAATAAAAAAAAATAAAGTAATCATATTTTAGGAATTGGGTTACTTTTCAACCCCCTTCCATTATGTTCTATACTCTTTTGTTAGCTACCTAGGGATAGGAATATCACAGGACCCATGACCCCTTAGGATCCTAGAGGCACCATGTGTACGGTAGCCAATCTAGATAACCTGACAGAGGTCAACCCTCTCCAGGCTGGTTGGAATTCAGTTTTCCTTCTCCTAGACTAGTCCCCAAGCAAGGCTATATATATATGTTAAGAAATGGACAAGGTCCGACAATTTATTTATTAAAGACACTTTTATGTTTAACGTTGTTATTTATAGATACAAGTATTTAAGCAAATGCTCTGTTTATGATAAACAGTATTAAATAACATTTACCGGCCTGAATGTCCGAGAAATTTTCATAGAAAAAGCATTTGCTTAAATACTTGTATCTATAAATAACAACGTTAAACATAAGTGTCTTTAATAAATAAATTGTCGGACCTTGTCCATTTCTTAACATATGACGTCATTTGTTTACATTCGATACGCCAGAGCAGTTATGAATGTACGAGATTCATGGAAGATTGGAGTTTATAAACAGTAAATTCGACCTTGTCTACCGTAAGGTTCTTTGTGGCCGAGCGGTCAAGGCACGTCAGCGTATATGACGGTTCCGTATAGGATGCAGGTTCGAATCCTGTCAAAGAACGAATATTTTCTATGAAAATTTCTCGGACATTCAGGCCGGTAAATGTTATTTAATACTGTTTATCATAAACAGAGCATTTGCTTAAATACTTGTATCTATAAATAACAACGCTAAACATAAAAGTGTCTTTAATAAATATATATATATATATATATATATATATATATATATATACACACACACACACACTTATTAGTGGAAACTCATATTTGAAATAGACACACTACTTTTTTTTTATATTAAACTGTGTATTATGTTTATCGGTTTGCACATTTGAGAAATTTTAAAGTAATAAAAATATCAGATTAAAATAAATTCATTAATTCTTTGGAATTGTGTGTGTATGTATGGTAAAGGGTTGGGTTCAGTTCAAAATTCTATGTGGGTTACATGGATTGACAGACATCTGCAGAATGTTGAAGGATACAGTCCAAATTCATAAGTTTTGATCAGTGTTTCTTTCATCTTAATCGTTTTTTTTTCCAACCACTTTCCTTTTCCTAGACTAGTCCCCAAGCAATGCTATAGAACACAGTCTGTCATGCTATTTACCCATAGCTAGGGGGGGAAAAAAAGATGGTTTCATACCTTTCCCCAGGGTGTTAGCATGTGAGTGAATGTAACGAACTCAACTTGAATTCAAACTTGATGCTCCAATTCCTCAATCTAAGCTGCTATCCACTGTGCCTTCTAAATAGAAATATACTTTTATTTATTTTTTTTTTTTAAACTTAGGACTTTGATCTATACTAGGGTTGTTTAATCTCTGTTCTAGAATTAATATTAGTTGTTAAAATTGTTTACGCTTGAGTTGAATAAAAACAAAAGTAAGACCTTTCAATGTAGTAGGTTGTTTAGAAAATAATGTCCAATTTTAGAATAAACATTTTAACTGTATTCTAATCTATTATAATAGCTGCACAAAAATATATTACTAATTCCTAATGATTAAAGTGTCCACTTAATTAATTTTATATTTTCATTCAGAATTTAGCTTAAAACATTATATACTCTTCATCTTGAACATGGTTGATTGAATTTTTTATGGTTTATCAACCTTTTTCAGGTTATTTAAAGCCAGAAAATCTTTTTACATTGTATTTTGTTTTGTGATAATAATGATTAACTGATACAAGTTTTACTAATTAACCCATAGCTAGGTGGAGAAGAGATAGATTCATAGCTTTCCCAAGAGTATTTGCACAGTCAACAAACTTGACTGGAATTGAAACTCAGCTCTCTCCAATTTTCAATTCCAAGCCATTATCCATTATTCCATTTGCCCATCCAAATTTACAGCACCTGGTATTCCTAAGCAGTTACATATCAAGGTACTGACTAAGCCCAAGATTGCTTAACTTTAGTGATCATGCAAGAACTAGCGTTTATAACATGATATAGCTGTAAGCCTCTTGAACATGAAAAAGATGCATTTATTTTTTTGTACGAGTTCAAGTTTGATCATAATGCTTTTCAAGCTGCTGCCAACATCAAAAAGGTATGGAATGAAGGATCCACTTGTGATCAGACGGTACTGTCCTGGTGTCTGAAGTTCCACAGTAGGGATACGAGTCTTTAAGATCATAGTAGTAGAGGACGTCCATCTGCAATTGACAATCAACATCTGTCAAACAAAACTGACATCAAAGTGTCAGAGAAATGTCTCAGATAATGGGAGTCAGCATTTTAACAATGTCAGAACATCTCAAGTAAATTGGCATGGTGAAGAAACGCAATAAATGGGTTCCGCAAAACTCATTGAAAATCAAAGAAGTGTGTTCGATGCTGCATCTGAGAAATTTGAATGATCCATTTCTTGATCCAATAGTGACTCATTATGAGAAATGGATCTTTTTATGATGATTGTAAACAATCAACTCGCTTGGTCATGACAAAAGACCCAAACACTTTCCAAAAATCAAATTGCATCAGTAGAAGATTATGGTGACTGGTCATCCCCTATTGCAATAATCCATGACAGCTTTCTGGTATCTAACCAGACCGAAGTTTGCTGCCACCAATTGGATGAAATGCACCTTCCGTTAAACAAAATGCAATCAGCACTGGTTAATCAACAATGTCCAATTCTACTTCATGACACTGCTTGGCCATGTGTTTACAAGTATGATACTACAGAAGTTCACCAACTTGGGATATGAGACTTTGCCACACCCAACATCTTCCCCTGATCTCTCACCCACTGACTTCCTCTTTTTCAATTGACTTGATAATTTTCTAAACCAAAAAAAAGATGCAGAAACTGTACTCAAAGATTTCTTGGCAATCAAGCGTTTAGACATAAATAATCTTATAACTCGATGTCGCAGATATATACATGTTCAGAGTTCCTATTTTAACTAATTTAAATTCTATTTAAATACATTAATTCAAGAATAAAAGTTGATTCTAAAATTGGACATTAGTTTCCAAACAACCTAATATATAAGAATTCTTAAATCATACTTATTATAAAATCCAGGTTGTGTGCATGTGCGTGTGTACGTTTATATATTGGATTGGATTTCCTACATTTTTCAACCGATTTCAACAAAACTTCACAGGACTACATAAAATTACCTTGTGGTGGTTCTGACAGCACCAAAAATTGGAAAAACAATTGTTTTTGCACGAAATTAATTTGAAAACACGATCAGGCATCGCGAGAATGAAAGGGGGACAACTCATATAGAGTTATACTTATTATAAAACCCAGATTGTTTCTGTATGTGTGTGTGTGTGTTCATTTATATATGGGATCGGATTTCCTACATTTTCAACCGATTTCAATAAAACTTCACTTTTTTTCTTTTTTTTCTTTTTTTTTAGCAGGTAGTGTTTCTTATTGTCTTGCACACTTTTTTCTTTATTTTTACATTTAGAATGCTTTAAAAATTCCATTTCCAAGACAATTGTTTATAATAAAATTCTATTCAATCGATAGACTCATAACGATTGAAAACAATGTTTTTTTTTTTGAGTTTGACCAATTAAAAAAAAAAAAAAAAAAAACTAAGACATGC
This sequence comes from Acanthosepion pharaonis, assembly GCA_903632075.3. Lineage (NCBI taxonomy): Eukaryota > Metazoa > Mollusca > Cephalopoda > Sepiida > Sepiidae > Acanthosepion > Acanthosepion pharaonis. The sequence continues at coordinate 574,681 of CAHIKZ030001617.1, read as the reverse complement.
ATGTCCATCAACCTTAAACAATAATCTTTGTCAATTTTATTTTTTCAGTCTTTATGATGGTCGATACTTGATCTATCTCTTACTGTTACATCCCGGGCAACGCCGGCTCTCTCCTAGTAAAATTACTGTATAAAATAACATGTTTTCTTGTTAGTTTTTTTTCTGTGTTGGTTAAGATAGACTGATATCAGTTGTGGAGTTGCCTAAGATTTAGTTAAATTTCAGTACATATGCTTATAAATGAATTGATTATTTTCTAAAAAGAAGTGTAGGAGTGTAATTGTAATATTAGTCATTTCCCTCCAAGGAAACATTTGGCATTCATTGACCAAGCAGTCAGAACTGTTTTCAATTGAAATTTATAAAATCTTTCTCTTAAAGCACTTTAAAAAAAACACTTTCTCAAGTCCAGTAGCTTTTATCGTTCTTTCCAGTGTCAGTGAGGGTTACTTTCCAAACCTTCTGTTTGAAGTGGTGTGGAATTTAACATCTTGATTATGTCAATATTTTCTCTTCTCATTATATGTGCTATCCATTTTAGTTGTTACTACTGTTGGTAGTCCTCAAGTGAAGTGTTTTCTGTTATCTGATACAGTTCTTTGTAATTCCATAGCGCTAGTCTAAAATGTTCAAAGAAGGATGAACTTTTGCCAAGACCCTCAGGTTTTACTCACTTAAAGCCTTTTTACACCATTTATCTTAGAAAGTGCTTGTGTACAGCTGACAGTATAGATGTCACTGAGTGGGTTTGATGCTATGTATGACATCCATATGAAAGTCTCCATCTGTCGAGGCCATTTAAGAATATGACTCAAGTGTTCAGGTTGATGTTTTGGTTTCATAGCAATTTGCAGTGTTGGGCAAAACTTCCTCTTGCACAGCCTATTCTATATTCAATTTCTTTTTTTCCAATATTTAATTTGTTATAGTGATTTTCTAACCTCTGCTTAGATGTGGCACAAGGCCGGAAGTATGGAGCACCCAGTGAGGATTGAACTCACTACTCAGTGTAATTGTTCTAGCGAGACAAGCTTGCTAAACATTACACCATGCCGGGGTGCCCAATTTAATTTGTTATAGCTGGTTCCATATGTTTTTGTAACATTGTCAACCCCATTTTTCCGGTAAAAATAACAGTAATTTTGTTTAATTTGGACAAATTAATGAGCATAGATATTTATTTCTCACTTTTCTTGCATTTAACATTTCTTCCTCTAAATAAAAATAATACTGCTGTCTTTTTTTATCAATTCACCCCAAACATGGCAATAATTCCACTAAGATGCAAGGGGTGAAAGAAAATGAAAAAGACTGCAGATGGAACCGGAAATCCAATCCTAAACAGGAAACATGGGATAAAACTCAACACCTGTTCAAAAGACTGGTGTGAAGTGTGTACTTGACGATAGACAAACCTTTCTACTCCTATTGTCAAAGTCATAGAATGATGTAATAGCGATTACAGAATAGATTCTTCAGCAAGGCTAACCTCAGGCAAAAGACATTTGTATCCTGCTATGACCTTATCCTTTATTTTCATTTAACAGTCTGAGTAAATTATTCCTTCAAGGAAGCTTCTTGCATTTAAAAACCTCAGAACTCGAGTGAAACTCATACATATGAACCATCATTAAAGATGCTGGAAAAATGGTCAGTTCTTTGTATTGCTCCAGTAATTACCTAATTTCAGCTGCTATACTTTATCTTTACGAGAGCCAGACTAGACCCCAAATCATGTACTGTTCCCATATCAGGGCTGGAGCTGCTCAGAGCTCACTTTCTGTTCTTGATAGATTTCAAAAGTATCTCCATGGCTTTTAAGCTTGGGTGTGTAAGTGGTGTAGTGGATAATGGCTCAGAATTGTTAATCTGAGAGCCAAGTTCCAATTCCACCTGAGTTTATTTTATTCACTTATGTGCAAATACTGTTGGGAAAAGTATGAATCCACCTCTTTACCCCCCAGTTATGGGTTAATTATTAAGACTTGTATTAACTAAATATTATAACCAAAACTCAAGGTCAAGAGTTACTGATTGGGGTTGTTGCAGGTAAGAGGAGGATTGCTGTAATGGTTAGTAAGCTTGCCTCGCTAGATCAATTGCGACTGAATCGTGAATTGCCCCATCTAAGCTACGCTTAAGAAATCACTATATTGCAGCAAATTTGTTTTTTTTTTGTCTCTTATGATAAATCTGTCAAGAATTCAGCATACTATTGGATTGGAACAAAAGTTTGTGGCATTTGAACTTATGATTCCATTTCACAGGTGACTAAAATTCATGCCATATTAAGAAAGGGGGGATTTTCAATGAGTTTTTCTCTACAATTTGTGTGTGGATTGTGAATTTAAATTTTTTTTTTTGGTTACATTAAAAGGGAAAATGGAGAAAACCATGATTTTTGTCATGTGATGTTTTTTTTTATTTCTGGAAAGGAAAAAAAAAAAAACATTTTACAAACAGCAAAAAATATAAGCACCATTTATAGAGATGGTGCTGTAATCTTGAAATTTTTGTACAGTTTTCATTTCTAAAATCATCTGGCTCCAAAGTGGGAATAAAAATACACAGCACCTAAAAAAAAAAAAAAAAAAAATGAAAAAACGGAGGTGTTCTAAAGGAACAAAAGTTAAGTCAACTAGAGAGCTATGATGATGACTTACATCCTAAAACATGCTATTGGGGGAGTGAGAATTAGTCTTGACATAACAAAGATTTCTGCTACAGATCCAAATATTAAAAAAAACTGGCTGCAGTTCGTTTACTTTGCCCCAAGCATGACACGATTTGGTTGAACAAACAGATGTTTTCAGTAAACCCCTTAAAAGAGGCTTCAATCATGGTTGTCAGTTGTATTTGATGGCATAAAAGAGCCCCGCCTACTGCCAATTTTCCTTGAAAAACATGAAAAATATATCCAGGGTGACATCTGTGAAGTTGAAATATCTGATGAGTTAATGTTTACGTAAATGCCATTGACTACAAATATTTTTTTAAAGCCTAACATCATAATAGATTTAAAAATATCTCTCTAGCACAGTTTATTCATTTTGGGCTCTCTGTTCTAGTTTATATATATATATATATATATATATATATATATATATATATATATCAGTCTCTCTATCAGTTTGATTAGATTGGGCTTTTTTTTCTACATTCCTCGCTTTGTTCATATCAGCCCCTCTATATATACCTATCATTCTCCGTTTGTTTATATTAGCTTCTCAAACTCTCTCTCCCTCCCTTTCTCAGTTTGTTCATATCAGCCTTCCACTCAGTCTATGATATAAACTGAGAGACAATCTCAATCGCTTCATATCAATTGATCGATCTCAGTCACTTCATATTGATCTCAGTTGCTACATATAGATCGATCGATCTCAGTCGCTTCTTATTGATCTCAGTCACTTCATATAAATCGATTGATCTCAGTCGCTTCTTATTGATCTCAGTCACTTCATATCAATCGATTGATCTCAGTCACTTCATATCAATCTCAGTCACTTCATATTGATCTCAGTCGCTTCATATAGATCGATCGATCTGTCGTTTCATATCAATCGATTGATCTCAGTCGCTTCATATCAATCGATTGATCTCAGTCTCTTTATCTGTCTCTCACTTTCTTCATATCAGACTCTCTTTCTATCTGTCTGATTCTGTTCATACCAATTTGTCTATATTAATAATAATACAACTCAAAGACATCTATCAAAATACATAAAAATAACTAGAATTTAAAGTATTTTATGGTCAACAGAATGTTTGCCTAGAAAGTTCTCAAAAGATAACTTAGTGCTGCAATAATTGTTAACCTGTTGACTGCCAGAGATCAATTATGAAACTCGACTTTAACTGCCAACTTTATAATAGCCAACTTAGGTAATTAAAAATCATTATGAGTTGATTTATAGCTTCATCTGAAGTCTTACCATTGTTTTGATGCTAAAATCACTGCCAATAAACTTGTCGGCACCTACAGATGAGAATGTATCAAAAAATAACAAGTACAAGATAACTCATATCAGTTTTTATTATGACACTGATTACAAGTTATCTCATGGTTGGTAGTGAATGTGTTAAATTTTTTGCCCACCTCATCAGGATCAGTATTTCAGGTCTTGGATTTGGTGTCTGCGATTAGTATTTGAATTGCGGAGTATAAATGTCATATCTGGTGATAATTCAATAGATATGTTGGACCCTCTGAACATGTTGAGCAGTGTCACACAAAATTCTGGACTAAGTCAAGCGATATGAGATAAATAATGCCCGTGCTTGATTCAAAAATCATACGACTCATACAGCAATCACTATCACTTAAAATATTTTTGTCCTTCTTTGCCTTTAAAGGAGTGCCCTTTGCCGTGCTGATGTTGCTACATTCCTTACTTCTTGCCTATCTCACACTGCAAATCTTTTCTAAGCTCTGTACTAAACATTAAATCTGTTACGAAAAAAGAACTAAACAAAATGAACACAAAACGATCAGCTTTAAAAAAGGACTCGTAACTGGAAAAACCGAATGAAAAAAGAATGTTAACAACAAATACTTTTTCACACCCAACCCAGTTCTGCGGAATCAGAATCAACGTTGAGTTTAAGCAAGCGAATGAGCCAATTGGAGTAAAGTGCCATGCAGATTTAAATTTTTCCCACTTGTGACGAATGCAGCTATCTATCGATTTTTTTTTGCTAGCATGCTAGTTAACATTCGTGTCAGTCAGCTGTTGGCTCTCACGCTGGCCAATAGAATCTTCCTGCCTATTCGTGGCAGCCAGCTATAGGCTCTCACTCTGGCCAGTAGAAAATGGCTGCAAACTGCATGAAAACTGCCATAGAAGCATGAAAAATTCGATTATTTCCACTATCGATGGAAGTTGGGAAAAGCAACGTCAGTCTTGGCCTTCCCGCTAACTTGAAGCATATGCATGTAAATTTTGGTGCAAATCAGTCAAAAATTGCAGCCGTGCATTCGTTACACACACACACACACATCCTGCCTTTTATAGATAGAGATAATGAGATGGATAAATTGTCATCTAAATGATGCAAAAATGAAAATAACACTGACATCTCATTTTAACAGATGTATTTACCAAAATTACACAAAAATATCTAGAAATACTAAGGAGTAAATTTATTCAATAAAATTGCCATTGGCTTCAACCATGGCCTCCAGATGACTTCAGAATCTTCTGCATCTCCTTGTTCCCCACACACAATAATCAAGGGGGTTTCAATCTGGGCAGTAAGGTAGCCAGATGTAATTGGGTGATCTTGGCTGCAGAAATTGTCTGACAGCCATGACTTGAGTTCTCCTGATGGCGTGGCATGGTGCAGAGTCCAGTTGCCAGACATAGGGTCTTCCAGCAGATATCCTCTTGACCCAGGGCCATACTACCTCCTCAAGGTACTTGGTGTAAAATATCCGTGTTGCATCTGAGGCCCTGTGGGAAGATGAATAGAAGCATAATGTCGTGATCACTCCAAACACTGATTTTGACTGGATATATCATCCAACTCTTTCATGTTGAGTCTGAGGCTCTCACCAACAAATTCAGAAGTTCTCTTCTCATCAGAATGATCAAAGTGAGTTTTCCCAGCTGCCATACCTTCATAATTAGACACATCCAACTCTTTTCAAATCCTCTTAAAATTAGTCCTTAAATTGAAACCCAGACTCCAAAATGTTCGTATTAGAGCTTCCAGTGCAAATACTAAGCAGTACAGCATGCCATTTCCAATTCTCTGGCAGAGTGAATTGCATTATGGTGTTCTTGTTCTCACAGTTGGTGCCCAACTGACCCTACTCTACTGTGCTGTCAACAAAATCAAAAACAACGAGCATGTATGAAATTAAAAATATAACATGGCAACAATTTACCACCCTGTATTATTTATTATAACCACTTTTTTTTTATTGGGTAGACGTTTTTTAATTGCTAACACTGTTTTTTATGTTATTCAACAATGAAATTAATAACAAGCAGCCTAGATTGAGAAGTCCTACGAAAGAAAATAGGGCCTTCGACAGGAATCAAACCTTCATCCCTGTTTTTACCTCAGGGGAACCACTTTTTAAACTGAGAAATGCCTCTAACATTTCAGTCACAGAGACAGACTGGCAGGGTATTGCCTGTAAAGAAAAGTGTGTTTTTCTCAGAAGGCACACTTTGGCTTAAGAAGTGGTTTAGCCAAGGTAAAAAAAAAGTTATGTACATTCAATTCGAGTTGGATATCTTCTTCTCACATGTGTTCAAGAGACTCTCTTTCTTTGCTCATGGGTGGGTGTTTATATATCTATCTGTCATCTGGTTTGTCCCATGTGTGCATATTGTAAGGGCAGCTAGGTCAATCACATGTTTACAAAGCTACTGGTATCTAGTGAATGCACAATTCAGTACCTGGTGAGTAGGAGGTCATCCTTCAGATCAACCTGCTGATGCACTTGGCTTCGTTGATGGTCTGATGTGGCACTGAGTGCAAAGAGAATTCTGGCATGATCTGCATCACAAATCAACTGCTTCCAAAAGTTTCCACATTGACATTAATATTCAGTTCAGATTGTTATTTCCTGCTTTGAATCACGTACTATAAATGGGGCTGATGACCCTATTAGGTCGAAACACCGACACTGTACAATCACCGAAGTTAAGCAATGTTGAGCCTGGTCAGTTCCTAGATGGGTGACTGCTTGGGGATATCAGGTGTTGTGGACTTAGATGTGCTGTTGGAGTAATGGATAATGACTTGAAATTGTAAATCAGAGAGCTAAGTTTCTATTTCTGTTGGGTTCATTATATCTACTTAGGCGCAAATGCCATTGGGAAATGTGCAAATCCACTGCTTCTCACCCCAGCTATGGGTTAATTATTAAAACTAGTATCACTAAATCCTCATTATGTAAAAAAATCTAACAATGTAAAAATATTTCCTGATTTAAATCAATCAAATACTGATTAGCTACACAGGCATGTCTTTTAGATTTATTTACATTCTCTGGAATATCAATGTATAGAAACTAATGTGGTCACAAAGTTTGTGATCAGTTTATATATTGATTGTAATTTAGAATTGATCCCCCACTTTATATCCACATTACAATTTATTGTTTGTTTATCTAATACCGATTAGCTACACAGTCATGTCTTTTAGATTTTTTTACATTCTCTGGAATGTAAATGTATAAAAACTACCGTGGCCACAAAGTTTGTGATCAGTTTATATATTGATTGTAATATAGAATTGATCCCCCACTTTATATCCATATTATCATTTCTTGTTTGTAGAATAGAGATATGAATCCACTTCTCCTCCCCAGTTATGGGTTAATTAGTAAAATTTGTATCATTATTAGCTAAAAAAATATTTACGATCTAAAAATATTTTCTGGCTTTAAATAACCCGCAAAGGGTCGATAAACCGTAGAAAATGAATGAATCCATCAACGGTACTATGAAGTTGATATTTTTGTTAATTTTTAAGAGTTTCATTTAAGACAGTTATGATTTTAGAAGGATTCATTTTGAGTGAAGATAACCCATGCTGATGGGTTAAGCTAAGCTAAGCTAATATTAGCAAATCACTTAGCGAAATATATCCGTTGCTATACGACAAGAAGGTGTTGTTATTCTCTCTTATGCTTTCGACTTAATTAATTTTCCTTCTATGTGAACGCTGAAGGCAGGTGACACGGCCTCTTCCGCAAACGCATTAGTTCTTTCAACGCCCATTTAAGCATTATTGTCAATTTCTGGGCAGGTGAACCAATTCCTTCTTTAGATCGACACTGAATACTATTATTTATTTATCGAAACATGCAAGGAGAAGGGTGTTGCCTGAGGCCGACGTTCTTTGAAACTGTTTACGCTAACACAACGTTAGGTTTGACACAGTTTATCAATTCACGAAGTGCCCTGTCTGAATTCATGTGGGTAGTTACAGAAAATGCCCAACTCCCTAGGCACTCAAATCTTTTAGGATGTCTCAGGAAGCAAGCATTAACTCTGACCTGCTTGCTTTAGGAAGGATGTACAGCTTTGGGTGGACAGCCCAGTGGAAATGAACTTTGTCGAAGTTCTGCATCAGTGCCAAGAGACCGACTAACGATTACTTGCTAAGAATAGTTCAGTTTAACATAAGACCACATGTGCATATATATATATATATATATATATATATATATATATATATATATATATATATATATATATAAAAAAATGAAACTTAACTGTGCCCCCCATTTATATGGTGTTATTTCGCTCCTTGAGACTTCTCTTTTAGAGAAATTCCCTGATGATTGTCAATACTAAAACGTTTGATAAAGAGTTTTATTTTTATGTAATTCATTTATATGCTCTACAATAAATGTATTGAGCTCTCTTTTGTGGATCAGTTTTAATATTTTATGTTATTAGGATTCACTTGGATTACTTACCCACGGATTTTTACCTATATATATATATATATATATATATATATGGGGGGATGTTTTTACAGCAAAAAAAAAAATTACTTCAACATAGAAGATAGATTTCAAGCCAATCTGTACGCGGCTATCTTCTATGTTGTGGTAATTTTTTTTTTTTTTTTGCTGTACATATGCTCTTTTATAATAAATACATTGAGGTCTCTGTGGATCAGTTTTAATAATTAATATTACTAGGATCCACCCGGATTATATACCAACGGATCGATTACCTGTACTATATATATATATATATATATATATATATATATATAGTTTTAAGATGTGCTATATTCATGAGATAAAATACTCAATATCAGAGATAGAGTGTATGTAAAGATAAAAGTGAAAATTGAAGTCAACATTCAGAGGCGACAGGCTTTTTCATGCTAGACACATGACCCATCAGGTGGCTTGATGATTGCGTCTAGCATGAAACAGTCTGTCGCCTCTGAGTGTTGACTTTAATGTTCACTTTCACACACACACACACACACACACACACACACACACACACACACACATATATATAAATATATTTGTGTATTTAAGCAGCAATCCTTCTTTCATGCATATTTCATTGAATATGCCAGACAAAGGTGCTTTTATTTAGTTTTTTATACAATTTCTCAGATGATCTAATAATTTTTTTCTTTTCAAATGATAAATTATATAAAAAAAATTCTTTTTAATTTTCTCTTTATATATATATATATATATATATATATATATATATATATATATATATATATATATATATATATATATATATATATATATATATATATATATATATATATATATATAAATAAATAAAAAGGCACGGTGGAGTAATGGATAGCGGCTTGGATTGAGGAATCGCAGAGCCGAGTTCGAATTCCAGTCGAATCCATTACATTCACTTACGTGCTAATACCCTTTTGGGAAAGGTATGAATCCTCTTCATCTCCCTCCAGCTATGGGTAAAATAGATGGACAGACTGGGTTCTATAGCCTTGGATGGCAACTGGTCTAGGAAAGGACAACTCTGAATTCAAAACCTGCGGAGGGTCGTTTGGGAACCTTGTGGCATTCACTGCGCCAGGTTTCTGTATTCGTCCCTCAAAAAGTGTGGTTGGTCCTGCACGAGGCCTTCACCACTATAATCAAATCTCATGTGCCGGTGTCAGGATGTCGGTTTCCTGGAGACTTATCGGCCTGACCCTCATACGTCGAACGCGACAGGAGAGTCGATTATATATATATATATATATATATATATATATGTATATATATATATATATATATATATATATATATATGTATATGTATATATATATATATATATATGTATATGTATATATATATATATGTATATATATGTATATATATATATGAGGGAGAGAGTATAAAGAGAAATAAGTACAATATTCTACACATGCTGACATACATGTACAGTGTGTACACACACACACACACACACAAAAGAAAAGAATCAACCTAACACCAATAAAAATAACATAAATAAATTATTTAGAAACTTAATATAAGAATAACAAAAATGAGAAAATATGGCAATCAGTTGTGGTTACCTCCTAACGAATAGACTGATTGCAAAAAAGGTTTGTCGATAAAACTCAGGAGTTGAGGTGCTGAATCAATCAGCTAAATGACAAATTTTATAGTTGTATTAATCATATATATATATTCCAATTAATACCTTAATAGTACCTAAGATACCACCAAATCAGATAAGAAAACGAAATAATGGCCAACTGAAGACATATATATAAATATTTACATTATAATTTAAGCATTAAAATGAATTATGTATGTAAAAATTGAAATACAGTTTTCCTAACTCAAGAAAACATCAGAACACTCAAGAATTAACAATGACAGTACATTTCTAGAAAACTGGAAATCAAAACGGCTACAATTGAAAGAAATCTTATACTAATGAAAAGTACATATAAAAAAGAATAATCTAGACGTATAAGCAGTCTAATTGCTGATACCCACTGACGAATGGACGGGGTGATTTCCGGGAGGTCCGTCTACGAAATTCTGGAGTCGGGATGCTGAAGATAATAATAATCAGCTACATGACAAACATTTTACTTGTATTAATTTTCTCTCTCTCTCTCTCTCTCTCTCTCTATATATATATATATATATATATATATATATATATATATATATATATATATATATAGATAGATACACAGACACATCAGTTTTATATATATATATATATATAATTATATATATATATATACACTAATTATATATATATACATACACTAATTATATATATATATATACACAGACACATCAGTTTTATATATATATACATGCACACACCCGAATACGCACATACATACACACACACATGCATATATATATATATATATATATATATATATATATGAGTTTAGTGTATTGGTCCAGCAGATCATTATTCAAACATATATTACTAAATATAGCAGACAACGAATGTCTGTTATGTTTGATCATGAGCCATTCTAAGCTTCGTATAGTGGCTTTAGTTTCGGGAGAACATAAAAACAAAAATTGTCCAACATTTGGATATTTTTTTATTACGCTGTTCCTGGATCTAATCTTTCGGCACACATGAGCCATTATCAGAATGGTTATATGGACATTTAAACAAAGATATTCACCATCAAAGATGATATTCTGTTATGTTGACATTGAAGAATGCTATGAGATCGTTTGAGATCGTCAGTTTTCGATTTTAAAGACAGATAAGGATACGTATGTGATGGACTTTCTTTTTTTTTTTTTTCTACTACTACTGCCATTTTCTACTCAACTGAACCTCTTCTACTGAATGCCATCGTTTGTGGAGAAGTATCATTTTTATAATCAGATTTTAGAATAATGAAATATCTTTCTCATCATTCATCACCGGTGGCAAGGTTCTTTTTAGGATGATGACATTTTTTTATCTTCTTTTTTTTCTAATGGAAAGTTTATTTTTAGAATGGTGAAATTTCATCATAATTTCGAACAGGACAAAGATATTATTGTGAATGATAATTTATTTAATGACAATTTAGATATTGATTCTATAATAGAAAGTAATGATGATGATGATGATGAAAATTAAAATTTCAATAAATTGCTAATTTGATATCCTCTTTGCTTCAAAATTGGCATTTTTATCATTTTTTTTTATTTTTTCGCCAAATAAAAAATGCGGTTTTCTGATAAACATAAATTTATTGACAAAATATGTTACAATTATTATTGTTGGATTTAAAATGGAAACTGGGATAATATCTTATTTTAGAAAAACAAGTACGTATTTATTATTATAAATCAATATTTAAACCTATTTATAATACGCACCCCTATTATCATCTGTAACTTACAGTAAAAATAATGTGTATTGTTTTCGAGTAATTACGGTACATAGCAGTATATCACATTTTTTTTTCTTTTTGATTTTGTTTCTCTTGCTTCAAGTCTCTTCTTCATCTGTGAGGAAATTGTCCAGCATTCACTGCCATATAGGAGGATTGATATTACATAGCAGTTCAGCACTCTTTTCTTTGTTTCTCTTGCTTCAAGTCTCCTCTTCATCTGTGAGGAAATTGTCCAGTATTCACTGCCATATAGGAGGATTGATATTACATAGCAGTTCAGCACTCTTTTCTTTGTTTCTCTTGCTTCAAGTCTCTTCTTCATCTGTGAGGAAATTGTCCAGCATTCACTGCCATATAGGAGGATTGATATTACATAGCAGTTCAGCACTCTTTTCTTTGTTTCTCTTGCTTCAAGTCTCCTCTTCATCTGTGAGGAAATTGTCCAGCATTCACTGCCATATAGGAGGATTGATATTACATAGCAGTTCAGCACTCTTTTCTTTGTTTCTCTTGTTTCAAGTCTCTTCTTCATCTGGGAGGAAATTGTCCAGCATTCACTGCCATATAGGAGGATTGATATTACATAGCAGTTCAGCACTCTTTTCTTTGTTTCTCTTGCTTCAAGTCTCCTCTTCATCTGTGAGGAAATTGTCCAGTATTCACTGCCATATAGGAGGATTGATATTACATAGCAGTTCAGCACTCTTTTCTTTGTTTCTCTTGCTTCAAGTCTCTTCTTCATCTGGGAGGAAATTGTCCAGTATTCACTGCCATATAGGAGGATTGATATTACATAGCAGTTCAGCACTCTTTTCTTTGTTTCTCTTGCTTCAAGTCTCCTCTTCATCTGTGAGGAAATTGTCCAGCATTCACTTCCATATAGGAGGATTGATATTACATAGCAGTTCAGCACTCTTTTCTTTGTTTCTCTTGCTTCAACTCTCCTCATCTGTGAGAAAATGGTCCAGCATGCACTGCCATATACGAGGAGGGATATTACATAGCAGTTCAGCACTCTTTTCTTTGTTTCCAACGTATTTTCCTTATCTCTTAATGCACTTTGTAACCAAAAAACGTAATCCTCACGACCCTCACATATACAGAGGTATTTCAATTGGATCCATCATAGTGAAAGTATTAATGAACATTATATTAACTAGGCTCTCATCGTTTTATGAAAGCCTACTCTTCACGAGCCAATTTGGTTTTCGTTCTGACAAGGGACGTAAGGATGGTATATATGTAATCAAAGAACTCCAGGAAATTGCATAGAAATATGACTTCCTCTTGCCGTCCATTAGAAACCGCCTCCCGAACTGCAAATCCAATAAATGCATTGAACTAATAGAGTACATTTATCAATCAACAAAATCTTACATATCTGGCAAGGACCCCAATATGGAAACATTTCAAACCTCATCAGGAGCACAACGAAGGGAAATGAGACCCCCAGTCTATTTAATCTCTTCCCAAACTATGCTCTGCACATTTACAAACACAGATTTTTAGAGAGATGGACATTGAACCTTTAAGCATTCCATACCACATCCCAAATGAATCTACCAAGAGAAGAAAACAATCCTGGTGGCTGGGGGTACTATGCTGATGACATAGGTATTCATAGTAGCGATAAGAATAATCTTGAACAGAAATTCAACACCCTCTACTAAGGGTTCCAAAAAATAGGACTCAATAAACCATGGTATTATTTAAGTAGATATGTAATTTTATTGTACTTCTAAAATATAAAATAGTTGTTGTTACTTTGCATTTCTTGCATTCATTCAAACCTGAATATTAAATTAAATAAAGTTCTATTAATCAAAGAATAATTATAATGTCTAACCTAAGAAATGAGAGTCCAAGTTTATTCAATTTCTTTTCTGATTATGCCCCGCGCATTTATGTAGAATATTGGTTAGCTTACCAGTGGTCTGACACACAAGTAGGCAAGTGTAGCCAAAGCTAAAAACTGACTTGAGTCATTTCATGGAGAAATATATGGGTGAATAAAGATCACTCATGCAAATGTGTGGCGTAGGTCCATTCTAGCAAAATAGACCAACCTAACTGGTGCATTAGGTACTCTCCTATAAAATGAGGTAAAATCAACTGGCTTGCTTTACAAGGAAACAGAAGAAGGTAGCCATGTTGGCAGGTAAGTCACTTGACTTCTACAATTTACAAACACCGATGTGATGAGATTGACATTGAACCTTTAAGCATTCCATACAACATCCCAAACGAATCTGCCAATAGAAGACAACGATCCTACTTTCCCTCCTGAGGTCAATGTAATGATGAGGGGTGTTATACCAATGATATAGGTATTCAATGTTGGGATAAGAATTGTCTTGAACAGAAAATTAACATCCTCTGCCAAGTGTTCCAGGAAATAGGACTCAAGATAAACCTTTCCAAAGCAGAAACTATGATCTTGATTTGGAATGTGTTACATACCGTACCTATGAACAGTAATAGATATGTCCCAATCCTCATAAATACATTGGACGCACAGATACATATGTCCCTCGATTTCAGCCCTGTGGAGTGAGGACGAAACCGGTCGGCTGGTCAAATTACCTTTTTTAATCATTAATGGTAAAGCTCGTCTTGTCGTTTTTATTTCCATATATATATATATATATATATATATATATATATATATATATTATAAATATAATTATTTTTAAATATGATAACACATAAGAGTTCTCAAACTGAACCCTTTATTTTATAAAGGGGAGACAGACCGCCTCCTTAAGATAATGCTTTAAGAACACCAAAAAGCTGTAACACGAAGAGAAGTGAAAAAATCAGGCGTGGCTGACCACATATGGAGGGAAAAAGGAGATCACCGCCCTCTGTGGGAGGTTGAAATCATAGACAAAGAACATCATTGGAAAATTCGTAAACTTAAGGGATCAGCACATATGCTAGGCCACAAAAATCTCCTGAGGCGACTAAGCATAGAAATGAGTACATTATGGGAACCAGTAATAAGGAGTGCCAGAGAAATGCAACAACGAAAATTGCAATATGAGCTCTGGTAAAAAACATAAATGATAACAGAAAAATTGCAATATGAGCACTGGTAAAAATGGTTGCTGAAGATATTAAGTTTATAAATACCAGAAATTCATACACAGATGTCCTTAAGGACACATGGCACAGTGGATAAAGGCGTTGGTTAGACCCGGTGACAGGACCCAAAGGGTTGTGAATTCGAGTGAGTTGAAGATACATAGTAACAGTTCAAGTACATGCATCACCAGGTCCACGTACGGTTTTGAATTCAGAGTTGTCCTTTTTGTATACTGGGTATACACGGCTACTCCATTTTGACCTGCTATTTAACCCATAGCAAGAGGTGAGGAGAAGAGATAGGGTCATATATGTAATCCCGTTAAAAAATTGTAGAAAAATTCAATAGATTTAAGTAATATTAAAAATCTCAATTCTGTGCAAAAGCCGGCTCACACAGAAGTCGACTTATTTTTGTGCAAACTATAGGCTCCGATTTGAATTTCCACATTCATATTTGTTAACCAATCAGAGGCGATATTTCAAACGCGCTGCATCCTTTGAAAAATCAAACAACCATTTTTGTTGTCTACTACGAAATCTGAAAGATCTCTCCAGAGAATGATCAACAATACTTTCCCTCCTATAAATAGATATTTAAAAATTTGGAAAACTATTTATTAACCAATAAACTTCTGAGTTTAGTAAATCTAACTTTTAGATCGGTGGAGTCTAGTTGTCTGAATGTGATCGCGTAAATTAACAAAGTTAGAATTCAGTTTTCCCGTAAACATTTGACAAGGGTTTAGTTATTCGTTGTTATGGACAAGCTGAATTCTCAAACCTTTCGTATAATCAAATACTCAAATTTTTCACATATTTTATTCGAGTAACTTCTTACAAAGCCTAGCGATTTTAAAGTAAATTAAGCACACTTGAAACATACGAACAGAGTTTCTTAAAACGTTAGTAGCAGTTTTAATACAACTTTCCCGTCTGCAGACTGCTACTGTTAAAAAATTACACGCATTCATAAAACAATGTAAATACGTGATACTTTCCTTATGTTGACACATTCAGTTTCCTCTATTATACTAACGCAATTTATTCTGTATGTTGTAAAGGACAAGAAAACTATTTTTTCGCGAGAATCTTTGTAATTCGTTTTTTTTTCAAATTGAAAGAAAACAAATACTTAATAATAAAATTTATTTAAATTTGTAAAGCTGTGTTTGTTTATTTCTTCGCTATTCACACGCTAATTCCCTTACATATACCTTTCTCAATGGTATTTATGTGAATATAACCATCTCGACTGGAATTCAACTCAGCTTGTTGATTTCTCGTTTCGAAACTCTAACCATTAGAACACCTGCACAGCAGATAATATCAATGCGAAGGTTCAATGAGTGCAATATAAAAATAGCAACAACAACGGCGAGGTATCCTTGGAAGGAGACATTCTCCAATTAAAATTTAACCTAGTAACTTTATCCTGTATTCAAACCGTGAACACTGACATGATAATTAAGCGTGTTACATCAAGAAATAAAGTGAAATTGTGGTTGGAAGACTGTGATGCCTCAATTCCAATGTGGTGAAAATCTGCCTACTAGTAAAAGAAAACTTGAAAAATATGATATAATAATAACAACAATAATAATAGTAATAATAATTATTATTATAATAATAATATTGACACAGTGTTGAATCATCGATATAGTGGTACTAGGAGACGTAATGGTTGTTGAGAAAAGAAGAACGACAGGTACGAAGATTTGAAACATAAGATAGCGTGCATGTGAGAGTGTGGCTTAAGAAAGTAGAAATTGTTTCTGTTATTGTGGGTACCCTTGGAATAGTGACGGACCAAATACCCCAAAGTGTGAGTGGGTGCATGTTGGTTTAATTCTATAATAATAATAATAATAATGACAATAATAATATTTATAATAGAATTAAAGCAACACACATCCACACTCACATAGCTCCAAATTTCTTGATACACACATTTTTCCTCAACCATAAAATTCACCCCAACAGTAATAACGTACACCTAACCCACAGTCAAAGCACGCACCAACACCACCAACTTCCGAAAGAACAGCTAGAAATTTAATACAAATACAGGCACTCCTTTCCCATTAACATCTCCAGGAATTAAATATACGGAATTTACTGGAGAGGCGTAAAATACCCATTAAAATCCAGACACGCAAACGCAGACACCACAAGACATAAACACGTGAGATCTACCTGACTGATGAAAAACCAACAACACAGAACTCAAATGCACCAGAACATTCTCTTCCACAACTCATTTCCAAAATTTTCTGATGAAGCTTAAATAAAAGCGAAACATGTACCCTATTCACACTCTTCTCCACTGTCTCTTCTTCTCTCCAGTCGCTAGCTTTATTGAGTAATACTGATCTTAAGGGTCATCCACCTTTCTTTTCCCTCCTCCGTTGGGAGCGGTGTGTCAGTTCGATCGGGTTGATTCAGGATTCCCAAAATATTGCGATAATGCCCCAAAAACAAAACTGCTCTCTATTACTCACCACAGAGAACTATCCCTGCCCCCTTTAGAATGTCTGACGCTCAACTCCACGAGAGCAGCTCTTTGCGACTGCTCGGTTTCACATTGACTGCTGACCTTGAGATGAAACAAATACATTGAGTCAATAGCTTCGTCCACCGCAAGGAAAGTTAGCTTCCTGTGTCGCGCCAGGAAATTTTTCTCGCCGGAGTCGATCCTTCAAATCTACAAATTAACCATTCGCCCTTGCATGGAGTATTGCTGCCATATATGGTCTGGAGCCCCTTCTGTCTGTCTCAAAGTCCTTGATAAAATCCAAAGACGGATATGCAATGTAATTGGCCCTGATCTGGCATCTCGTCTGCAGTCGCTCTCTTTCAGACGTGTCGTCGCCTCCCTCTGTCTTTTTTACAAATACTTTCACGGTAACTGCTCCAATGAGCTGCCCTCGCTGGTTCCCAGACTTCGTGAATTTAAGCATTCAACTAGGCTGGCATCTCGCTCTCACCCTTTTACTGTGAAACTGTTAAATGTAGCCGTCTCTTCTACTCCAATAGCTTCATGTCTTGCACTTCTCGCCTGTGGAACGCCTTCTCCTTTTCCTGTTTCCCTGGTAGCTATAATCTCCAACTATTCAAATGTAATGTCAATCGACGTCTTCAGATGTCTTGATCTATCCCCTAATCTTCTCTTCATCCTTTCCTCTATCATTCCTATTTGCTCTCGCTCCAACTCTCTGTAACCCCTTGAGTGCTAGTGGCTCCCCGCTTTGGTTGGGGTGAAACGCTTTAAAAAAATTGGGATTGACGGTGAACTCTGGGAGTAGACCAAATATGTACTTTGTGTAGCACAGCCAAAATTACGTAATTGTGGACGTAGTAGTTTTTGCCTCCAGAGATAACGTTTGGAATCAGAGCTGGAATAAGAACCCCTTCAATAAATTGCACAACACTGTTGATAATTTTAACAACAGGTTTATTGAATATAAAAAGAAAAAATAAACTGGGGAATGAAATATCTCTATTATTTACTGCAAATCCTTTTTGACAGATAATTATTTGAGAAACTAGTAGTAATTGTTATTAAATAGCAATTTTCTATTGGGATATATGCGTTTAGGACAGATAGTATAATGTAAACAAACCCCAAGTTTGTGATCTTAGGTATGAAACAAAGGCTTTCTTTGCTTAGAAGAATTTAGATCACTCTTTTCTGTAAGAATATTCATGTTTTGGGCAAATAGTATGAATGTAAACAAACCCCCGAATTTAATTTCTCAAGACCAAAAATTAGGTCAGCACATTAATCTTGTCTCATTCTTGTAGCAGTATCATTTCTTGTAAGCTTCAAGTTCGTACTTCCTACAGACTCTTTGCCTCCGGGTGGAGAGGAACTCAGATGAGGCTATGCCGAAGTGCAGAGTCTCGTGTGGAATGGTAGACAAACCCAACCCCGTGTAACCGGGTTCTACGTGGAATTTTTGATCGAGCTTACAGGTTTGGAATTGCCCCACATAAAAACCGGCCTGTGCCACATCCTGCCTTGTGGGGAGGTCGGATAAATACCGGCACCAATACAGATAAAGGACCATTTTATCATGGTGACACTTGAATTCTTTCTGTACAAGCATCCCACAGGGACTAATGATGCCCATGCTACACTTTATTATTATTATTATTATTATTATTATTATTATTATTATTATTTCCTTTGATTTCTGTTGTATAATCATTTCTGTCCAGGTTCCAAAGGTTAGAAATGGTATCATGACACTTTCCACTGAATATTTTTTTATATAAAATAAAATAAAACAACCTAAGACTTCACATATTCTAGATAGATAAAACCCTTCATAAAGGTGTGATCTTTAGTTATCTAAACAATTGTTTGTATTTCTTTAAGGCATGGACTAGCGAGGATTCATTCAATGAGTCTATCAGAACCATTTCCAATTAAATGAGGGCTCCAACCACAATTAGAATTATTGATGTCATCATGTGCCAAGTTAAAACAAGGACCGCAGACGGTACTTTTCGAAATATACTTGCCGAATAAGAAAGATTTTTTGTAGTATTCGCAAGGTGTATTTTACACCAAGGGACATATTTTGGAAACTTCAATAGGATAGAGCCAAGTATCCTAATCAATACCGGAATGCCATTAACATTTTCTCCGGCATTTTCCATAATCTGGCAATCTCAACCTTCAGTTCAGAGTAGTTGCTGATCTTTTCCATTTGCTTTGCTGTTATATTGTCGTCAGCCAGTTGGGCAACACCAATTATTCGGCTTTCATTTTCAGCTGTGTTGAGGATGACTATATATGGGGGTTTAATGACGATATCTGTTTAAAAACCCTTGTCACAGACTATCTTTGGCTCGCCTTCATCCACGATTCCCAATTGTACGTGATCGGACCATTTTTCAGACATGTTGTTTGTTATTATTACACCAAACGGGAAAGTTGAAAACGAGAAAGATCCGCCATCATATTAAGCACGTTTAAGTTTAATGCCTTCACCATGGCGGCGTTTCATTCCTTTTGACGCATTCATTACCAGGACAGCCATTTTATCATTACAACTTTTGTACAAAGACTTATAATTCTTTGTAGATTTTTTATATTAAAAAAAAGAAAATTTAAAATATAACTTGAAGAAGAGAGGCATACTGTCGAAATATTTTTTAACATTTTGTCAAACTGTTTTTCCTTTTCTTTTTCTTAAATCGCGTTCTTTTAAATGTTGAAAAATATTGGAAGAATCATTTTGTTTATTATTATTATTATAATAATTATTATTATTATTTTATTTTCTATGATTTCTGGCGTTTACACATTTCTTTCCGGGTCCTGCCCAGGGACCTAAGGTTAGAAATGACATCATGACACTTTCCACTGACAAAAAAAATAAAAAATACATAGATAAAGCCCTTCGTAAAGTGTGGGCTGTACTTGTCAGAACAATTTTTTGTACTAGCGTTTACACGTTTCTTTCCGGGTCCTGCCCAGGGACCTAAGGTTAGAAATGGCGTCATGACATTTTCCACTGATCAATTTAAAAAAAAAAAATATTTTTCATAGATAAATCCCTTCGTAAGGTGTGGGCTGTACTCATGAGAACAATTTTTTGTATTTCTTTAAGGCATGGGCTTCCAGGAATCCCTTCAATGAGTCTATCAGAAACTTTTCCAACTAATACCAGGACCCCAACCACAAATGGAATTATTAATGTCTTCACGTGCCACGTTTTTTAGATTTCCACTTTAAGCTCCTTGTATTTTGATAGCTTTTTGAAGATCTTCAAAGATACATTACAGTCTGCAGTGACTTCCATATCAATAAGGAGGTACTTTTTTTTGTTTGTGGTCTTTAATTAACAATGTCTGGGTGGTTAGCTTTGATTGTTCTGTCTCTGTGCATTGCATAGTCCCATAAAATTGTTACAGGTCCTTACCTCCGTAACCAGGCCTGAGTGGTTTGAGTCACATTTGACGCAATCATCAATTAAGTCTTTCATCTGAGACTTTTTCTAAATTTGTGAGCAGTACTCATTAATAGAGTCTTTTGTATTTCAAGTAAAGATGAATTCTTTGAGTTTTTCTCTACGTGCATATTAATCATTCCTAGTGCTCCTGCTACTACTGAAATACGCGCAGTACTTTTCAAAGAATGCTTACTCTGCCCAACAAGGTAGATGTAGCGTTCATAAACTGTATTTTACACCAAGTTGTATTCTTAAAACTTTAACGGGATAGAGCCGAGTGATCCAATCACTATCGGGATTACTTTAACATTTTTTTCTCCGGTATTTCCCACAATCTAGCAATCTCAACTTTCAGTTCAGAGGAGTTGCTGATCTTTTCTAGTTGCTTTGTTGTTATACTGTAGATAGCAGGTAGGCCCATATCAGTTATTTGGTATTCATTTTCAGTATGTGTTGAGGACGAATATATTTGGTCTTGGATGAGCAATGACAAGATCTCTTGGAAAGTCATAGTCCCAGACTTTCTTTCGTTTGTCTTCTCCTTCTAATACGTCTCAACAATACGTGATTATACTATTTTTAGGACGTGTTGTAACTATATTTTGGGCACAAGATCCAGAGTAAGTTAACGCAAACACGGTCATATATATTGTTATGATATTGATTTGGGGTTAGTAGAGACAAACGCCAAATAACACGTAACAATAAAAAGGGTTTTAATAGGTTGGTAAAAAGGTACAGAAATCGCCTGAATAGTCAATAACTAGCTCAGCTAAGAACTTCTCGGTCTCTGTCTGTCTTTTGAGGTGCCACTATTTAACGCCTTTGCTCGCAGACAAGTTCATCTTCAAGAGGGGTGGTAGTTTCCGACACAACATATATATATATATATATATATATATATATATATAATTTTACAGCCACTGATTATATATGTGATATTCTTTGTTTCTTTCCCCAAAACCTACACATTGGGGGCCATCTGTGCGATACACGTTGATAATTACTATAGTTTCCTATAACCACCCAAAATGTTGTTTTTTTTTTGTTGGATTCCGAGATGAAATCCGGTCTCAAAATGAATGACAAACGCAGGAATGAAATATAGCAAATAAATGTATTGACGTAATAATACAATCGGTTAGTAGATCCAGAAATGCGGTTAGTAGCAATAATAATATATATACAGTCTGGGAAATTCAGTATCAAGTAAGTTTCTTCCTTTTTGAGTCTACGTGCTCGCAACTGTGACTCCTACAAAGCGGTTACCTCACACTCTTACTCTCTCTATTACTCTACCTCTTCCCACTCTATATCTCTCGGGTATTCACCGGCAGCAGTACAAATACACACTAGTCGAGTTCACTTGTATGAAAAAGGGGTGGACCCCATAACAATTTTGACACAAGGTCACAATTAACATGCACCTCGCCAGTGAACACATATGGGATCCCCTTCGCAACCAACAACAATAGATTCGAGGATCCAATTGCCAAAATATAGCCTATGAATAGTTTCTAATAAGCTCAATGATTATTTACATATGGGGGTATATATATGTTGCAAACCCCGAAGAAAAATGTTATGGTCCGGTTCCTTGTACCACGGTGATAGTCCAAGGTAGAACCAATAAACACAGGTATGGAATAACACAGATATATTACAAACAGGAATATATACAGAGAAGTAGAAGTGTTAGTATGAACAATCAGGTTTAGTAGAGAGAACAATGTAGTCTCAACCAGTATCACTATTTGGTGAATATTTGGTTCACGGGTTTCGTTCAAATTACCCGCGTTAAGTTTACCCGGCTAAGCGAGTATATGTGTTTGTATGTACATTGTATATGTAAAAAAGAAATACCAATGTGTTTAAAAATTAAAATCTAAGTATATGTGTTTGTATTTCCGTTTGTGTACATGTATACGTTTGTATGTGTGGTTTTGAAAACAGTCTTGCAGTAATTGTCTGAACGCGACTCTGTTTCGGACTGCTTCTGACTCGACTCTTGACTCGACTTGAATGACTGATTCGACTTGAACTACTGACTCCGCTTGAACTACTGACTGACTGACTCCTTGCCTACTCCTGAGGCGCAGTATTTATTAAGTATGGAATAGTCCGTTATTATTATTATTATGGGTAAGATCCCATAACAAAAAATTAGAAATTTGACCAATTACAGAGAAATTTTAAGGCCATATGAAATGGGTATTAGATCATATTCTCAGGCCAACATCAGCTAATTGGTTTATAATTTTATCACAAAATCCTTCCTAACTGGTAGATTCCTCGGGTTGTTTATTAACGGCCAGTCCTCCGAGACCCTGACGGTCAACGCAGGCGTCCTCCAGGGCTCACCTCGAACGAACCCTCTTTCTGATTTACATAAATGACCAGATCATTTGTGAACTTCTATGCCTGTGATACGACTTTATACGGGCGGACCTCTAAAAGACGATCAGAGATTGGCAGATGACTTCTCTTCAGATCTAACATTAATTTCTCAGTGGGGGAAAATTGGTTGGTTACATTCCATCACCGTCGATCAGACCCCCCCCCCCGAACTACCGCCAGTCACGATGATCAGATGTCTCCTCGAGGAGGCTCCGTGCCTCGTGAGGATATTAGGCCACAAACTCACACCCAACTCCAAGTGGAATTCCTAAATATGATTCATTACTAAAGATCCAGGTAAAATGATCGGCCGCCTTTACCGCTCCTGTAAGTACAAGACTCCTCATGGTACTAATATTATAAGAGCCAGATCAGGTTGAAAATGGAGTACTGTTGCCATATTTGGGTGGGAGCAGCCCACAACTCACTTTCCAGTCTTGATAGAGTTCAAAAAGCGTCTCTGAGTCCTTGTTGGGGAGGGAATTATCTTTCCACCCTTCAACCCCCCCTTACAGGCGGGATGTGACGAGTCTCTCACTGCTCTGTCGCTACTACCAAGGAAAGTGCTCAGTTGAACTATATTCCTTGGTTCCACCAGGTCTAACCTTCATGCCATTTACATAGTAGCAGACCACCCACATTCCCTCTGTATTTAATCGGCAAGAATTAAGTTCCACTCAAAGAGCTTCTTCCCGCGAACAGTCTCCCTAGAAGATGTTTCCCTGATCAAAAAAATCTTAACCTGTTCAAGTCTAGAGTCAACCGTTATCTTCTTCTCCTATCCATATAAATTATCGCTTATCGTAACTCTCTACCTCGAGTGACTCACCCAGGCCTTTTACAAGGTGAATTTACTGTAAAAAAAATCAATAAAATAGTCTTATTTTAATAACAATCACATAAAACAAACATCGATTCTGTTGAAAAAATTCAATCATTCGAAAACGTTTCTTCAGGGGATTCTGGGATTAGGGGCCATAAAGCTTAAGTTTCATTAGTATTGTGTAAAAAAAAACTGACTTACTTTCTCTACACTTATTGAAATATGGACTCGTTCGTCTCTTGTGTTTAGTTTCATATTAGATCTGCCATTAAGAACTGCACACTTAGATGCCGGGGGTGCCAGAAAATGCCTGTCAGTTCTCTTTTGGGGTCACCTCAGGCATCAAAATTTGACTCTGGCCCTACACCTTTAAAAGTACAATGAGAAAGGTTCAGCCTTAAACTAGTTTACGTTTTCTTCAGTGAGTGTTCTCATTAACAAAACCTTCCTGTTTATGACAGCGTTCTATCAAATTTTTCAAACCACCACTAATTCCCAAAGCACGCATAATGGCAAATTCACAAAGTCTGTTGTGGTGGAGCCTGGGATTGGACTTGAATTAATTTCCACTTCTACGTAAAAGAAAAAAAAAAACGATGAGATTGATTTTTGACCAAGAACACTTTTTCTTTCGAAAATAATTTCAATGGTTAGCATTTTCAGTTTTTTTTTATGTCGACATGCCCGAGTGAATAGGAGTGAGACATTTCTCGCGTCTAAATTGTATCTAAATATGTATATATATATATATATATATATATATATATATATATACACAAAATATGCTCAAAAAAAATGACATTTGATTAATCTGTAAGAAAAGAATTACTAATTACTCCTGAAAAAAATGTCAATCCTTCAAAATAAACCAGTTCACGTCTTAGCACACTAACAAAGTGTATTGTGAAGTCCGTAGTACAGGGCGATTGAAAAGTAACGCCCTATTTTATGTATAATGGACTCTCCCGTTTTGTAAAAATTATAGTTAGACAGGAGAGTCCATTATATATATTTGCTTCACGGGCTTCGTTCAAATTACCCGTGTTAAGTTTACCCGGCTAAACGAGTATATGTGTTTGTATGTGCATTGTATATGTAAGTATTCGTGTGTGTACGTATGTAAGTATATGTGTTTGTATTTCCGTTTGTGTACATGTATATGTTTGTATGTATGGTTGTGATTTTGTGCCTTCTTTTGTGTACTTATGTGTCTATTTGTGTGTGTGTATATGTGTTTGTGCATTTTGTTTGTTTTGTTTTACGGCATATCAACACTTCAATGGGTTATTTAATGCCGATAAGATTTTTATTACTGGCAATATTTTTTTTTCAAAAATGTATTGCTGATAATATTTTTTTCAAAACTTTATTGCTGGTACGAAAATATATTTTTTCACCTTCCTAGTATTTTGACCCCAGTTTCTGGGTTAACTATTTTCCCATAGCTAGGACCCTAACAGGTGCTACCACCCCGGGTCAGGGTGGACCTGGGAACACGCCCTTCAAAATCTCCTGATCAGAGGCCTTGCTGCTGGACGCAGTTTATCGTCTTACCCAGGACGCGGATGTAGTTTGTCGTCATACCCAGTACGGTTGTGTGTTTGTGCATGGGTGGTTTGTATGTGCAATTGTGTACGTGTATGTTTGTGTGTGCATGTGTGTGTTTCTTTGTCTCGATGTGTGTGTGAGAGCTTCTGTTTGTGCTTTTGTATGTGCGTTTATGTATGTGCTTCTGTGTGTATTTTTGTGTGTTTCTATGTTTGTGCGTGTGTTTGTATGTGAAATTGTGTATGTGTGTATTTTTACATGTGTCTTTATATGCTTATCTGAGAGTTTGTATGTGTGTGCTTGCGTATGTGTGTGTGTTTGTGCATAACTGTGTTTGCATACGCACTTGTGTGTGTTTAAGCCTTTGTGTCAAGAGACAGAAAAACTTCGTTGGAAACAAAGAAAACAGAACTGAACTGTTACGCGATATCTGTCCTCCTCTATGGCAACGAATGCTGGACAATCTCCTCAAAGATGAAGAAGAGACTTGAAGCAACAGAAATGTGATTCTACAGAATGATGTTGAGGATACCATGGAGTGAACATGTGTGCAACGGCGAGGTTTTGGAGAAAATGTAAACAAAAAGGAAAATTATACTTAACATCAGGAATAAGCAGTTGAGGTTTCTGGAGCTCGTAATGAGGAAAGAGTACTTGGAAAACTTAATACTTACGGGACAGATTGAGGGAAAAATGGACAGAGGAAACCAGTGTGTAATATACTTGATGAGCTACAGTAAATGGATGGTACAACAGGGTTTGGAAGAAATATGAAAAAGATAAAACTTATTAAGAGCTATAAGTGAGAGAAAGATGTGGAGGGCCATGATCGCTTATGTCTTGAAGGAACGTGGCACATAAAAGAAGTATGTGTGTGTGTATGTGCATTTGTTTATGTGTGTGTTTGTTTATGGATTGATGTAAGTGTGTATATGTTTATGTGCGTGTGTGTGTTTGTGTGCATGTGTTTGTGTGTGTGTGTGCGGGCGTAAAATGTAGAATTCTTCTTAAAATAACTTCTTGGAGAGAATGCTTTAGATTTTAATTCCAATAAGAAGCTTTTTTAAACATATTAGTTCTTATACCGCATCTGATGCCAAAGACGCACACGTCCGTTTGTGTGTGTGTGTGTGTGTGTGTTTTGTATGCGTATTTGCTTATATGTTGGGTTTGGAAATACTATCTATCCTCTTCAGTGTCCTAACACAGAAAGGTTTTGTTAATGAGAACATTCGTTGAAGAAATCTTAAACACGTTTGGATTGGAAAATAGCTTAAATTCCTTTGAATTTGTTTGACGCATGTACTTTTAGAAAGGTATGTATGCGTTCACCCACCCATAGATAGCTAGATATGAAAAGATTGAGATGGGGAGATAGACAGGTATGAACAGACTGAAATAGATATGAGAGTGAGAGAGAGAGAGAGAGAGAGAGAGAGAGAGAGAATCAGGCATACACAGAAATGTATGAAAATAGGTAGATAGATACGAACAGACAAAACGGTCGATCGATAGATAGATAGATATGAATAGATTGACATAGATAGAATTGAACATAGATAGATAGATAGATAGATAGTGTTATAGTGGAACACACCTATAGTTAATAGACTCTCCCAGCTATAATAAGTAGGAGTAGTAAGAGTAACGTGTCAGTCGGTGAGTCAGTCGATGTCGGACGACAGTTAGTCGAATACTAAAATATCAGCGACCACAACCAGATTACTCTGCGTCATACCTATTATATCCAGTTCCTAACGTTTTGTACGTCGAACCAATTTTAGGACCGACTTAGTACAAATACAAGTCTCCACTGTGAAATCACTCCACAACAGATAGATAGATAGATAGATAGATAGATAGATAGATAGATAGATAGATAGATAGATATGAACAGATTGGGATATATATGTATATATCTTGCGTATATCTTGGTAGCTTGTTTTCATTAAAACATGTCTCATTGAATCATTTGGACAAGTTTTGATAATGATAATGTTGTAGCATACCTGCAGACGATAATGGGTATGTCCCCATTCACATAAATACGGTAGTAAATACTGTATGTTGGTCTGCAGTTGGAGATTCGTCTCACACTTTTCCCTCCGGGCGGAGATGATCCCCAGACGAGGCTATGTCGAAGCGCAGAATCTCGTCTCGGGAATCAGCTACCCGACCACATTTTATACGGGGAATTAAATTAAATTCTGCCTTGTGTCACATCTGACCGCGTGGGGCGGTTGGTAGATATCCTGCAGTTGGAGATTCATTGTGGAATTCACTTGACTCACTTCTAGCAGTTGACTACTTCATCTATGCGCCATTGGCGAATCTTATATGTGTTACTCTTGTCCTAAGTATTATCATTCATTACCAACTTTCGTTTGTTTATTCTATCCAGTGACCTTCCACTGGTAGGTAGATATGAAAATATTTGGATAGATAGATAGATAGATAGATAGATAGATAGATATGGGCAAATTGATATATATATATATATATGTGTGTGTGTGTGTGTGTGTGTGTGTGTGTGTGTGTGTGTGTGTGTGTGTGTGTGTGTGTGTGTGTGTGTGTGTGTGTGCGCGCGCAGATATGTAGAAAAATAGGAAAGACCATGTTAGGTAAATAATCCAGAGTTCTTTACTATTTTTGTTTTTTCGCTACATAAGAGTTCTCATGTTTCAAAAACGAGAGCCGAAAACCTCAGTATAATTATTAAACACAATTTAATTTTAATAATTATATTGAGGTTTTAAAAAATGAGAACTCTTATGTAGGGAAGGAATCATATTTTTAAAAAAATAATTATAATACATATATATATATTATGTAATATATATATATATTATGCAATATATATATATATATATATATATATATATATATATATAGAGAGAGAGAGAGAGAGAGAGAGAGAGAGATAAATAAATATGAACACTATGAACAGATTGAGATAGATGTGAACAGATAGATAGATATGAACAGATTGTGGATCAATAGAATTTATACCAAAACTAAATTCAACTTAGTAAATAGCGAACCACTAGTGTGCCATTATCTGTTTTAACCAGATGTTCAGTTAACAGAATGTTGGTAAGTAGGTAAGTTCTTAGGTAACAGCTGGATACGCCCTTTGGTTTGAGTGACCAACGGAGCGTTAAACAACCCTAGCGCCAAACTGTGTCACGCTAAATATTCTTTTTGATTATGTCAATAGAAAACAAACCTCCTTGCCGACTCATTCTTTTCAACCACAAATTTGACAAAATAAATTCTTTTCATTACATTCGTTCCTTTCAAAGCAAAAGTAAAATTATTATTTTTTTTTATGTTGTTTATTTATTTTCGTGAAGTGACCCGACACCAGACAAGGCGAAAAATATCTTACGTCTTTTTTTGTTCTAAATACGGTCGCCTGCTTGTAAAATGATGCTGTGGTAACGTAATTCGACGAAGTGTAACGCTTTTCTTCCGGTCGACTGAATTCTGGGTAATAATGCCAAACACATTAAGTATTTTAAATTCTTCGTCGGTACTATTTCTAGTGATAAAAGCCCAGTCGATTAATGTTTTCCGTCTATATTCTTGATTCGTGACACGATGTTCACAAAAAAAACTCCTCTTTGAACGGAACACTGTGTTTTTTTTTGTTTTTTTCTGTTTTTTAATTATTTATTTTTGCCACATAAAGGTTGATTGACAGTTTGGGCAATTTTTAAACTTAGGACGAGATAAAAAAAAAAAAAAAAGTCTCAAAAAAGCACATTTTTCTCTTGCTGCTGCTGCTGTATACTGCCTTGGTGATTTTTATCCTTTTAAAAATGTATATTAACGAGAAAAATGTGTAAATTCAGTTTCATGTACCTTCACAAAAACAGGATACCTAACGTTTTTAAATGAAATTTTTCTAATAAAAAATTTTTCTTGAAGCGTTGATTTGGTTTTAATTTCAAATTGAGAGATTAAATTTAATATTTCCAATAAACAAAACACTTTTTTGCTCTATTTCAAAACTAATAATTTTAATAAAATTCTAAAAGTACATTTTTAAAACCATAAAAATTACCGTAGGAGGTTTATTTTTTTTATTATCTTATTATTTTTATTTATTTATTTATTTTTGTTAATTTTTTTTACAAAACAGACTTAAAAAATGAAAATCTCCAAAAATAAAATCCCAAATTAGAGAGCCCTTACTGCCTTCCATAAACATGGCTAATGCTAACCTCCAGAAGACTGACTTTTCTCAGGCTAACATTCTTAGTGGACATGAAGTGGAAAGAATATATTGAATCCATTGCTTGGTCTACTGCTAAGAAAGTCAGTTCACTGTGTCAAGCGAGACGATTTTCCTCTCCAGAATCTATTCCACATATCTATAAGTCTACCATTCGTCCATGCTTCGAATATTGCTGTCACATATGAACAGGTACTCCTGCTAGCTTCTTGATGAAATCCCAAAACAAATCAGCAATAATATTGGTCCTGATATGGCATATCAGCTTCAGTCACTTTCCTACTGTCATAACAAAGCTTCCTTGTACATTTTCTATAAATACTTTCATGGTAATTGTTCAGATAAACTCTTCCCTATGCTACCTAGACTTTATGAATTTAAACGCAGTACTAGATTGGCAACAAGGTCTCATCAATTTACAATTGATGTAACCGTAAGTTCTATTCTAAGAGTTTCTTTTCTCGCACTTCTTACTTGTGGAACACTCTTCCGGTTTCTTGCTTTGCAACCAACTTTAATCTTTTGCTCGGAGTGACTTCGGTTTAAAAAAAACCTTGGAAATAAAAAAAATGAATAAATAGTATCTGTCTATATCTCTGAGATGAGGTATTATGATTATTTGCATTATTTAAATTATTCGGACTGTTATCCTCATCTTCATCGCAGTATTCACAACGTTATCTTCCGTTGTACGCTCCAAAAAAAGGTTAAAAAGGATTTCAACCAGTATATTTTATTTCGTCCACCAGGATAGATTGTTTCATGTGCCAGAGTTGAGAGTTGAGTTAAAAGGAAATAAATGAGACATCCAAAAGAGGCATGGCACGTGGAACTAGAACAATCTACCGCGGTAGACGAAATAAAGGGTTCGGTTCGAAATCCCAATCACCCGAAGAAGGTCGGAGCGTACAACGGCCTAAACGTTGTGAATATGGCAATGAAGATGAGGATAACAGTCCGAATAATGTAAATAATGCAAATAATGATAATACCTCATCTCAGAGATATAGACAGATCCAGAAGAAGGCCGGAGCGTACAACGGCCGAAACGTTGCGAATATGGCAATGAAGATGAGGATAACAGTCCGAATAATGTAAATAATGCAAATAATGAATAAATAGTGTTTAACATTTTTATTGTTCTCGATAAAAAAAAACAAAAAAACATTTATAAATTCAGTTTCATGTGTCATAGTTTCATTATAATTCTAAAAAGCCTTTTTAAAACAAATTAACTGAAGTCGCATGCAGTAATAGCGGTGGCAAGAGAAAAACCTACTTGCGAGAATGGGAAATATAGGATGCGGCAGAAATACCTCCCACCCATACCACCCATAAATACCTCTCACATAATAATGGTAAGACATTAGCTGGATGAAAACATAATGGCCACTAATGTCTTACCGTTATGTGATGAGATTTTCTGGGAAAATATATATATAAAATACTCTATCACCCAGTATCGGATTTACCTATAAGCTTAGCAGGCCTAGGACCTCAACATCTAGGGGGACCTCCAGCCAAGGTGTATAATATTTTTGACACTGTCATAGGCCTTTCTTACACATGCTGTCATAACGCATTATAGATTCTAAATAACTCTTCAGTAATTTTGAACACCCGTGATCATCCTCAGCTTTACTCAAATCGTGTAATTCAACTCTTTCATTTTACTCTACTCGTAAAAATGGGAGATCTAGAGGGGCCTCGCAAATGGAATAGCCCAGGGTCTCTCTTCATCTAAATCCGACCCTGGTCACACTCTGTATTATTATTTTATGTCTATAAAGACAAAAGTATACGTATCTCGCCGCCCCGAATATCAAAGGGAAAATAGAAAGAACCTTTCAGATAGCGATTTTCCAAGCGTAGCTCGGATGTGGCACAAGGCCGAAAGTATGGGGCACCCAGTGAGGATCGAACTCACTGCTCAGTCGTAATTGTTCTAGCGAGACAAGCTTGTTAACCATTACACCACCTCGAGGCGCCCAAGAACCGTTCAGATATAGCACCGTCTGTTATTTACTAAGAGATAGAAAGAAGAAATTGTGAAGAGCCATGATCGCTAACGTTCTGAAACGAAATGGTATATATAGAAGAAGAAAAGGAAGAAGACAGACAGTCTCGAGTGACCCTTAGATAACAATGATTGGTCCTTTTTTTTAGCCATTCAGTGTCCTCGTTTCATTCTGTTTTATTAGTTTTATTTTCTGACTGATTATACAAAATTCCCGTTACTCGAAGGTCGATATTCACAGACGAATAAAAGCAATGGGACGTTTTATTTGCATTCAAGCTACACACGTGCAGAATAAATCTAGAAAGTAAATAGTTTGGGTTACATCACAACACAAAGCTGCATTGCGACTGTTACATTCTTTCTAAAACCAGATCTTCTGATTCATGCTACACTAATTTCCACACTGACCAGATGTGAACGCTCCGAACATCCAAAACTGTACTAAAATTCCGTCAGCTGGACAAGGCTTTGCACATATTTTCCGTTTTCACTCACACACCCAAAGAAAAAATAAGCAATACAATCCAGAATTTCCACCTAACAGCACCCATTTCCGTCTAAATAAACCAAATGAAAAACGGAGTTGATTTGAGCCTAAGAAAGGACATAAAAAGCCCATCAAAGGGACATTTTCGGCATTTGGGCGGCATCTTGGGCCAGATTCACAGACTTCGTCAGAAGGCGACCTCGGATCACCAAGAGTCAGCTCGCTAAAGGTCATCGCCCAAGTAAATCACAACTCATCTTCCTTCTCGTTCCGTACGCCTCTATGGACGCCTTTTACAATTCCACTTATCTCCCCCTTTTTTTTTTCAACGAGAGACATTTACACCGATTTATCATTTGTTGTATTTTACGTTAATACAATTGTTTATTTCTTTATACCTTCGTTTTTTTCTTCTTTGTTCTATCACCATACGCTTAATATAACAGATAGATATAAAGAAAGAAAACAAGAAGGAACTGAATTTAATAGATAGATAGATAGATAGATAGATAGATAGATAGATAGATAGATTTAAAAAAACAAGAACGAACTGAATTTAATAGATAGATCAACAAAATAAAATACTCGCCAGCGGTGTGAAGTAGGTAAACCACTACTAGTGGTGGACTACTTAGACACCATATTACCCCAACTTACAATAGTGTCTAACGTAATTTATGAGGATTGGGATATACCCATTAGTGCTCATAGGTAAGGTATATAACAGATAGATAGATAGATGGATAGATAGATAGATAGATAGATAGATAGATAGATAGATTCTTCCTAAAACCAGTTCTTCTGATTTATGCTACACTAATTTCCATCAATGGCCGGATGTGAACGCTCCGAAAACCCAAAATTGAACTAAAATTTCTTCAACTGCGCAAAACTCCGCATATAACTTCTGTTTTTACTTACACACTTAAAGAAAAAATAAGCAATATAATCCAGAATAGCACCCACTTCTGTCTAATGAAACAAAATGAAAAACGGTGTTAATTTGAGTCTAAGAAAGGACATAAAAAGCCCATCAAAGGGACATTTTCGGCATTTGGGCGGCATCTTGGGCCAGATTCACAGACTTCGTCAGAAGGCGACCTCGGATCACCAAGAGTCAGCTCGCTAAAGGTCATCGCCCAAGTAAATCACAACTCATCTTCCTTCTCGTTCCGTACGCCTCTATGGACGCCTTTTACAATTCCACTTATCTCCCCCTTTTTTTTTTCAACGAGAGACATTTACACCGATTTATCATTTGTTGTATTTTACGTTAATACAATTGTTTATTTCTTTATACCTTCGTTTTTTTCTTCTTTGTTTTATCACCATACGCTTAATATTACAAATGATGTCAGAAGCGTGAGACCGGAACGAGAAGATGGACTTCAACGTATTTACTCGCCACGAAATGCTAGAGCCAATGAAACAGGAACGAGCAACCATTCTCAAACTGAAAATAAATTCGAAATCCATAAGCGAACATCAAGCCAGAATCGCTGACGAACTTCAGACAGAACGACACTAAATGCTGACGGCTGTCAACTCTGCCTCCGTCCGGATCTTGCACAAATCCCAGACCTCAACAGACTACGAACTACTCATGCGACTACAGTCCTTATTTGACACTATGTGCGTCGTAAAACGTTTCTATCCGGGTAACGACGTCAATCGGTTCGTAACCGATTTAAACCAGGCATACACAATCCACGTAAAATCCGAGCACATTATCCGAGGCAATTCCTTGAAGAGAGCATATTCCAACATGGAATATTCTCAACAGACTACCTCCTTGTACAAGCAGCTGAGGGCCTACCTGCTAAGAACCCACGGAAATCAAATGACGAACTTAGCCGAGCATGGGACCTGCAACGATGTGACGGCGAAAAGATCACCGATTTTGCAACCGGCTCGAGACCACGATCAGAGAAGCTGCAGATCATATAAAGGCGAAGTTTTAGACGAACAGCAACAACAATTCCAAAATGAGCACCGACAACTATTTTTATTTTCACATAGGCGCGATGCTCATGAGTGAAAAAAATTATGGCCTGGGCTTCGAACATATACCCCCACCTCGTAAAGACAATGAACAGCCACTACTCGGCAGGTGGCATAGCAAGCGACGTCCAACGCTACCTCGACCGCGGTATAAAAACAGACGCTATCCCCAGTCTGACCGCAGACATAATGTACGCGCAAAAACAGCGACCACTTACACAAACGGATCAAGGTGTTCATCAGGATCTTACTGACCCGAAAGCGTCAAATACAACAGATATACCGACAGACAAATCACCCAATGCATGGCCAGAACGCCTCTACGAGAATGGAGCACGACGACATAACCTCGAGACGGAACTAGAAACGCACGCCCACAAACAACTACAATAACTGCTGTCTGCAGGCCGGAGACAAAGTCTTACTACACAGATCTCATTCAGCCACATTCCACAAATCACATCTGCTTTGATCGGGTAGTTACCAAATCATCAATACGAACAACATGGTGCTCCAAACTTTAAACGTTTATGGCGAAACTAGTTGGGTCATGTGCCCACTTAGGTCGCCTTGTACCTCGGCCTGATCACCTTATTTAGACGAACTTGCCCTCTTCTCCACAGGCTCTCCAAGTGACGCCCGACCCAACACCTCATCCTTTGTCTGACGACCATGTAAACAATGAAAACTACAGATCTAGTGATCTCACGCAGTCATCAGTTCTGATATTCCAAAGAAGAAATCCCAAAAGACAAACACGTGGTCAGCTACCGAAACAATTAAATTTCATTAAGCACTAAAAGAAAGAGAAGAAAGAGTATCATCATATATAAGACCCAACAACCCACCCGTGGATCAGAATAAAATCTAGGGAAGCTGTTACATTCTTCCTAAAACCAGATCTTCTTCTGATTCATGCTACACTAATTTCCACCAAGATATGCGACGCACGAATGAATATACATAAGAATGGAGCTGATAAGTGACTCATCTGCGCCGTGACCCTATGACCACACCCGATCACTGGATTCGTGATAATTTTCTCTGTACGCTTGTAGTTATTTTCTGAAATGAGACCTATAGATTTTTTTTTCGGATAAATGTTTTAAAAGTTAATATTTCGAGGAAAAAAATAAAGATTTTCTATTTATTTTGGCATTTAATGGCAGTAACGATTTCAAATAAATGGTTCAGCCCATTAACACTGAATTCGACGAAAGCCAAGAGAAAAAAAAAAACAACAATCTTGTTTAGTTTACAGTTTCAGCATGAGATTGGGCGGGTCGCTGAGACCTCCCCCCCCAAAAAAAGAAAACAACGTGCAAATCTTTGGTTTTGTTTAGTAATGCCCGGGGCCAACTACCAGATTGTATGGCCCTAAGACTCAAGTATGGTGGGGATCTATAGGACCTAGTACTGAGAAATGTGAAAAAAGGAAGACATTTTAAATATGTAAAAAGAGATGAAATAAACACTTTATTCTGTTTAAATATAAAATAAATTTTTATATCATTCTTTGATTGGATACCTTTCCGATATGGATGACCGGTAACGTCGCATCCTCATCTGCACACTGCTTCTAGCCAGCCGTCTGCTAGCGGCGAGGAAGAGGCATTGTATAAGCCCGATCTGACGTTATCAGACATTTGGTTGTCTCCGAAATTGAAAAGCCCACACTTTTCAGCCGATTCCAAAGTTGCTGTAGGCAACTGAATCAAAGAATCCGAAAGTTCGCATAGCTAAATCCTGGACCGCCTTAAATAAAATGTATATAATATGGAATTCTATCAGACAACATCAAGCGGACATTCTTTCGAGCAACTGTAGAGGTGGTGTTAATGTATGGTGCCACAGCTTGGACGTTAACTAAAACCCTAGAGGTCTAAGCTTGATGGAACTTACACTCGGATACTGAGAGGTATATTTAACATCTCCTGGAGGCAACATCCAACTAAATCACAGCTCTATGGACTCATCCCTACAATCCTACGCGAACGCAGAATATGCTTTGCGGGACACTGCTAGCGAGCAAAGCAAGAACTCGAAAGTGATCTACTTCACTGGACATGCAGCCATAGAGCAAGATAAGTTGGTCGCCCATCAACCACCTACATTGACCATCTATATTATGACATATTATGCCACCCATTCCGACCTTGATGCAGGGCTGTGGTGGTTGGCGTGATAGATTCATGAATGTCCGAGTTCGCTTGACTGAATACAAAAAAAAAAAAAAAAATTAATTTTGAAGAGAAATAAATTTACTTCATTTTGATGCGAGTTTCATTATTCCAGCTGGTCTAAAACCTGTTTGTTTGTTTTTTTCAGGATTGGATACCTTTCTTAGTAATCAATTCTCGTATTATCGAAACAGTTAACAGAACCCTGGGTTAATACAATACGCCGAATCACAGTTATAATACTTTGTCTTGACTTGTATCGGTTTTCACCCTGGTCGGGTTGAATCGGCTTCCTCCCGAGCAAGTACAGCATCCCGGACCATCGCAGACCACGCTCGCCGATCCTGAGCCAGGTTACACGAAATGGCGAGCCAATCGCGATTCCATCGTCGAAGACCAACTACTTGTGGACCCGATAGTACTGCTAGGTCATCCTTGATTGTGCTAGCCCATGTCCTCAGCTCCCCACCGACATGTTTTCGCCAGCCAGGAAGAGAAGGAGGGAGAAGTACATCATGAATGAGCTCTCCCTCCGGGCGTCGAGCTGCGTGCCCGAACCATCCGAGACGACGCTGGAGCAGGACGGGCGGAAGAGGACGGAGACTCAGGCGCCTGAGAGTTATAATACAATAGCCAGTAATATTTTGGTTGGGTTGTTTCTGTTGTGGCAATATGTTTTCGATTTAATCGAACGTAAAGGGGAGACAGAACGAGAGGTAAACAATGTTTTTTTAAATTTTACTGTGGGAGCCTACTCCTACGTTGAGTGGGAGACAAAATTTACCCATTTCCTTAGAGAAAATTGGACCTCTCCAATTTTAATATCAGATTCAGGCCTCCCCAATTTTAATAACAGATTCAGACCTCCCCAATTTTAATAACAGATTCAGACCTCCCCAATTTTAATAACAGATTCAGACCTCCTCAATTTTAATATCAGATTCAGGCCTCCCCAATTTTAATATCAGATTCAGACCTCCCCAATTTTCATAACAGATTCAGACCTCCCCAATTTTAATAACAGATTCAGGCCTCCCCAATTTTAATATCAGATTCAGACCTCCCCAATTTTAATAACAGATTCAGACCTCCCCAATTTTAATATCAGTTTCAGGCCTCCCCAATTTTAACATCAGTTTTTGTCTCCACCCGTAACATCTATATTAGTTTCCCGCACTTTGGCATATAATTTAGCAACTTTAATATTTGACTTAGCCCCCTACACTATTTATTTTGTGGTGGGCCCCCTTTTGAGGGTGTCATGAGACAATAATTATATTCATATATCACTTCACCACATAGAAAAGGATTCTGTAAGTGGCGCGTTTTTAAGTCAATCGAAAGGTTTAACATCTGATGCCTCAGCTCGTGGCCGACGGAACAAAATGACCGGGTGGTGGATGTTGGTTATAAATAAATCAATTCCTGGTTAGAAGCAAGAGCGTCGACATGTGATTAATGTTCCGTCAAATAAGACGGAAATTTAGAAAACTTCCATCGTCCAATAATAGATGTTTCAGACTATATCTCTTCCTATTTTATCTTCTTTCTTTCTTTCTTTCTTTCTTTCTTTATTTATTTATTTATTTATTTATACCTTTCCGTCTGTCTGTCTGCATTTCTTTATTTTTTCTTTCTTTTTTTCTTTCTTTCTTTTTTTCTTTCTTTCTTTCTTTCTTTCTTTCTTTCTTTCTTTCTTTCTTTCTTTTCGTCTTTATTTCCTTGTAGCTTTCCGTCTTTCTTTCTTTCTTTCTTTCTTTCTTTCTTTTCGTCTTTCTTTCTTTTCGTTTTTCTTTTTTTCTTTCTTTCTTTCTTTTCGTTTTTCTTTCTTTCTTTCTTTCTTTTCGTCTTTATTTCTTTCTTTATTTCTTTCTTTTCGTCTTTATTTCCTGATAGCTTTCTGTCTGTCTGTCTGTCTGTCTTTCTTTCTTTCTTTCTTTCTTTCTTTTCGTCTTTATTTCCTTGTAGCTTTCCGTCTTTCTTTCTTTCTTTCTTTCTTTTCGTCATCTTTCTTTCTTTCTTTCTTTCTTTCTTTTCGTCTTTCTTTCTTTCTTTCTTTTCGTTTTTCTTTCTTTCTTTCTTTTCGTCTTTATTTCTTTCTTTCTTTTCGTCTTTATTTCCTGATAGCTTTCTGTCTGTCTGTCTGTCTGTCTGTCTGTCTTTCTTTCTTTCTTTCTTTCTTTCTTTCTAACTCCGATCTTTTTTTTTCTATTTCAGAGATGACAATGTTATCAACAGGGTAATTTAAAAATATGTGACGAAAACAGAAAGAGCTACACGAGGTCTGTCTGAAAAGTAACGGCACGAGTGGTGCTATGGACGAAAGAGGGGTAAACAAATTGTGTTATCATCTAACACGATTTCTTTGAAGTATCTGACTGTAATCTTAGCTTTTTGTAATCATTGTCCTTTTTCCACGTGCTTTTGTGATAGGAAACATCGTAGCTGCTTCACCACGACAATGCATCTGCTCACAACGCCCTGAGCATCCGGCAGTTACTCACCGAGAAGAACATCGCCGTACTGGAACAACCTCTCTAATCCCCTGATCTTGCAGCGTGTGACTTTTTTCTTTTCCACGAGAAACAAAAAGTGTATTTAAAATCAAAATATAAAAAAATGTTTCATCATCAACATCAGTCCCATGACGTTTTCTTGCGTGTACTGATGTGTATTTTTTAGGTTACAATTGTTTTACGGTACATGTGATAAAAGTGAGAAATTTACTCGGTAATATTACAAGCCATATCAAAGAGAGAAGTTAGACACGTGTTGCCCGTACCAAGGTTCGTGGTGAAGAGATTGAATTTAACATCTTTTGACAGGATGTCCGTATTTCCAACTGGGAGTATTTGTATTATTTTTAATTTTTATTTAATTTATTTTGTACGTTTTTATATTATTGTTTTATTTTATTTATAATTTTCTTTATTATTATTTTATATTTTATTTTTATTTATTTATTTATAATAATAATATTTTTACAGTCTATAGGTGTCATTTCAGACTCAAGCTCAAAGAGATCATCAAGAGGACCCATTTTGAAGGCGTGGAGGCCATCAAGAGGGCCGTGTCGACAGAGCTCCAAAAACTGCATCCAAGAAGAATCTGTCCAGCAGTACATAGAAGCGTGACAGAGAAGAATGGAAAAGTGCATTTGAAGGGGAAACCATATTGTTTCTTGTTTGGAATTGAAATAAACCCTTTTTGACACAATTCCCATTACTTTTCAGACACACTACGGATGATCTAAAATTGCTTAAGGTTTTATTTTTTCTTAATATATTTGGTAAACTATGCATTATATTGTAGAGACCGGTTAGTTGATGTGACCTCACGAATTTATATTTAACACAAAATACCACAAAATATGAAACAATAAGAAGGAACACAAAACGGTTTCATGACAAGAATATTCATATTTATGTAAGTCAATAATATGCAAGCATAACAGGGTTACTTCCCTTTGACCAAAGTTAAAGTCTTCACTAAGGAAATATTTTTTCTGAGCCCATAAAAAGTTGAATGACCTTGCCGCTCAAAATGTTCATTGTGAGAGATTGAAAGAATTCTGTAAAGCTGAGAATATGTTGATAAACTTTTAGCTTCAGAAGATTTGAAGGAGTGAATGCTCCGTAATGTTTGTAATTGAGTTTCTGTTGCTTGTAGTTGAATATTCGTAATACGTTGATGCTTGTAATGTTCTGTAATGTTCGTAATGTTTCTAATTAAGTTTCCGTACGTACGTGTATGTGTGCGTGTGTGAATATGTTTTCATAGCGTCCGCCCATAAAGGGTTGAGACGCAATTCCTTTAACAGCTACATTTTCGTAAGCGAGATATCTCAAAAAAGGAGGAAGAACGAACTTGTGTCTGGTATTTATATTAAACGTAATCACGTGATCGGTTCGAAAGAGTATTTTTGATTTTTGGCACAAAAATGGTTTTGAATAACGCGTAGGCGTTGTGCAGACGTAGGCGAGAAAATGATTTTAATATTAACTGACCAATGAGAGGTGAAAAATATCAAAGCTCTGTGATTCACTTTTTGCACAGATTTACACAAAAATTGATATTGATAGAGAAGTGGTAGCAGGATGCTAAAATATGATTATTTTCAGCGTTACCTTGTTGGCAAAGTGAGCTTGATCCCTCTACCAAAAGAGCTCACCTTCCGAATCAAGGCTTGCAGACACAAGTATAAATACGGCCAGTGTTTACCAATAGACTCAATAATGACCAATGTTTACCTTTTGACTCAACTTTAAACCCGAGCAAAGCTTACTTTTTGACTCTAGTATAAAGCAGACAACAGTTTGCATATAGACTCAAATCAGACAAATATTTACTAGTAGACCTAAGTATAAACTCAATCAATGTCTACCTTTTGACTTAAGTATAAAGCCGACCAATGTTTACCTACAGACTCAAGTATTAACTTGATCAATGTTTACTTTTTGACTCAGGTATAAACACGACCAATATTTGCCCATAGATCCAAGTATAAACCCGACGAATGTTTACAAATAGGCTCAAGTATAATCCCGACGAATGTTTACAAATAGGCTCAAGTATAAACCCGACCAATGTTTACAATTAGGTTCAAGTATAAACACAACCAATGTTTAATATTTGACTCAACTTTAAACCTAACCAATGATTACTTTTTAATAAAGTATAACCCGACCAATGTACAAATTTTAACTCAAGTCTAAACCCGACGAATGGCTTGCTTGTATAAACTCAATCAATGTCTACCTTTCGACTTAAGTATAAACCCGACCAATGTTTGCTTGTATAAACTCAAGTACAGTGTAAGAGACCCGGATATAAGAGAGATTTTCTCTGGTCCCAAAGTGTTCCTATACTTACCTAAACAAAATAGACCAAACCCGGATATAAGAGAAACCCGGATATAAGAGACCTCTTCTCCGGTTCCGACAATCCGGGTTACACTGTATGCAAAAAACAAAAACAGTTTTCGACAAGGGTCGGTATATTGTAAAATCCACTCACCGAAATTGTTCTTGAGAAAATTATTGTAGTTATTTTTCCTTCTCCATGATTCTGAATTCGTAGTTGCTCAACTCTTACACTGGTTGTCATTTGCCACCCAAGGCATGAAAGCTCAGTTTCCCTATAACTCTAGGAGGGAGAAGAGACGGGGGCATTTGAGCAAAATGAACACAGACTGTTTGGACTAGAATTTTAACTCAACTCTCCGATTTAGTTTTAGTTTAGTTTTGTAGGTTATTTTGAGAGAACTACATGTCCTAACGGGATTCATTATTGGCGACCACAATATTGACAATATAAGATGTTTAGATGATAAAGTGATGATAGTAGACACAGAATGAAAACTACAAAAGCTCCTACAGAATGTCGTGAAGAAAAACCAGAGATAAAGACTAAACATAAACTGGAAGAAGACAGAATGCCTGGTTGTTAGCAAAAGGAATATTGAAATTATTACGGAGTCACTAACTGGGTGCCCTGTGATTGGATGAAAAACAGCCAATCACAGGCTACCTTTTTAGACTTTCACTAAACCCCATGTGAGCGGTTTTTACAAACTCTCTTCCTCTTTTGCTTGTTGGGAACCTCACAGACAACACGTTCCCCGTCTGCACCCTCCGTCATCTAAACACCAGGAGACGTGTGTGGATTTAGACAGCAACTGAAGCACAGAAGTCAAGACTCTATTTTCTTCAACCCAGCCAAAACGACACAGGAAATATAAAACTGCTAAAAGGACGTATCTTTCAGATAAGTTCCGCAAACCTGACTGTTTGCAATGAAACTGTCGGAGTTACCTCCTCCTTCGATCCTTAAACCGGCAGAGGAACATATCATCTCGACCTTGACCTCTCGTTTGTGCTCCCTATACACTGTTAACCTGTGGCAGAGACTAGCAAGTTCCCTTTTTAGTTAAGTTATATTATAAACCTAGTTGTAATATTACTGCTAGACATTTTTAGGCCATAGTTCCCTTTAGCTAACTTCGACGTATTTTATTATAGAGACTTTACTGTTAGCTTATGCAATTCACTTGCTGGTCTCCCTTACCACAAAACAGTGGCTTCACTAAATTCACGGGGCGGCAACTGAAACGGTCGGATACGCAGGCCCCTGGCCTTCGTTGGCCGGGAACGTCGATCAACGGGCTGCGTATTAAGTTACGCTCCCACTTTTTTTGTCTGCCAACTTGACGATAGTTGGAAACTTTCCTTTCTCTCTCTCTCCTTCGCCTACTACTCCTGGCTCCTTGGCCTCGTTCGACTCTTGGCATTCCGTCCCTACTGGCTGCCTGCACGTCGTCCTTAACCTTTCCCGTACACTATGTTAGTAATTAATACGGGAGGTTACTAATATCGGACTCGACCGGCAAACACGCAACGCTGCACTGGACCTGTGACATGCCCGAACAACGCCAGCTCTTCTTTCTTTCCCAACACGTCAAGTTGGCAACCCGGCAACGATCAACTTCAACAACCAACACCAACATCACTTGCAACAATCAACTGCGATGATCCTGGCAACGACCCACATCAGCTTCAACTGCAACAACCAACAGCGATGATCCTGGCAACGACCAACACCAACCTCGACCATCAATGCCTGCACTAGAACTTCTGCACCTCCATCGTTCCGACCTCCTTATTTTCTTTTTCTAGAATAAATTAGCATATATATCCTCGTTCTGTCGTCTATATTGTTGCACCTCGTCAGATTTAATGTCTTCAAAAAACTTTTCCTACAATACAAGTTTTTTCAAACATTTTCATCTGTGTTTGTGTTCCTTTCTTTTTGCCGGCATCACAATATTTTTGTTACCAAATATAATTGGGAAAATCCCAATAGGAATGAACCCGAAATATAAATTACGAATCGGAAATAACAAAACCAAACAAGCACAACAATTTAAATATCTGGGAAGTGTTCTAACGTGCGACATTGAAATCCGAAGACGCAATGGGATAGCCAAAGATGCATTTCAGAAGCTAAGCAGAGTATTAAGAGATAGAAAAAAACATTGTAAGATACAAAGTAAAGAGTACTGAATTGTTACGCGATATCTGTCCAGCATTCATTGCCATATAGGAATATAGCAGTGAATGCTGGACAATCTCTTCAAAGATGAGGAAGAGACTTGAGGCCACGGAAATGTGGTTCTACAGAAGGATACTCAGATTACAATAAACCGAACATGTGAGCAACGACAAGGTTTTAGAGAAAATGGAAACAAGAAAAAACTTATACTTAACATCAGGGAGAGTCAGTTGACATTTCTAGTGCACATAATTAAGAAGGAGGGCTTGGAAAATCTGATACTCACAGGACAGATTGAAGGCAAGCGGGACAGAGGAAAAAAGTGCATAACTTTCTTGATGAGCTTAAATGGATGACAGACCGGTTTAGGAGAAATAACGAAAAGACAAGATTTATTAAGAGTTACAAAGGACAGGAAATTGTGGAGAGCCATGATCGCCAAAGTCCTGATGGGGCACGGCACATAAAGAAGAAGAAGAAGAACCGCTAGGTCAGGTATATTTCCTGTTTCCTTTACATACTGCAAAACTATCTCCAATATTTTGGGGAGGTTAATAAAGGGAGTTAAATCAGGAAGACTTAAG
Organism: Acanthosepion pharaonis; assembly: GCA_903632075.3. Lineage (NCBI taxonomy): Eukaryota > Metazoa > Mollusca > Cephalopoda > Sepiida > Sepiidae > Acanthosepion > Acanthosepion pharaonis. Next base: position 530,463 of record CAHIKZ030001617.1, on the reverse strand, counting down.
CATGGAAATATCGTAAACAATAAAAAGAAATTATTAATTCTTTGCCATTTAAACTCGGCTCTCGGGTCCAGTTTACTAATTGTCCCTTTTAAGTGTGCTGCCACGTACAGCAGGCGAGGATTTTAAAGGGATAAGATGGCCACAGGAAGATCAACTTCCGGAGCTGACCGGACGACTAATTGACCACAATCCCAGAGCGAAGTGTTCAAAAGACGATCTGGCTTCGCCGTTGAACGTTTGCGTGGGTTGTTGCCAGAAAGTGTTAGGGTCAGCCGTGAATGAACAGAGGGGAAAGAATAGAAGGCGGGCATGTCCGATGGGTGAGATAAGGGTCGGGGATCTTGTAGGAAGTAGGAAGGAGATCTGCTATGGCGAGAAAGCACACATGACATTGATTTTCGATCAAGCGTTAGCTTGCAGGATTGATGATCGCTTTGTTTGTTGCGGTAATGTTCCAGGTCGTGTCTGATCAGAAGGCCAGATAATGACGACGACTGCAATGACAACAAAAGTGGACGGAAGTGGCGAATAGAAAAGAGTGAGAGAGTGTGTGTGTGTGTGTTAAGAGGAGTAGGAGAAGGAGCAAATAATACTGATATCTGTAATGGGAGTTAAGCAAAAGAAGAACGTGAGATGGGTAGGAAGGAAGATAGAGAGGGTGGTAAGAGTAGTAGGAGAAAGCACACATAAGGATGACGGCTGTGAAGACAACAGAAGCAGGCGGGATGGTAAGTGAAAAAAGCGGGTGGGGAGGGAAAGGAAGAGGCGAGAAGGTGATAATCATGATGGCCGTAATGACAATGGTAATGAGAGAAAATCAATGGGTGTAAAAAAAGAAAGAAAGAAAGAAGGGTAGAAAATGATGACAAAAAAAAAAGGGAAGGAGAAGAAAAGGAAAGAAAAAGGAAGAGAGAAAGTAGAAAAGGAAGTGAAGTAGATAATGAAGGCGAGTGTGAGGGGAGGGCAAGAAAATATGAAGAAATCACGGATAAAGTCGGAAGAAGTGGAAAATCGTTGTTTTTTTGTTTTATAAAGAAGTAGGAAGAAGAAGTAAAAAAGAAAAAGAAGATAAAAGAAAAAGACGTGCAAAGAAGCCGGAAAGGTTTGTTTTTTAGTTTGATTTGTTTCGTGGCATATCAACATCTCTATGGGTTATTTAATGCCGAAATGAAATATTTTGAACACAATATGCCTTCAACCAAGCTAAATATATTTTGAACGCAATTGTTTGCCTTCAGACACTGTTATTTTGTATATAATTTTACTTTCAGAGTAAACATATGTCTTATTTTTTTAATCAAGTTCACCAAAAGAAGGCATTAAAGCCACTGAGACACAAGTTATTAATGGGTGTGGAAGAATTAGAAAACAGAAACAGGAGCGAATACAGAAGTAATCAGGAGGACAGTAGATAGCGATTGACATTACTTTTAAATTTTTGCAGATTAAAGTTGGCTGGAAAGCACGGAGCTGGACGGGGGTTCCACAAGCGAGAAGTGCGAGAAAAGAAACTGTTAACATAGAATTTACGGTTACATCGAGCAAACTGTACTGTATATCGGTGAGACCTCATTGCCAGTCTAGTACTGCGCTTAAAATGATATTTGCTGATTCTTCTTTGGATTTTATCAAGGATGTCTTTTCTACACACGCGCACACACACACACACACACACACACATATATTGTTAAAGATCAAATGCAGGTCAAATATGGATCGGAATTCGACAGGATGATAAAATAAAGAACATCACTAAGGAGTTCTTTATTTTATCACACACACACACACTCACTCACACACACGCGCACACACATATATGTATGTATGCATGTATGTATCTATGTGTGTGTGTGTGTATTCAAATAAATATTCTAACTTTTATTTTATATTATTTTCCCCCAGTACTTTTCAATGTTGCTCCATTCGTTTTCAAGGGTTGTTCTGTGTGTAGTTACTCATATATATATATATATATATATATATATATATATATATATATATATATATATATATATATATATATATATTATAAATTAATTGATTTAAAATATAAATTTACATTGAGCACTATTTTGTAAAAATAAAAATATCTATAAGAACACCAGGATTTTATATCTTACTGTTCTTTCTTTTTTTATTTATATATATATATATATATATATATATATATATATATATATATATATATATATATATATAAATTAATTAATTAATGTAAGTTAAATGTTTGTCACTGAGTTGATTGATGTTACCTTCAGCATACCGACTCCAAAGTTCCGCAGATGGTAACTTCGGCAATCACTCCGTCCACTCGTCAGTGGGTATACATACATAGTTTGCACGTGATCTCTTGTAGTTGTTATACATGTAGGTATAAACCTATTTCTTTAAGTTAGGGCATTATGTTAAATGTTTCTGTTATTTTCAAATTGTTTTCTTATGTTGGTTTCCTTGTAGCATTTATGTTTTACAAGTTCTAATTTCTAATTAAGAGCATTTAGTTTAAATGTGTTTCCCCGTGAGCGCGGATTGGCATGTTGTCCATGTTGGTTGATCTTCATTCTTTAGCAAGTATAAATGGCTGAAGCATGTGTTGCCTTGTGGGTAGGCGAGTCGATATTACTTCAGCCTTTATTCCTTTATTTTTTATACCAGCCTCCATTTAACCAGGATCAGTTTGATTGCGCGAAGCTTGTTATTTTCGATGTTGCTTCATCTCTTCTACATAATGAAACTGTCTATATCACTTTTCAGGCCTGCATAACGGACTCTACAACTATTTTCAAGGGTTTAATTTCAGGCAGATTTTGTTGCCGAGTTTGTCTCGTCATTCCCTTTTATTTCTATGTGCTTTGGGATCCAGCATAGCAATATTTATGACCATGTTGCTGGGTGCTTCGTTAAATGGCACTTTCCCTCTGGTCTGTTCGCCTGTCTCCTGCGAGCTCCCTCTATACCAATCCTCTGCCCCCACGTTGTGTTTCAGTATTCATAGGAATATTGGTGAAGGCTTGACTCTTTTTTTGTCCTGGCTAAGCTTGAAACTTAATTAACTTCAACAATATTCATTAACAACATTTATTCGTGGTACTATGATTTTTTAAGATCATGAATTCATAAACAAAAGGGATTTGAAGAAGTTTCCCCGTATAAGGAATTCTTAAGCTGGGAGGAAGAGGTTGACTTGGCGATTGTAGTTATGGCTAAACAGCCCAGAGTCATTCCAATTTTTAAATGAAGGCAGTTGATCGAAGGAATTCAAAAAATGGCGGAAAGAACAGGACATCAACTGATTGAGGCAACACGGTCATCCGGCAGGGTGAGTTTTGGTCTACTAGGAGTGAGATCAGTTCGATCATACTTCTCGGTTCTTTCAACGACTTTTTTTTTGCAACCCCAATTGCGATGCCTTGATTGGCCAGCCAATAATAATGCTTGACCAATGGTATTGGCTAGCTAATAATAGCGCTTGACCAACAAGAAATTGAAATGGGGATGGATCTGCCACACACTCCTCAAGCCTGCTTCTAGTGTCACCAGGCAGGACCTTAACTGGAATTCACAAGGGAAGCGAAAAATGGATTGACCAAAACAGACTTGGCGCAGAAGTGTTGATGAAGAGGTGAAGCCAAGTCGGCAAGACATGGGCCAAGCTGAAGAGGATCGCCCAGAATCGTGTCCGTTGGAGAGGTGTTTTTTGTGGCCCTGTGTTCCCCAAGGAATCAAGACGCAAGAGAGAAACTGAAATGAGGATGGATCAGCCACTTACTCCTCAAGCCTGCTTCTAGTGTCACCAGGCACTACCTTAACTGGGATCCACAAGAGAAGCGAAAAGTGGGTTGACCAAAACAGACTTGGCGTAGATGTGTTGACGCACAAGTGAAGGCAGCCGGCATGACATGGGCCGAGCTGATGAGGATCGCCCGGAACCGCATCTGTTGGAGAGGTACTTTTTTGGTCATATGTTCCCCAAGGAATCCAGAGGAATAAAATTAAATAAATAAATAAAAATAGTCTTGTGCCATACGCCTTGAAGGAGAAGAAGGAAAGCCCCAAGAATCCAATATAGGATTGGTGGTCCAATCAAAATAATGGCCTTGTGTCATAAGTATCTGAGGGGAGACAAGAAGCTCCCTCCCAACCCCTCTCTCATTCAAAAATTGTGGCCTTCAGTTGAAAATTTAACATCTACCAGAATCTCACCCTCATTTGACCTGATTATCACAGGTGTCATCATCAATTCTATCTGAAAGTGTATTATATTCCTGATCAAAAGAAACCTGATCTATTAAGATCTGCTTTGTGTTCCTCATTCCAACAAAGAATTCCTTTATCAAAATTAACACTTAAGTTAAACAGACCTAAGACTGTACCTAATGACCAATCCCACCCAAGCTTACAATTTCACCTCTCACACTGTACTCCATAAGTAACACAAACCAGGTAATTCATGGTATCTTCATTGTTTTAATATGAAAATATTTTTCTTTCTTTAGAAATATAAATTAGATCGCCTGACACCAGTCACGGTGTCATGTTTTCTTTGCTGTTGAATTGTGAATCCAGCCTGCATAGCAGTTTCACCAGGAGTGGGTTGCCAAGTTTTTTTTCAAATTTGTTATTACTGTTATATCTGATAGGGAGTCAGAAACTGTTAAATATTTTTTTTATTTTTGTTTCTAGAAATGAAGTCCGGTACTCGCTAGGTCGATTGCACAAATCTCTGCATTGAAAATTGAAGTTTCTTTTAATAGATGTTTCTTTTTTATTTTCATGTTATACACTGCGGCACATCCTGTTTCACTTTTGTATTTACTCTGAAGATGTATGAATGTCTACGATAACTGATTTTGATTTTTCTAATTCCTCATTCGAATGCAAGTGGATGCTTATTTATTTTATGACACTTTTATTTCCGGTATTCTTATGTTTCCAAGGCGATATATTTGGTATGATTGTATTATGGATTTTAGATAGAGGTAATTTTGCTTCTTGAATGATAGCTTTCATCCGGAGGATTTTATAGCGTTCTCTTTTTCTAAATGTGACATTGTATGCACGATTAGATCAGTTTGTTTTTAGTTTTATATAATATTGTAGGGCTAGTTAGATCCATTTATGTTTTGGTGGACGTTCGTTTGCTTGTACATACTTTCTACAGGTTATATTGTAAATGCTCTAAGCCCGTCCTGGGTATGACGATAAACTACATCCACGTCCTGGGTAAGACAATAAACTACGTCCAACAGCAAGACCTCTAATCAGGAGGTTTTGAGGAGCGTGGAACCACGTCTTAATTGCCGGTGTTCCCATGTTCACGTACAGATATAACAGAAAAGCATGGTAAATTGTTAATTTCATACAATTTATTTATATTCATATTTTTCTTGTGTGTATTGGTGTGTTTAATTTTTAGGTTACAATTGTTTTATGGTACGTGTGATAAAAGGGAGAAGTTACTCCGTAGTATTACAAGCCATATCACAGAGAGAGGTTGGACACGTGTTGCCTGCCTGAAGGTTCTTGGCGAAGAGATTGAATCTAATGTCTTTTGGCGGAATGTCCGTATTTCCGCCAGTGACAAATTTTCTTGCATGCTGAAAGAGTTTTATTATTTTATTTTTTAATTTATTTTAAACAAAGTTTAAATGTTATTGTTTTATTTTATTTTATTTTATTTTATTTTATTTATAGTTTTCATTATTATTATTATTTTATATTTTATTTTTATTTAATTATACTAATAATATCCCTACAAAGTCATCTACATGCAAAGAACCATTTATACCGTGGGTGAGTTCTTTTGCAATGTTATTTATTTTAATAATGAACAGAGTGACTTACAATATATAGGGTGACCCCAAAAAACGGGAATTTTTTAAGTGTATATTGTCAGACATGAGCAATTGGCAACACTGAGAGACAGTGACCTTGAGCAAGTAAACATTTCGCCATTTAAAATTCAAGATGAAATTCACAGTATCCCAGCTGAGATGTTGCAGCAGTCAATGAGGAATCTCAACAGCAGATTTCAAGAATGCATTCGTACAGGAGGACGCCATCTACAGGACGTAATTTTAAAAAAATGAAAATTCCATCATTGTTTCTTAAATGACATATTTTAAGGTTTCAATTACTATTAATAAAATATTTTTCTTCCATCACTCTTGGTTTTATTGGATTGTTAAAAAGTTCCCGTTTTTTTTTTTTGTGTAACCCTGTACTTTCTTGTGGTATTCCTTCTTGTGTTTTTGGATCGGACAAAACAGCTCCAGTATGGGCCTGAAGAGATCTATTCGAAAGAAAGTTGTTGATGAATTCAGGTCACCTAGCCTTCATGTAGATCTCGCATGGTCCCATATTTCCAGGTAGTTTCTTAAGTCTTTTCCAAGTCAACGAATTACAATGGCCACGTGCTCTTTTCTTATAAATGTTTCCCTTTCCAAGCAATTCAGGTGGTCCACTGTATTCATGTTTTTGCGAAAGCAACATTGTAAGTCAGTCATGAATTTGTTGGATTCCAATTCCCAAACTAATTATTCACCATTCTCTCCAAAGTCATAAACAGCTTGTGAGAGAAATCGGTTTATAATTTCCAGGGTTTGAATTGTCTCTTCCCCGTTTAGGAATCGGTAGGAGAGTTGTTTGTCACCATTATTGTTCATTATCGTTATATATTTTTAATAACAATGTTAATGACCCTGTTTTTGAGAGTTCTTTTAAAAACACATGACGGACATCGTCTAATCCTTCGGTTGAATTATATAAAATTTTAATCGAGTCTTCGAGTTCTGCCCGAGAGAATGGATTCTTGTAATCTTCCTGTTTTGAAGTTTAATTTGTATTTTTCTGCATTTGGTTTTATAGTTTGGGATTACTGTTTACAGTTTTTTTTTATCATAAGAATTTTTTTAGAATGTTTCGGACAATATCTTTTTTATAGTTTTTTTTTTTGTCAGCTCTCGTGCTATTTTTTATTGAGAGACGTTGAAGTGGTAGACGTTGATGTTTGCCAGTTATTTTTCTCATTTGCCAAAACAGTTTTTGATTTTATAGTCGAATTTAGTTTGCTGACATATTCATACCGACAGTTCTTTTTGTATCTGCCTATATATCTCTGAGATCAATTATTATGATTATTTACATTATTTACATTATTTACATTACTCGGACTGTTATCCTCATCTTCATTGCCATATTCACAACGTTTCAGCCGTTGTACGCTCCAGCCTTCTTCAGGTGATTGGAATTTCGAACTGAACACTTTATTTCGTCCACCGGTGTAAATTGTTTCAATTCCTCAAGGACATTGGCGCAGTAGATAAAGACGTTGGTTAGATCCAGTGACTAGACCCAAAGAGTTGTGAGTTCAATACCTGGCTACAGCAGTGGTGATCTATTATATACCGTACCAATGGACTATAATGGTTCCAATCCTCATAAATATAGTGGAATATAATGTCTGGTGGGGATCTTCCGCTAGTTCACCACTAGTAGTGAATTACTTACTACACGCCGCTGGTGACTCTTGTATGTTGTTGATGTTATAAAGATTACCGTTCCATTTCCAACCTTCGTTTTGGATATTCTTATTCGGTAACCATTTCTAGGTTACAACATAAACAAAAAAAACTTGGTGAGTTAAAGGGAAATAACTGAGATATTCGGAAGAGACATGACGCATAAATAGTTCGTTTTGTCTTCTTTTATTTCGTTACGGGCCTTTACTATATTTAGTTTATAATTGACTAGCAGCATGGCCCGACGTTGCCCGTGCTAGATTCAAAAATCGTACGACTCATACAGCAATCGCTATCACTTGACTTAAAATGTTTTTTCCCTTCCTTGCCTTTAAAGGAGTGCCCTTTGCCATGATGATGTTGCTACATGCCTTACTTCTTGCCTATCTCACACTGCGAATTTTTTAAAGCTCTATACTAAACATTAAATCTGTTACGAAAAAAGAACTAAACAAAATGAACACAAAACGATCAGCTTTAAAAAAGGATTCGTAACTGGAAAAACCGAATGAAAAAAGAATGTTAACTTTTTCACACCCAACCCAGTTCTGCGGAATCAGAATCAACGTTGAGTTTAAGCAAGCGAATGAGCCAATTGGAGTAAAGTGCCATGCAGATTTAAATTTTTCCCACTTGTGACGAATGCAGCTATCGATTTTTTTTGCATGCTAGCATGCTAGTTAACATTCGTGTCAGTCAGCTGTTGGCTCTCACGCTGGTTAATAGAATCTTCCTGCCTGTTCGTGGCAGCCAGCTATAGGCTCTCACTATGGCCAGTAGAAAATGGCCACAAACTACATGAAAACTGCAGTAGAAGCATGAAAAAAATCGATTATTTCCACTATCGATGGGAGTTGGGAAATGCAAAGTCGATCTTGGCCTTCCTGCTAACTTGGAGCATGTGCATGTAAATTTTGGTGCAAATCCGTCTAAAATTGCGGCCGTGCATTCGTTATACACACACACACACACACACACACACACATCCTGCCTTTTATAGATAGAGATGAAGTTGGCGGTTGTTGGCCTCATGTTGAATTTACGAATTTTATTACCTCTTTACATCCATCATCGAACCAGAATCTGCTTCTTCTCTGTGGTATTGAGATTTTGGGGGATGCTTTCCTTTGCTGTAGCTATTAAGATTTCCGTAAAACTGTCCGCCGATTCTATATTATTTTGAATCAATTTGTTTTGACATAAATTCCTAAATTTTTTCCAGTCGGCTTTGCCTAACCTTCACCTAGATGGTGCTTATCGATCACCTCACCGTTCCTAAGGATGATAGGGAAATGATCGCTACCGCATGTATCATCGTAAACACTCCAGATAAAGTCCAGTTAAATTGCTGGATCATGGCTAGGTCAATTGCTGACAGGCTTCCAGTTTCTGGATCAATGTGTGTCGATGCTCTCTGGTTGATCAGGACTTAGCTCATTATCCATAATGAATTTTTTTCCATAATTTAACCTTTTTTGTTTGTTTCCTTGAATCCCCAGATGGTATCGTGGCGATTAAAATCCCCTCCCCCAAGAGAATAAAGAGTTTGGGTAATAGTTTTATAAGATCTTCCAGATTGTCGTGTTCTATCTAGTCATGCGGTGAGATATACAGCGAGTATATACCGACTGTCTTGTACAAAGAAGATCTCAAAGCTGTGATTCTGTTTTTAGTTCAATTTTGCTCTGGGGTACGTCATTTTTTTTTTTATTAAGACGATTACTCCTTTAGAAGCCTTGAGTCGAGAGCTGTGAATATGACTATACTCTTGATCATTTTTAATATTAACATTATCTACTTTTTTTTAGAAATGTTTCCCGAATACAAATAACCGCCTGATCCAATGTTATTATTGTGTGTGCGTACCATTCGTCGGTCTTGAGAAACCTTGGATCGGCGCCCAAAGAGTTATGCCTCAGCTGCTGATAGCGGCGCAGCAAATAATTATGACTGTACAGGTGCACAGGGGAGTGATAGTCCCGATTGCAATGAATGCATGTGAAGATGCTCCCACCCCCCGTTGTCGCCTTGTTGTTTTCTTTCCGTTGAGCACGCACCCCGCTCCAGCCTTCGGTGTAAATCTCGTCTCCAGCGTAAGCGATCGTTGGCGACGTCTTCCCACCTCTCGATGTCCATGTCCATCGCCCTCATATCAAGATGAGATCGCTCTCCTGCCGGTGTACAGTTCCCCGTGCAGAGAGACTTTCGAAATGCTCCAATCCGGCATACGGTATACATGTCCAAGCCAGCAGAGACGGTGATGTTGGAGAAGGGCTTATAGGTTGAGTAATTGGTCACGGGGGAGAACAACGGCATTGGCTACCGGGTCGTACCAAATTGATGCCCAGAATGCGCCTCAGAAAGCGAAGATGAAAGGCGCTGAGGCGTCACACTAGTCTGGAGTAGAGACCCCAAGTCTCGCTGCAATTTTTAATAATGTTTTTATTAGCATGAGTAATTTAGGGCTTTATACATTTTCATGTTTTTGTTTGGAACTTGCTGATGGTGCATCACACATCATCTCTAGTACCTGGAATTTGTTTTCTTTTTGTGGTTGTTAGAAGAGATTTTTTGTTGGTTGGTTATGTTTCTTTTTGGGGGGGGTGCGGGGGAGACTTCCCAGATAGGTCTTTTTTGTGATTTGATAGACGGATTAGATATCTTTGTAATTTTGGCCCATTGCTTTTTGCTTTCGGTGGAGACTTTGTTTTGCACACGGGCCACCTCAGGTTTAAAATGGGCTCTTGTAATTTATTTACAATTTTACTTTAGCAGCTTTCAGCAGTGCAAGTTTTTTTTTTAGCAATTCTTGGAACTTTTTTTGTACAAAGAAGATCTCAAAGCTGTGATTCTGTTTTTAGTTCAATTTTGCTCTGGGGTACGTCATTTTTTTTTATTAAGACGATTACTCCTTTAGAAGCCTTGAGTCGAGAGCTGTGAATATGACTATACTCTTGATCATTTTTAATATTAACATTATCTAGTCATTTGGTTCTAAAGGGTGTTCCAATAACTTGGACCGATTTTAAATGTGAATTAAGTTTAAGCGTCTAATGATGCTTTTCCTTTTCTTTCAGATTTGGCGGATATTTGGGCGATATTATTTTTCACACATAATTGCCATGACTTAAATAACTTGATCCAATTGAGAAATAAATAAATTTTCACCAATAACACTGATTTATTTACTGCTGACTTTGATCCGTCTTAATGAAACACCCATTTATATAATCCGTCTTAATAAAACACCCTTATATATAATCCGTCTTAATGAAACACCCTTATATATATAATCCGTCTTAATGAAACACCCTTATATATATAATCCGTCTTAATGAAACACCCTTATATATAATCCGTATTAATGAAGCATCCTTTAGCTGCACCAGCTGTTCGATGAGTGTTTTATAATAGTATGTTTTGTTGTCCAACTTGATTCGTCTTCTGAACAACATTGGCAAAGGTATGGCCTTTCATATAGGAATCAACTATTTTCATTGCTTCCGTGGAAGATTTATTTCTTCTATGCTTGACCTCCAAGATTTCTTTCTCTCTTTTATATATGTAGCAAGATTTCGTAAAAGCCGGATTGATTTAGTGACATCGAATTTAATGTCATGAGTACATATGATTCCTCAATATGATCTTGTTTTTTTTAACCACATTTCGCACACATGACCTTTGCAGCTCTCTTTGTGATGCCCGCCCATATTTCTGACACTTGAAACACCGCACGGGCTTGGGGTGTACGGTTCGATCCTTTCAATCCAAAAAAAAAAAAAAATTTATTTCCTTTTAGTGTTTATCAAATCTTAAGATATATATATGTAATATATTTTCTGTTTATATGTTATTTTTACAGATATAATTTATTTATGTAAGTACTCTGTTTATTGTTTTTTTAATTAAACAGTATTAATTACATTTACCGGCCAGAATGTTCTAGAAATTTCGTAGAAAATATGTGCTCTCCGACAGGAATCGAACCTGCAACCCTTATGGGGAACCGTCATCTGACGTGTTTTTAATCTTTCACTCATTGTTTCCGTTAAGATACGTTTCGTAAGCAGAAATGATCGATCGAGAAAAATCGTTGAAGGTGTGTGTTTATAAACAGTAATTCGGACTTTGCTAAGCAGACTCTTCTTTGTGGCTGAATGGTTAACAGCACGTCAAATAGAATGAAGGTTCCCCATAAGGGTTCGATTCCTATTGGAGAGCACATATTTTCTATGAAATTTCTAGAACATTCAAGCCGGTAAATTTAATTAATACTGATTAATTAAAAAAACAACAAAGCATTTACTTAAATAAATTATATCTATAAAAATAACGTGTAAACAATATATTAGGTAATTGTCAGACTTAATCCATTTCATAATATATATATATATATATATATATATATATATATATATATATATATATTGAATAAAAAACAGACCACGTTAAGATTCCATGTAATAAGCTATTTCACCATAACCCCTTTAACAGGGTTCTGGGTCATCAGACTTTACTTCAAAAAGCTGAATATATATATATATATATATATATATATATATATATATATACTCGAATCTCCCGTCGAATTCGACGTATGAGGGTCAAGCAGATCAGTTCCCAGGAAACCGACAGCCCGACAACAGCACATGAGATTTGATTATAGTGGTGAAGGCTTCGTGCAGGACCATCCACACTTTTTGAAGGACCGAATACAGAGACCTGGTGCACTACGTGCCACAAGGTCCCCAAACGACCCTCCGTAGGTTTTGAATTCAGAGTTGTTCTTCTCCTAGACCAGTTGCCATCCAAGGCTATTTACCCATAGCTGGTGGGAGAAGAAGAGGATTCACACCTTTCCTAAGTAAGCACGTAAGTGAATGTAATGGATTCGACTGGAATTCGAACTCGGCTCTCCATTACTCCACCGTGCCTCCTTACTTTTTTTTGTTTGTGTGTTTATTTGTTTGTTTGTTTGTTTGCGTGTGTGTGTTAGGATTTGTTGATTTCTGATTTCTCCTTTTTATACTTATCCTTCTACAGTTAGTAACCCCTTGCTTTCCCAAAGCTGTATGTATTTCCTCTGGCGTAGTTAGGGACAACTCCCTATTTCTGGCAACTCCTTTTGAAATGTTCAGTCTTTCATCTAGTAATTTACACTTTAAATTATGGAAAGCCTTCATTTTTAATATATTGTCGGCGTATTTTATTATTATTATTATTATTATTGACGTCTACAAGTAAATTCATACTTTCCATTGTTTTTATACTGTCTGTGTAATTGTCCTGCTAATGATTACTTTTCAATCAAAAATGGTGACAGATTGGCCAGTAGAGTTTCTTCCAGAGATTCGCTCACTATTAATCTCGGGAAATCTGTTTCGGCTTCTATTTCTGAAACAGTCAGAGAGATTTATACTGCTTTTTTTTATTGGTGTTTGCCATATGTTTATTTTTTTTCCATTAGTCCTGCGCTCCACCACTCACTACGTAGTCCAAATATTACTATTGCCAAGGAGATTGAACCCATTCGCCTTGATTGAGACGATGATACATCAACTGTTATACAATCATTCAGAGAGGAATTTGAACCCTTGTTAAATTTTAGCTTCTGTAACCCTAATATATGACACCTTAATCCAAAGACGTATTGGGATGGCCAAAGATACCTCCCAAAAGCGAAGCAGAGTATTAAGAGACAGGAAAATTTCGTTGAAAACAAAGAAAAGAATACTGAACTTTTACGTGATTAAGTTTGGGCGATAGTTCAAACAAAGAGCAAACTTATACTTAACACCTGAAAGAGGTAGTTGAAATTTCTGGAACACGTGATGAGGAAAGAGGGCTTGGAAAATCTGATACGCACAGGACGGAAAATAAGACTGGGGAAATCAAGCTGTGACATATTTACTGGGCTTGAGCAAAACAGGATCTGCTAGAAATAACAAAAAGAAAGCTTATCGAGAGTTACAAGAGAAAGGATGTGGAGGGCCATGATCATCTACGTCTCCTCTTCATCTGTGAGGAAATTGTCCAGCATTCACTGCCACATAGGAGGATTGATATTACATAGCAGTTCAACACTCTTTTCTTTGTTTCTCTTGCTTCAAGTCTCCTCTTCATCTGTGAGGAAATTGTCCAGCATTCACTGCCATATAGGAGGATTGGTATTACATAGCAGTTCATCACTCTTTTCTTTGTTTCTCTTGCTTCAAGTCTCCTCTTCATCTGTGAGGAAATTGTCCAGCATTCACTGCCATATAGGAGGATTAATATTACATAGCAGTTCAGCACTCTTTTCTTTGTTTCTCTTGCTTCAACTCTACTCTTCATCAGCATTCATTGTTTTATAGGAGTATTGATATTACATAGCAGTTCAGTATTTTGCTTTTAAAATCTAAATAAATCGTTCACTCACCAGTATTTTTCAATCGCCTGATGAGATGCATTGATACGCATTGAAACACGACTGCAATTGCGTTGCGATTTTGACGTGTTTTCGGTGTAATATCCTAATATATATATATATATATATATATATATATATATATATATATATATATATAGTTAAAAAAAAAAATAAGCATCAGAATCTAACGGTGATAAAGAACAAATAGGAAATCGTATATCAATCTAACATGTTTCACTTTTAAAGCTTCGTCAGAGCTTGAGACAGAGAGAGTGATAGAGATAGAGATAGATAGATAGATAGATAGATAGATAGATAGATAGATAGAGAGAGAGAAAGAGAGAGAGATAGTTGTTTTTATATTTTTTTTATTGTGTGGCATTGATTCAAAAATTGATTGTGCGCATCATCACTGAACAGAAGTAGTCAGACAAATGAAGGATAACAAATCTTAGAAATGTAACCAATTTGCTCTTCCATACTTTTTTTTACCATCACTATGCTTAAGGTGCTCAATCATCCAACCTCCAGCATTAACAAAAATGCAGTAACTTTTTTTTCTGGCCCTAAGAGATCATTTAAATGTAGTGGGAAAAGCTCACCGTTGATCATTCTCGATTTGAAAGTAAAATTAACAAAAGTGATTAATTCAACAAGGTGGCCCAAAAGTATATCTTGATATGCACCTGTTGCGGACTGGCGAATGTATTTTGAGTGATCAGAAGGATTTTTAGTGTTGATGTTCTAAAAATATTCGTCCACAACAATTAAAGAAAAATATTAGAAACAAATCATGACGTATTGTTTCAAAGCGTAACAATTGAATTTATTAAGTATTTGATATACATGCATGTGAACTAAAGCTTTTGACAGAGTTATGTCTCTTAGTCTTGGAAATATTTGTACCTGAGCTCATAAAGAAAAAGTAATTATTAAACTATAGTTTTGAAGAATAAAGTTCCTTTAGCATGTTTGAAATTGTGAGTTGTAAACCTTGGTAAGAGTTCAGAAGAGATTTTAGAGTTCGTACTTGCAAACAATTGTTGTAAAGTTCTTTTTTGGTCTGACTGCAAAAGGTTAAGACAGGAGTTCTTGAAGATTACATCTTGGCAGCAAGGAATGAGACGAGAGAAGAGAGAGAGGGGAGGGTTTACACGTGTTTTTGTTTATATACGATCGGGTATCACATGACCGGGTCAAATGGAGAACGCGGAAAAACAGATTTGTCGCGTGCAGGCGATTTGATTGGTCGGAACTGAACAATCAGCGAGCTAGTTTGAAGTAGATTAACCAATGAATGTTTGTCATATATTCACCTACAGGGAATAGTTTAATTTACCCACGCAGGGGTGACTGGCTGACGTGGAAGATTCCACACACTTGTATAATTACCTTGAAAAATACCGTTTTAACACATTTTCAAAATAAATTTTGCCTTAATGAATCATTTTCTCAAGTCGAAATTATGATCAGGCATATAACGATTTTTTGAATCCCTGTTTTTTTAAACATGAAGCAGGAATTTAAAAAAATAGACTGCAAAATTGTCCCAAGAAATACATAGTTGAATCATATCAGCATTTAAATAACTGATTTTATGAATACAAAAGGATCTTTTATGAAATAATACATGAAATGCATTCGTCGTTCATCGTAATAGCTTTCACTATAATTTCAATGGGCGAATGCAGTTTTAATTAGGTAACTCCAAAAATCCACAAAAAAAGAGGATACATGATGAAAGAAATGCACAAATTTTAATAAAAATAAAATTTTATCGTCTAAAGCTTCGTGTTTTTAAGATGAAAGATCAAAGGATTTTTTTATGTAAATTTTTTAGTTCTTTATCCTTTTTAGAACCTTGAAAATTTTAGTTAAAAATCTTGTTTTTCTGGCATCAACGCGAGACCTTAAATGTGTACGGGAAATTTTCGCGCCTCCACAGATCCGGTAAAAATGAGCATACAATCAAAAAATAGCTCAAACTTAATAAAAACAAAGTTTTATTGTCAATATCTTTATGTTATTATTAAAAGGAAAGATCAAAATATTTTTGGATTATTAAATTATATTTGTTGATCCTTCTTAGAACATTCTAAATTTTGGTTAAAAATCTTGTTTTTCTTGCGTCAGTTACCGTAGAAATTCTTAGAGTCTTTTTTTTTTTGTAGTGAAAAACACAGTGATTTTGAAATCCTTCTAAAAATCAGATAATTGTTGGATTTTAATGAAGCTTTCAGGGTTTATTTACAAATGAATGGAATTAATTTCGAAAAAAATGTTTCTTTTTTAGATAAATCTTTGTAAAAATACTTTTTTTACGTCAGTTACTCATTTAATCTTATGAGAAATTCCTTTTTGTATCGCACAGTGTTTATATTAGTTATAATTTAAAGCAACAAATATTTTTTGGTCAAACAACACCCCCAGTTACAGAACATCTACACTGAATCTCTATCTATAAAAGACAGGATGCGTGTGTGTGTGTGTGTGTGTGTGTGTGTGTGTGTGTGTGTGTGTGTGTGTGTAACGAATGCACGGCCGCAATTTTCGACGGATTTGCACCAAAATTTACATGCACATGCTCCAAGTTAGGAGGAAGGCCAAGACCGACTTTGCATTTCCCAACTCCCATCGATAGTTGAAATAATCGATTTTATCATGCTTCTACGGCAGTTTACATGTAGTTTGCAACCATTTTCTACTGGCCAGAGTAAGAGCCTATAGCTCGCTACCACGAATAGGCAGGAAGATTCTATTGGCCAGCGTGAGAGCCAACAGCTGACTGACACGAATGTTAACTAGCATGCTAGCATGAAAAAAAAATCGATAGCTGCATTCGTCACAAGTGGGAAAAATTTAAATCTGCATAGCACTTTACTCCAATTGGCTCATTCGCTTGCTTAAACTCAACGTTGATTCTGATTCCGCAGAACTGGGTTCGATGTGAAAAAGTATTTGTTGTTAACATTCTTTTTTCATTCGGTTTTTCCAGTTACGAGTCCTTTTTTAAAGCTGATCGTTTTGTGTTCATTTTGTTTAGTTCTTTTTTCGTAACAGATTTAATGTTTAGTATAGAGCTTTAAAAAATTCGCAGTGTGAGATAGGCAAGAAGTAAGGCATGTAACAACATCAGTACGGCAAAGGTCACTCCTTTAAAGGCAAGGAAGGGCAAAAATATTTTAAGTCAAGTGATAGCGATTGCTGTATGAGTCGTACGATTTTTTAATCTAGCACGGGCAACGCCGGGCCATGCTGCTAGTCGTAAAATAAATGCAATCAAACTAAGACATCATTTAATTAAAAAGGCTTTATGTACAAAATATATTATAGAAACTATCTTAAGAAAAAAAATTTTCAATGAATAATGAATTTTTACAAGAATTGCTTTCATTTTTTAAACGTTTAATTATAAATTTATAATAATAAATAATTGTAATTAATAAGATATAATTTAAATTTAATTTATAAATTATTTTATTTGTAAATTTTTAAATCTTTCAAAATTCTGTATTAATTTGTAGCAGTCTTGTAACAGTGTTACTGTTATTAAATTAAAAGTGTATTTACTAATCAGAAATGGAAAAGTTCAGTACAATTCAGCGATCCCCCATATTTTAAAAAGAATTTTGAATTTATTTTATATGTGTATAAACGTGCCGAATTCTGTAAATGTGGACATCCATACACGACATTATCAGAAAATAAGATCGCTAACTTTAGAAAATTTAAAATTTATTGGTGATTTTCTAACATTTCCTCAACAAGCGTCTTTGTAAGGAAGACCATAAAGCCAAAATACCTAAAAGTCAATAAAATATTAGAATGCTTAAAATATTTTAATTTCTTAAAGATAACTGGTTGGGTAAAAGAATAAATATAAAAAGGTGTTTATATTGTATTCAATAAATAGATCTGTCAACACCTCACAGAAAGATACACCGTCTTATTAAAAAATGCTTTTCTGCTATGTTTTTTTTTCTTTTTTTTTAAGTATTACGTCCCGAGCAAGGCGTGAATCCACTAGGATGCAGGGGGTTGCAGAAGATTTGGAGCGAGAGCAGATAGGAGTGATAGAAGAAAGGATGAGGAGAGGGATAGTGGATAGATCAAGGCAACTGGAGGTGTCGATTGACATTACATTTGAATAGTTGGAGATTATAGCTCTCAGGGAAACAGTAATTGGGAAGGGTGTTCCACAGGCGAGAGGTGCGATGTATGAAGCTATTGGAGTAGAAGAGACGACTACATTTAAAAGTTTCTACAGTGTAAGGGTGGAAGCGGGATGCCAGCCTCGTATTCATGGAGTCTGGGAACCAGTGAAAGCAGCTCATCGGAGCAATTACCATGAAAGTATTTGTAGAAAAGACAGAGATAGGCGACGGCGCGTCTGTGAGAGAGTGACTACAGACGAGACGCCAGATCAGGGCCAATTAGATTACATATCCGTCTCTGGATCTTGTCAACAACTCCGAGGTAAACAGAAGGTGTCCCAGACCATATATGGCAGCAATAAAACTAAAAGTAGTATATGTTTCATTTGAGATTAATTAAACTTTAAATCTGCTGATTTTTCTTAAATAACGTTTCAAAAAAGTATATTTTATTTTTCAAAATTTTTAATAAAGATTTTTTTATGTTGTGTTGACAGATTTGTCAATATGGACAGATTTGTCGGTTTTACTGATAATCGGATAAATGATTTTAATCAATTTAAATTCGGTTTGATTGATTCAGTAGTTGGTTGGTTGGTTGTTTGGTTAGTTGCTTTTGTTTAGCGGTATATCAACACCTCTATGGGTTATTTAATGCAGAAATGTAAATATTTCGGAACGATTTTATGGCTTCAACTACAGATAAAATGCATTGTTGGTCATTTTTGTTTATATATAAAAATGTATTGCTAGTATTTTACTATAAGAATGTACTTTTTAGATTTTCATAGTATTTTGTTTTTGTTTGGGTTTCACTATTTGCCTATGACTGGGACTCTAACAGGTGCTACCACCCCGGGTGGACCTGGGAACAACAGTAATTATGAGGAGTTTCCAGGTTCCTCAAAACTTTCAATCTCCCGATCTTGCTGCTGGATGTAGTTTATCATCGTACCCAGAAATCGGTTTGAAATGCAGCAAAGTATTTTGGTTGTTGGAAATATTAAATGCAGCAAAGTATTTTGCTTATTAAAAATATTAGATGTGATAAAAACTAAAATAAAAGCTTCACGAAAGAGTATCTATTTTTTAATACATTTAATACGTAACTTTTTTTGGAGGCAATTAAACGCTTTTTTAAGGCACCTAGTTTTAATTAAAAGGAAAAACCATTTATTAGAGTTAAAAATATTGAAATTACTAATTTCGGAATCTTACACTGTAAATTTACGTCCATGATCATACAGCATAACACCTTCCCTTACAGTTACACCTATATATGCAAAAACATGTATTTATGAACACAGAAAATCCATATCTAGTCGGGTAATTTATATTCTGACCTAACCCTTAATGTTGCTTGTCGATCTGTATTCGAAGTCAGCTCCCGTAAAATTTGCATCAAAATTCAGTTTGCGTTTATTCAGACCTGCCTACTACAGAAGGCTTATTTTCTTTGGCCTTTAGCAGAAATACAATAGACGATTTTCCTGCTCATTTGCTGCGAAATTGTCTTGGAATGAACTCTCTTGTATTGGGAGGAAAATAAACATTTTAGCTACCTCAGATTTTTACCCAGGCGCCCATAAATACAATGGAAAAATAGCTAAGCGCATTTTGTGTTCTGTGCTTAAAAAGATGTCGTCCAGGTTTTATATCAAACCGTTTTCAAAATGTATAAACCTGAATATTTTTCTGTGTCATACACACACACACACAAATATATATATATATATGTGTGTGTGTGTGTGTGAAAACTTTTTAATTTTTTCCAAATCTAAAAAAATAGCATAGCATGATGAAAAAAGACGAAAACTTGAAAAAAAAAAAATTTATCGTCTAAATGTTAATATATATATATATATATCATAAAGAAACAATTTATAAAAGAAAGAAAATAGCAATGTTAATGCGATTAATGGCGAAATCAAAAATTAGTCAAGGCTTAATGAGACATTAACTTACTATCAATTCCTTGAATAATAAGATCCTTATATTAAAGTTGCTGTCAGAAGACATGCCGAGTACTTTCAACAATTTCAAATTGTCATCTTCAGGGCGCAAATATCTTTTGGTCTACACATATTTCGTCTTGGGTATGGGAAAATTTCGCCCTGAAGATGACAATTTGAAATTATTGAAAATACTCAGAAAAATTTAGTGTCGATGAATAATGAATTTTTACAAGTATTGTTTTCATTTTGTTGTTTAAATTTTAATTAGAATCTTTTATAAAGTTTGAAATCTTTTAAAATTCTGTATTAATTTGTAGCGCTTATTAAGTAAAAACTATATTTACTAATCATAATTGGAAAAGCTTACAGCAATTCATCGAACACGAAAGACGAATTTTGAATTTTTTTGTGTGTATAAACGTGCCGATTTTTGTAAATATGGACGTCCATACACAACATTATCAGAAAATAAGATTGATAACTATAGTAAACTTAAAACCAAAGTATCTAATATTCAGATTTTTTTAAATAAAGAAAATTACATTGTGATGACTGATGGCTAAAAATGACGCTAAAATCAACGATTTCAAATTAAAAACTCCATACACTCAATTTGAATTGGTTCTAGGGCCAACCGCTGTCTATTCTAAATCTCCTCATTCAGTAATCCTCTATCTTGAGTGGCTCTTGTGCCTCGTATTGGGTGAACATTTAATAAAATTGTGAGGACAGACATTATAACAAAGGGAGTTAACTCGCACCCTAGATTGGAACCACATTATAACCCTTAATCAGAACTCTCCAGAACACATAGAGAAAAAGTCAAGATGGCTCTCTAGCATTCCCTCATGTTCCCTTTCGAACATTATTAATCCACCAGTAATCCACTTATTATGTTAACATCTATATTGTTTCTCAATAATGAATAAAATGTATAAAAGTTCGAGTTGCGTGTTCGTTCTTATTTGAAAAAATAAAATGCTGTTTTTCATTTACCAAAAATCCTTTTACATTCGATCGAAGCCATTTTTAACCATTGATCTTTAAAAGCGATTGTGTATTTCTGAACGAGCTTCTCTCCACGCATGACATCCATATTAAAAGGTTATAAAATGTCCTTGGTAAGCGGGAGACGGCGAAAGTTCAGGAAGATTTGTTAATATTCTGACTTGCCCGAGGTCGATATGTCAACGTATCAACGGAACCGTTTTATTGTTGATTGAGGAGTGCTAAATGAAATTCGTTGTGGTAAACTTGTTGAAACAGATTTGTAAAATTATGGTGACAGAAAGCGATTTCTCTAGCCTCACAGACGAAAATTTGCTGGGTTTGTTTCATAAATTATAGTTTCATGTGTTACTCGGAGTCATTGGTTAGTCACGTGCTATCTCGGAGTTCAGCATCGTCTTCTCGACACCCGCCCCGACACTTGCTACTCCACCTGTCTTGACTATCCTTTCAGTCATTTTGAGAAAGAATAGAAAATTTACCGACCGGTAACCTTACTTATATTTACCAGAGCAGGCCTCAGAAGCTACCTTTTCAAATTTTTTTTTTTTTAAGCATTTCACCCCAAGCAAGGCGGGAAGCCACTAGGACGCAAGGGGTTACAGAAAATTTAGAGCAAGATCAGATAGGAGTGATAGAAGAAAGGATGAGGGTAGTGGATAGATCAAGACAACTGGAGATGTCGATTGACATTACACTTGAATAGCTGGAGATTATAGCTCACAGGGAAAAGGAATAGGGAAGGAGTTCCACAGGCGAGAGGTGCGAGACATGAAGCTATTGGAAAGAGACGGCTACATTTAGGAGTTTCAACAGTGAAGGGGTGAGAGCGGGATGCCAGCCTCGTAGGGCGCTGGAACTCATGACGTCTGGGAACCAGCGAATGCAGCTCCTCGGAGCAATTGCCATGAAAGTATTTGTAGAACAGACAGAGAGAGGCGACAGCGCGTCTATGAGAAAGTGACTGTAGACGAGATGCCAGATGCAGGGACAATTATATTGCATATCCGCCTCTGGAGCCTATCAAGTATCCCGAGGCAAACAGAAGGGGCTCCAGACCATATATGGCAGGAATACTCCATGCAAGGGCGAATTGTTAAGAATGGTTTCAAATTCCATTCTTTTGATTAGTTGAAAATAATCCAGAGGATGTGTTTTTTTTTTTTTTCTTAATCTTTTTTTCCTAGAACATTCCTTTTGTATTACCCCTTATCCAGATGCTGCGTCGCCGTAACCAGTGTCAGAATCAAGGATTATGAAAGCGTTGTATCCGGGCACCCCATTGGTTGATAATGTCTTCGCTGAAGATAGTGTTAGCGGGCACAACGTTGTATTTTTCGTTTCAGATACATTTCTATAAAAGGTCAAGTTTATAATATAAGACGCACTTTTAAAAAAATTGTAAAAAAATCATCCAGTGCTTTAAATGAAAGTTGAGATCTCTTGTATGCTAATTTTATCCACTATCGTTATTCAAATAAAGTAATTTTGTGGTTTGAATATGATAACCACGCTAGAATTTAGATCTTATCTTGGGAGTAAAGGAAAATAAGCAATGTTGCCTTCAGTCCTACTATGGGCAAATAGTGACCCTCCACCAAACAAAAATAAAACACTATCAAATTATAAAAATCCATTTTATAGGAAAAATACGAGCAATACATTTTTTATATATAAAAAAATAACCAACAATACATATTTATAGTAAAAAGACCAACAATACATTTTATCTGTAGTTTGAAGGCATTCGATTGCGTTCAAAATATATTTAGATTTCAGGATTAAATGACCCATAGAGATGTTGATATGCCGCTAAACAAAATCAACCAAACAGCCAATATGAAAGAACTCTTTTATGACATTAATCCATATAATATCCTATAATTTTTTTAAAGAAATCAAACTGTATTCCAAAATATAACTTCAACAAAACTACAACATAAAACAAATATATCACCACCTCTAGTAATTATGTCCATAGAAACATGTATATGCACTAAAGCTGAGTATCATCTACCATGTATACAAATGTGAAAGCAGAATAATCATATTTTATTGCTTCAAAGATGCCAAGAAAATATTCGGCATTAAATGACCCATATGCCGTTAAACAAACGAATCAAATCAGACAAAAATTGATATCATAACTTGACCAATTCTCGTTCAAATGATCGCAAATTTTAACAGCATTTGTAGAGACAACTCGAAATTTGATGTTTTATGTTTGTTTGTTTTTAGGTATAGAAAGGCTATTCACTGTTTTTTTTTTTTTGTTTTTGTTTAGTTTAGGTTATTTAATGTCGAAATCTAAATATTTTGTACGCAATTTTATTATTTTATTATTATTTTTGGAGATAATAATGGTTTTGGTGATACAATTCTTGCTAATTAACCCATAGCTGGGGAGGTGGATACATACCTTTTTGCGTAAGTGAATATCGGTTCTCTGATTAAAAATTCCGAGCCATTATCAACGTGATGTTGTCGTAAGCCTATTCCATTCGCTGGAAAAGAATATACTCGGATAAGACTGTGATGCGTGCATTATTGAGAGAATTCGCTAAAAATGCATCAACTGCAATGCAGATTTAGACATGAGACAAAAATTTCAAAGACGAAGGCTGTTTGTGCAGGGCAAAAGAATCTGGACTGCCATTCGTATCGGAAAAGATGGTTGAGTTTGTTCAGGAAACATTTTTGGGAAACACCAGGAAGCCCCTAAAAAGTGCAGGTGTGGAAACCCAGATTCCCCCAACGACTAAATAGAGTAGGCAATAGCGATCCGTATAGTAATATAGGATAAAGTAGAAATAGTGACCCGTATAGTATAGAGAATAGACTAGAAAGAGTGATCCGAATAGTAATAGAGGATAGAATAGAAATAGCGATCGTTAGTCGTCAGCTATTTCCTACATATATGCGTTTCCTCTATGGTCACGTGGTCTACTTAATTCAATAATGGGATCACCTGTGTTTGCTCAAAGGCGATCTATGTTCAAACTCAAGTGTCGGAAGCAACGAATTATTTCTATATAACACTGTAGTGGTGCTGTAAGTATTGTTGGCTAAGGTCACCGTGAATATAATAAAGAAGGAAGGCTGTGTTCTTGTAAAACAACACCCCACATGAATAATGCACAACAAACACGAGAGAAAAATAATCAAGCTCAGTGAACATTAATAAAATATTGTATTAACAATGATATACAAAAATATCAACAATAGTATAAAGAAAGTTGCTTACCTTTTTCCGTAATAAAAAGGGTAAGTTTAGCTAAAAAATGTTGAGTACAATATTGAATGTTATTTAACTACAAAGTTCAATTGAAGCCTTAGCTAAATAAAGAATAGTTCCACAGTGTTTTATCAGTGTAGAAAAATGTAATGTTCATGAGTGATATCAATAGGAATTAGTATGGTTACTCGATTGAGTGATAATTAGGAATTAAAATGTCAATATAGCGCCGTGCCTTATTTTCCAAGAATTGAACTGCTACTGACTGTTAGCAAACAGCGAGAGTCTTTATATAACGATGGGTAGGCTCCGGAGTGCTTGGCGCTAAAAATATAGAAAAGATACTAAAATACGCGATTGGTCAGGAAATGGACCAATCCGTGATTTTAGAGAAAATTTCAAATTACCTGCGAGTCATATGATAAGTATCATATATTTACGAACCAATGATATTGAAGGAAATGGAGGTGTGGCACATGTAAGTGATCCCCACAACACTATTGAAGCATGCTTTATCACACGTAAATTCGTAAGTTTTTTTTTTAATTTACTTCAAGTCAACAGTTGTTTATTCAAAATATATATTTCCATCTCACCTGACCCACTTTCTACTATGATCACGACAGTTTCTCTTTTTAGCGGTAACCAGTTAAGCCTACCGAAGTGGTATAAATTGCTGGATCTGATTTATTTTTACCAAAGAAACCCACCGTAACAGTTACCTAACAATATTGAACTCTATACATATTATTATCACAAAGATGAAATAGATACTTGTAAAAAATAATAATAGATAATAATTTATTGAAGAAATTCGAATTAACTTATTACTATGAGGTATTTACAAACTTATTACTACGAGGTATTTACAAACTTATTACTACGATGTATTTATTAACTTATTACTACGATGTATTTATTAACTTATTACTATTAGGTATTTATTAACTTATTACTACGAAATATTTACTAACTTATTACTACGAGGTATTTAAAAACTTATTACTACGAGGTATTTATTAATTTATTACTACTGGGTGTTTATTAATTTATTACTGGGTATTTATTAATCTATTACTATGAGGTATTTATTAACTTATTACTACGAGGTATTTAAAACATACGATGTATTTATTAAGTTGTTACTACGAGGTATTTATTAAGTTATTACTACGAGGTATTTATTAACTTATTACTACTAGGTATTTATTAACTTATTATTACGCAGTATTTGCAAACTTATTACTACGAGGTAGTCATTAACTTATTACTACGAGGTATTTATTAACTTATTACTACGAGGTATTTACATACTTATTACTACGAAGTATTTATTATCTTATTACTACGAAGTATTTATTATCTTATTACTACAAGGTATTTACAAACTTATTACTACAAGGTATTTACTAACTTATTACTACGAGGTATTTACAAACTTATTACTACGAGGTATTTACAAACTTATTACTACGAGGTATTTACAAACTTACGGTGTATTTATTAACTTATTACTACGATGTATTTATTAACTTATTGCTATGGGTATTTAGTAACTTATTACTACGAGGTATTTATTAACTTACGATATATTTATTAACTTATTACTACGAGGTAGTTATTAAGTTATTACTACGAGGTATTTATTAACTTATTACTACTAGGTATTTATTAACTTATTACTACGAGGTATTTATTAACTTATTATTACGAGGTATTTGCAAACTTATTACTACGAGGTAGCCATTAACTTATTACTACGAGGTTATTTACAAACTTATTACTACAAGGTATTTATTAACTTATTACTACGAGGTATTTACAAACTTATTACTACGATGTATTTACAAACTTATTACTACCAGGTATTTATTAACTTATTACTACAAGGTATTTATACGTTTCCTCTGTGGTCACGTAGTCTGCACTAATTCAATAATGGAATCGAGGAAGTTTTATGCTAGAAATAGAAACTGTCACGAACGTAGTAGAGAGTAGGTCAGGTTAGATGGAAATATATATTTTGAATAAACAACTGTTGACATGAAGTAAATTAAAAAAACAACTTAAGAATTTACGTATGATAAAGCAGGCTTCACTAGTGCTATATAGAAATAAATCGTCGCTGCCGACACTTGAGTTTGAACATAGATCGTCAGTGAGCAAACATAGGCGATCCCATTAAAATTTCTTCCTCTACTTTCTCAATCTTTCTGAACCTCTATTCTCTTTTGAATGCATCCAATTTTAGTCAAAGAAATAAGATTAAATAAATATGTATAAAATTACTAAGAGACAATGCTTCATCTAAGAAATTCAAACAACTTAAGTCTATTGCTACATGGCGTAAAGGCAAGAGAAATAAGAAAAAACAAATACCAGCCAAAAGAATTAATAATAATTTATATGCTTCCTATGCTATCTCAGGTTGAATTTTGACGTTTACGCCATGTTTTACCGTCTAGCGAGACAATTACAAAGAGTTAACTGAGCTAATGTTTTTAAGTAGTAGCTTTTGTGTCCTAGGGGTACGTCAGCTAAGTTTGAGAAATCGGCCTTGTTGAGACTTTAGGATATTTATTGTTGGATGACAAAAGAGAAAATCAAGTTACATCGTCATATCGCAAATAACAAGTTTATTTCCCTACATACATTATTTGATTTTTAGAATTTAAACAGTTTGATAAACAGAACTGTAGTTAATGTTCTTTTCTTTTGTGTGTAAGTGTAAGGAAGGAAATATTTTATAATAATTAGGCATGAACGATTAAAGTCTCTGAAATCAGAGTTTGAGAAGTAATGTATGAATGAAGGTCGAATTGAAAAGGTTCTTTCTCATGTTTATCAGCTATTAGTTAAGTCGGTTTGATGTCGAGTAGTATCAGGTTTCTCCTTGCCATTGTGACAAAGAAAGAATTTCCAAGTTCGAACAAAACGGTGTGACTGCGGACTTCTGTACTGCACAGGGAAACTATGTATATCGACGTAGTTTTTTAGAACGATTTCCATGAATGTGGAGCGGATATATGTGTTTCTTTAATTTAAAAAAAAATCTTTTCATTGGCCGAAAAACAATTTTATTTATTTTTATTACTACTCAGCCAATTTTGAATATCATTTGTGGAATCATAAATGATTTCAGTGACAGGTCTTTGATGGATTTTAAATTCCATTGTTAAAATTCACCAGAGGGAAAACTTCCGTTAGGATTTTTTTTTTCTGGTACAATCTTTGCGCCACCAACTGTTATTATAATGCTAACTAACAATGCTATCATGCTTTGTGATTTTAGAGACTGATGGGCCAGAAATATTTATCCACAAAAAAAAAAAAGACCCAACTTCAGTCCAGACACATCTTGATTGCCCAATATAATGAGTTTTATCAGGAGATAAACAAGGGATGGTCGGCCAGTTGCTATATTCTGTCCATTCGTTCTCGTTCCAAACATCTTTTGCAAGACAATGCTATCTACTTATCTAAAGATATTCAGTATATTGTCGTTAAAAAAGAAATCTCAGTGTCCAATGGACAATAGATTCGGCCTGCATCCAATTTAATGCAGATGCTATTAATTCTTTACGTGTCCCAAACTGGGATGGATGTTCTAGTATTACGACAGATTCCTGTAATAGAATCATGACAGTTTTATTTGGAATTTTAATTCGTTTCTTAATTATTTTTTTTTTTTTAGTTACAACACACACACCAGGAAAATATTCATTTACGGATGTATAAAGGGAAAAAGTTATTTCTAGTCTATGGGATAGATAGATAGATAGATAGATAGATAGATAGATAGATAGATAGATAGATAGATAGATAGATAGATAGATAATGAACAGACGAAGATAGATAGATAGATAGATAGATAGATAATGAACAGACGAAGATAGATAGATAGATAGATAGATAGATAGATAGATAGATAGATAGATAATGAACAGACGTAGATAGATAGATAGATAGATAAATAGATAGATAGATAGATAGATAGATAATAGATAGATAGATAGATAATGAACAGACGATTTTCAGATAGATAGATAGATAGATAGATAGATAGATAGATAGATAAAAACAGATGAAGATAGATAGATAGATAGATAGATAGATAGATAGATAGATAGATAGAAAACAAGAAGGAACTGAATTTAATAGATAGATAGATAGATAGATAGATAGATAGATAGATAGATAATGAACAGACGAAGATAGATAGATAGATAGATAGATAGATAGATAGATAGATAGATAGATAGATAGATAATGAACAGACGAAGATAGATAGATAGATAGATAGATAGATAGATATGAACAGACTGAGATAGATCATAAAAAGATTTACCATAGATTGATAGCGTATATAAAGATTTAGATTATAAAAAGATTTAGATAGATGATAAAAAAGATTTAGATAGATAGATATGAACAGACTGAGATAGATAGATAGATAGATAGATAGATAGATAGATAGATAGATAGATAGATCATAAAAAGTTTTACATAGATTGATAGCATATAAAAAGATTTAGATTATAAAAAAAGATTTAGATAGATATGAATAGACTGAGATATGTAAATAGATATTGAAAAACTTTAAAGAAAATATTTCACTATATGTTTTATATAAAATAAAAATTAATGAAATTTTCATTTTATCCTCGTGTGACACAAAATTACAAATGCATGGCACTCAGTGAGCATCAAATTCACTACCGTGTTAAATGAGATTAGTTTGCTAATCCAATTTCGGGTTTGGGAATCACCGTGTCTCTCTTTTCTTTCTTTCTTTCTTTCTTTCTTTCTTTCTTTCTTTCTTTCTTTCTTTACTACTCTCATTTCTTCCCCATCCTATTTCTTTTCCAAATCATCGTCTTCTGTTTTTCGCTTTTCTCTCTCTCTCTCTCTCTTCTTACACCACTTCTGACTCTCACTCTTCCTTGTCCAACTTACTAATACTACCACTCTTGCTACCTTAACACTCTTTCTGTGTTTCTCTTTTCCTATTTATCTTTACTGTTTCTCTCTCCGTCTCTTTCTTTCTTTGACACTCTTTATGACATCCTTCTCGTTCTCACTTTTCATGCTTTCCTCCTTTTCTTTACCCTCTCTTTCTCTTTCTCTACCCCCCTCTCTCTCCCCCCCTTACTTGATTGATTTTACAGTATGACAAATCTCATTGGGTTAATGCCGAATTTTGTATGAGACACACTGTAAGAATCGTACTCACTACTCAATAATAATGGCCAACCAGACTAGTTTCGTTAACCATAACGGCACGCCAAGGTGCATTTAATTGTATCAATATTACTATATTGGTTATGGGAGAAATGAGGAAGTTTTGTGTAAAATAGGAATTACAAAGAATCTAAGAAAGACAGGTTTCTGTGACAGATAAGAAGGCTTAGAGAAAATAACACTCAGAGGATATATATTGAAGGCAAGTGAAGCGGAGAAAAATAGCAAGAAGTCTACATGACTAATTTGAAAAAATGGATGGAGGAAATTTAACGAACGGGTGTTACCAACTGTAATGGCTATAGTTGAGAACTTCCAAATGATTTCAACGCATATATATATATATATATATATATATATATATATATATTCTCCCCTAATCCCTCTCTTTAAAATCCCTTCCCCTCTCTCTCTCTCTCTCTATATATATATATATATATATATACAGAGAGAGAGAGAGAGTGAGAGAGAGAGAGAGAAAGAGAGAGAGAACAACATAATTAAAAAAGGAAATAAAAAAATGATGTGATTAGGTGTAGTGTGTTTATTTTATGTGCATGAGAGAGAGAATGAACCATGTAGTTTGATTGAAATTAAGAAGTCGGTTTGCTCGGGGAAGGAAATCGCCACAGTGAGGATGAGTCTTATATGGTCAGAGAGAGAAAGAGAGAGGGGGGAGGGGGAGAGTGAGAGGGAGCACGGAGCGTCTTAGCTGAGAACGTCTGAACTGGTGATACAACTTGCTCTCTGCTACACAATTCCTTTCACCATCATTCCTTTCTCTGTTTCTTCTTCTATTCCCCCGCTCTCTCTCTCATTTGAATCTCACCTTCCTCTAATCACTCTCTCCTCTAATCTCTCTTTCTTTATTGAATCTCTCCTTCTTCTAATCGCTTTTTCTTCTAATCTCTCTTTTTTCTTCGAATCTGTTTCTCCCCTAATCCCTCTCTTTAAAACCTCTTCCTCTACTTTCTCACTCTTTTTGAATCTCTAATCCCCTTTTGAATCTCCCCCTACTCTACTCCTTCTCTTTTTAAGTTCTTTCTTTGCTAATCTTTCTTCCTCTTTTAAATCTCTCTCTCTCCTCTAATATTTTGTTCTCTTTTTTTATATCTCCCCTCCCTCAAATCTCTCTTTCTCTATTAAAATCTCTCTCCTGTAATCTTTCTCTTTTGAATCTCTCTTTCTATTGAATGACTCTCTTGCCTAATCACTCTCACACTTTTAAACTTCTCTCTCATCAAATATCTCTTTCTCTTTTGGACATATCTCTTTCTTTCTCTCTCTGATCTCTCTCTCTCTCTCTCTTGAATTCCTCTCTCTATTAATCCCTGCTTTGCACCTGTCCCTTCTCTAATCTCTCTTTTGAACCTGGCCATCTTCAAATCTTTAACTTACTTTTGAACATCTCTCTTCTTCGATCTTTCTTTCCTTTTGAATCTTTCTCTTCTCTAAACTCTCCCTACTTTAATCTCTTTTTCTCTCTTTCAAACTTCTCTCTCCTCTAATCTTTTGTTCTCTTTTGAATCTCTCTCTACTCTAATCTCTTTTTAAAATCTCTCCTTTTATCGTGAATCTCTCCTTCCTCTAATTTGCCTTTCTCTCTTTTGAATCACTCCCTTCTCTAATCTCTCTTTTGAACCTGGCCCTCTTCAAATTTTCAACTCACTTTTGAACATCTCTCTTCTCCAATCTTTCTTTCCTTTTGAATCTTTCTCTTCTCTAATCTCTTTTGAATCTCTCCTTTTTCTAATCTTTCCTTCTCTTGGGAATCTCTCCTTCTTTTTCTTCTTTCTCTAATTTCTCCCTCCATGAATCACTTTTTCTCTCTTTTGAACATCGACCTCTTTTAATCTCTCTCTCATTTGTACTTCTCTTCCTGCTAATTTATTTCTTTATGGAATCTCTCTTTTTTCTCTAATCTCTCTTTCTTCTCTAATCTGTCCTTCTTTTTTAATTTCTCCCTGCTCTTTCTCTTTCTCTATCTCCTTCCCCTACTCTCTTTCTCTTTTGAACCTCTCCTTCTAATATTTCTCTTTATTTGTTTTAAACTTCCTTCAGTCTCTAATCTTTCTTTCTTCTTCAAATCTCTCCTTTCTCTAACCTCTCCCTTGAATCTTTCATTTTTACAAACCCTTCTCCTCTTGTAAATTTCCCACTTCTCTTATTTGTTTTTTGATTTAGTCTTTCTCCCTCCTCTAATTTCTATTCTTTTTTGAATCTGTCTTTCATCTAATCTTTCTCTAATCTCTCCCTTCTTAAATCTTTCTCTAGTCTCTCCATCCTTTAATCTGTTAATTCTCTTTTTAATCTCACTCTTTTGTCATCACTCTCTCTTTTGAAATTCTCTCTCTTGTAAGCTTTCTTTATCTTTTAAATCTCTCCCTCCTCTAATGTCTCCTTTTCTATTTTAAATCTCTCCTTCCTCTAATCTATCAACTTTTAAATATCCCCTCCTTATAAACTCTCCTACCTTTAATATCTCTCTCTTCTAATCTTTCTCTCTTTTTTATAACTTCTCTCCACTCTAAAATTTCTTTCTTTAAAAAAAAACTCTTCTTTTATCCCTCTTTTGAATCTCTCCCGTTTCTAATCTCTCTTTCTCTTGTGAATCTCTGCTTCTTGTATTCTTTCTCTAATCTCTCCCTTCTTTAATCTTTTTTCTTTCTTTTGAACCTCTCCCTCTTTTAATCTTTCTCTCTTTCTCTTTTGTACTTCTCTCCACATTAATTTATTTCTCTTTGGAATCTCTCTCTTCTCTAATCTCTCCTTTTTCTAATATATCTTTAGATATATCTGCCTCCTCTTTTTTTTTTTTTAAGCATTTCACCCCAAGCAAGGCGGGAAGCCACTAGGACGCAAGGGGTTACAGAAAATTTAGAGCAAGATCAGATAGGAGTGATAGAAGAAAGGATGAGGGTAGTGGATAGATCAAGGCAACTGGAGATGTCAATTGACATTACACTTGAATAGCTGGAGATTATAGCTCTCAGGGAAACAGGAATAGGGAAAGGAGTTCCACAGGCGAGAGGTGCAAGACATGAAGCTATTGGAGTAGAAGAGATGACTACATTTAGGAGTTTCGACAGTGAAGGGATGAGAGCGGGATGCCAACCTCGTAAGGCGCTGGAACTCATGACGTCTGGGAACCAGCGAATGCAGCTCCTCGGAGCAATATCCATGAAAGTATTTGTAGAAGAGACAGAGGGAGGCAACGGCGCATCTGTGAGAAAGTGACTGTAGACGAGACGCCAGGGCAGGGCCAACTACAATGCATATCCCCCTCTGGAGCCTATCAAGAACCCCGAGGCAAACAGAAGGGGCACCAGACCATATATGGCAGCAATACTCCATGCAAGGGCGAATTGTTGATTTGTAGATTTAATTTGTCTTTCTCAATTTTGCATCTCTCCCTCTCCTACTCTTTGTTTCTATGTTAAATGTCTCTCTTCTCTAATCTTTCTTTCTCTTTTAAATCTCTCCCTTCTCTAATCTCTCTTTTGAATCTCTCCTTTATCTAATCTCTCTTAATCTTATGAATCTTCATCTCCTGTTATTTGCCTTTCTCTCTTTTACATCTCTCCTTCTTTAATCTCTTTTTTGAGCCTCTCCTTCTTTTAACCTTTTTCTTGCCACTAATTTATCTCTCTTTTGAATTTCTCTCTTTTTTAATATCCCCTTTTTCTAATATCTCTTTCTTTTTTGAGTCTCTCCTTCCTCTAATTTGCCTTTCTCTCTTTTGCATCTCTCCCTCCTCTGATTCTCTTTTGAACCTTTTCTTCTTCTAATGTTCCTTTCTTTTTTTAACTTTTCTCTCCTCTAATCTCTCTCACTTTTAAATCTCTAACTCTTGAAATGCTCTTCTAACCCTCTCACTATAATTTCATCATTTCATGTCTGGAATTTCTTCATAGAACAAAAAGTGAGGTATTGATAAATAAAACAGTCTCTTCCATACACCATTATCTTCATGTGTTGTCCTGATCGGTACCTTCATCAATCGTACCTAACTACCCTTTCCCTTCTATTATTTTCTAAAATTCTCTTGGACCAATCATGAATTGTAGATGCAAATGGCTGATTGTTTAGTCCTTTGCTGTCCACCAGCACTGGCAATTTTATGCTCTGGTGAGTTTAGTGTGTGAGTCTTAGTGTTGAGTAGCCTTCATCTGTGAAAAGATGGCCGGCCAAGTCCGGATTACTTGAATTGTTAAGGATGAATGGGTCAGGGTCTCAGCTGTTTAAATTTGTCCATCACACTCCTTCTTTGTCACTTCTCTTCTGAGATGATCTTCTGCACTAGGCAATTGATTTCTTATAGTGTTATAATTCTTTCTTCTTTTTCATTCTTTATCCTTTCTCATTCACAATTCTCTTTCATTATTTTCCTTCTTTGTCTGCCTTCTTTTTTATATTTCATTCTTTTTATCATTCAATTTCCTTTTATTCTCTTTCTTTACTGTTTCTTTTTTGTTATATATCATTCTTTTTTCATTTGTTATTCTCTTTCATTCTTTTTTCTTTTCATTCTCTTTTGTTTTCATTCTCCTTCTTTGCAGTTTTCCTTCATCTTTATTTTTTTTATATTTCTTTTTCATTCACTATTTCATTTACACTATTTTTTTAGATTTCTTTCTTTCTTATATTTCATTCTTTTTCATTCTCCTTGATCTTTCATTCACTTTTTTACTCTCCTTCTTTGCAGTACTCTTTTTGTTGTTGTTATATTTTATTCTTTCTCATTCACCTTGATCTTTTATTTTATCTTTTTATTTCATTTTTTTTTATTTCATTCATTTTCATTCACCTTGATCTTTTCATTCATTTATCATTTTTTACTATCTTTCTTTTAGTTCTCCTTCATTATATTTCATTCTTTTTCACTCTCTGATCTCTTTCATTCTCTTCTCTGTTTTAATGTTTCTTTGCAGTTCTCTTTCTTTCTGTTGTAGACGATAATGAGTATGTCCCCATTCACATAAATACAGTAGTAAATACTGTATGTTGGTCTGCAGTTGAAGATTCATCTCCAGCTGTGCTGGTCAAACTCTCTGTCTTCGAGCAGAGAGGATCACCAGACGAGGATATGTCAAAGGGCAGAGTCTTGTCTCAGGAAACAGCTACCCAACCCCATTTTATACAAGGTCTACGATGAATTTTTATCCGAGCCTGTAGGCTCAGATACTCCACATTAAATTCAGCCTTGTGCCACATCTGACTCCATGGGGTGGTTAGTAGATATCATGCAATTGAAGATTCATTGTGGAATTCACTTGACTTCTAGCAGTTGACTATTTCTTCTAAGTGCTGCTGGTGAATCTTATATGTGTTGTTCTTGTCCTAAGTATTATCATTCATTACCAACTTTCGTTTGATTATTCTATGCAGTAACCTTCCCTAGGTTCCAACACTTTGATATATATTTCTTTCTTTTTCATTCTATTTTCTCTTTCATTGTAATTTTTTATGTATTTTTTAAGCATTTCACCCTGAGCAAGGTAGGAGTGCCACTAGCATGCAAGGGGTTACAGAGAGTGAGAGCAGGAGTAAAGATATGTGATTGAGGAAAGGATGAAGAGAAGGACAGGGAATTAAATCAAGGCATCAGAAGATGTCAGTTGACATTACATTTGAATATTTGAAGATTATAGCCATCAGGGAAGCAAGTAAGAGGAAGGGAGTTCTACAGACGGGAAGTGCAAGACATAAAGCTATTAGAGTAGAAGAGATGGCTTCACTTATCTGTTTCAACGGTAAAAGAGTGGGACTGAGATGCCAACCTAGTAACATGCTTAAATTCATGCAGTTTGGGAACTAGTGAAAGTAGCTCGTCAGAGCATTTATACCATTTTGTTATATTTAATTCTTTTTCATTCTCCTTTCTTTTATTCTGTTTTTTTTTTTTTTAATATCATTCTTTACATTTCACACTCATTTTTCAGTTTTCATTCTTTTTTCATTCTCTTCTCTTTTTGCTATCTTTCTTTACAATACTCCTTTTTTGTTATATTTGATTTTATTCAAATGGATAACGGCTCAGATTACGGAATCGGAGAGCTGAGTTTGAATTCCATTTGAAACTATTACATTTACTTATGTGCTAATACTCTTGAGAAAGGTATGAATCCTCTTCTTCTACCCCAGCTATGGGTGAATAGCAGGACAGACAATGGCAACTGGTCTATCGCAGAAAGAAATCGCAACCTACTGCAGGAAAAAAATCTACCTCGTCAGTCATGTATCAAAAGAGACATGATCGCCTAAGCATGTATCATGGATGGCACATAACTGATTTTCTTTTTTATTGTTGTTTTAATATTTTTCAATGAAATTCAACTCCATTTATATGTTTCATTCTCTGTTCTTTTTCATTCACTTTTCTTTTTTTATTATATTTCTTTGCATTATTCATTCTTTGTTATATTTCATTCTTTTTCATTCTACTTTTTCTTTCAATGTAATCTTCTTTTTTAAGATCTAATGTAATTTATTTCTTTTTTAACATTTCATTCACTTTCATCCTCTAGTCTTCTTTATCCTTTTCTTTTTTACCAACTTTCACTTTTTAATATTTCATTCTTTTTCATTCTCATTTCTTTTTTACAATCTTTCTTTGCAGTATTCTCTCTTTGTTATATTTCACTTTTTTCATTCACTCTATTCTCCTTTTTAGGATCATTTTGTGCAATTCTCCATTTTTTTTAATAACATTTTTTTCATTCTCTGTTCTCTTTCATTCTTGTCTTCTTTTCACCCATTGCTCATTTTTGCAATATATAACTCTTTTCTATTTATCAACCTTTGCTCTTATTTATTTATATTTCATTCTTTTTCATTCTCTAATGTTTTTCATTCTGTTTTCTTTTTTATTAACTTCCTTCACATTATTCCTTCTTTTTTATATTTCATTCTTTTTCATTCTCTATTCTTTTTCATTTTCTATTGTTTTTCATTCTCTTATCTTTTTCATTCTCTAATCTTTTTCATTTTCTAACTTTTTTCATTCTCTCATCTTTTTCATTCTTTTTTATTTATTTCTATTCTGTTTAACATTTTTATTTTTATTTTTTAATAATAAATAAATTATAAATAAAATTTATAATAAATAAATAATAAATTAATTTTTTTTCATTGGATGTTTTATTTTTTTTATTTTTGCATAAATTATTTTAACTTTGTTTATTGTTTTTAATTATCTTGTTCAATTATTTACGAGGTGTGCTGAAAAGTTCCCAAACCTGCCTGCTTCCCAAAATCTGACCAAACATCAGAATTTGTGGGTAAGGGAATCTATTCTTGTTTTGGGACGAGAACTCTTCAGCACCCCAAAATTTGTATTTTTTTCTTTTTACTTTATGTTCTATTATTTTCTCCCCTTTATGCAGTCTTTGCATGTAAAACTGCTTAATAAATTAGAAAATGTATCCCTCAGCTATTTTTTGGTTCAAGACTAGGGATTTAGTCCAAGGGGAAGTAAGCCCCCCACCCCATTCAAAAAAATCACACATACAAATGTGCGTGCATGGATATACATACACACAAATATGTGCGTATATACACAAGCTGAGATTTCAGGTCAAACTGAATATGTAAGAAAAGGGGGTTTCTAAAATCTTAAAAAGAAAAAGCTATGAGACAGGAAGTTGTGGAGAGCCATGATTGTGCTGAATGGACATGGTATGTAAAAAAAGAATTAAATTTATTTTTTTCTTCAGTTTTCTCAGAATGCTTTACTTGTTCATTTTAATGCCGTTCAGTTTTACTCAATCCTTCTTTCTTTTATTTTTCTTTATTTTTGAATGTTTTTCTTCACTTAATTCCCACTTCCTTTTTTTTTTTATCATTTCACCCCAAGCAAGGCAATAAAGACACTAAAATACAAGGGGTTACTGAGTGCAAAAGAATATGAGAAAAAGAAAAACATTATTAAAGAAAGAGACCAAATCAAAGAACAAGAATTAAGAAACCAGAAGATAACTGATTCTTGTGGTTCTGTCGGTGAATAGATTTGTTTTTCTTATACACATAGCCAAACTCCAAAATGTTATGGCGTCATCACTCACTTCATAGCAGCAGAAGTTAGCTTTGTGGTCATGGAGATAAAAGCATACTTGACAGGAAATAAAATGTACACAAATAACAGGAAAAAAATGATAAATTGTATACAATTTATTTATATTTTTATTATGTGTATTTTTTAGCTTACAATTGTTCTAATATTACATGTGATAAAAGGGAGAATTTACTCTGTAGTATTACAAGCCATATCACAGAGAGAAGTCGGACACATATTGCCTGTACCAAGATTCATGGCAAAGAGATTGAATTTAACATCTTTTGGCAGGATGTCTGTATTTCTGGCTGGGAGTATTTTTATTATTTTTAATTTTAATTTAATTTTATTTTATACCCTTTTATGTTATTGTTTTATTTTATTATTTATTATTTTATTATTATTTATTGTTTTATTTTATTTATAATTTTCATTATTACTATTATTTTATATTTTATTTTTATTTAATATATAATAATAATAATATTCCTACAGTACTACCTAGGATTGAACTCCCCATCATTGGCTAACAAATTAGATTCATACTCTTATGGATGTGTTCTCAGAAATGACAGTAGCTTATTTCCCTTCCTTAATCTTTAAGCAGTATTTACTTTTTTTTTTTAATTTCTCCTCAGCAAGCATTTTTATGTTGTTTGGTGAAATGCTGTCAGTCTGTTTGTTAAGGAAGATCTTGTTTTAACGATAACAATTAACATTGCATTTAAGTTTTTGAAGATCAAAGTTGACTGGAAAGCAAGTAACCTGAAAGAGAGTTCCACAAGTGAGAAGTGCGAGAGAAGAAACTATTAGCATAGAACTTATGGTTATATCTAGACATTCCAACTGTAACATGATGAGACCTAGTTGCCAATCTAGTTCTGCACTTAAATACATAAAGTCTAGGTATCAAAGCAAGAAGCTCATCAGAACATAAGATATATAAAAGTAGGGACATTCAACCCCCCCCCAAATCACAATTCCAAGGTCATAACTCCAAAGGTCACAGATCAGTCATGTGAGCTCAACATCAGAAAATGCTGGGGACATAAATCAAAAGTGACAAAAATGCATATCACAACTTGTAACACACAATTACATTCTTCACTCACAGTGTGTCTTGCAATCCTGTGATCCAATGAAGTGTTTTTTTTTTTACAGTGAGGTTCACCCTGTTCAAGGCCCAGAGGACACTCAAGGTAGACTGTTACAGTAAAAGGCAGTTTATGTGGATAGGAAGGGAAGACAATGGTTAACCCTAGTCTTGAACAGGTTAAGATTGTAGTGATCAGGGAAACATCCTCTTGGGAGTTGGTTCCACAGAACAGTGGTTCACAGGAAGAAACTGTTTGAGTGAAACTTACTTCTCACCAATTAAATATGAAGGGAATGAGAGTGGTTTGCTGCAAGCGAGTGGCTTGGTGGGTGAAAGTTAGAATTAGTGAAACAAAAGAATGCAATTTGTCTGAGCATTTTTTGTGGAAGTATCCACATCCCACCTGTGAGAGAGAGTTTGGAAGGTGGAAAATAATTTGTCACCTACAAGGATGTGTAAACACTTTTGGACACTATTGAGACTGGTATGGTAAGAAAGGTTGTGACCGGTCAAAGCTGGTAGGCAAGTATAAACAATTCAAGCATATCTCAATGCCTACTATGTTCAGCGCAATCTTGATTCTAATTTTCTTTTTCAAAAGATAGCAAAGATAACATTTTCAAGGTTAGACTTGGTTTCCGCCTTTGTCAACCCTCCTGAACTAACATTCACAAGAGGACAACCTCTGGTGCTTCTTTTAGTGGGAAAATCACTGTCTCTTCTCCTGATGAGGTTTCTCCTAAGGAGTTGTCGGGCTCTGAAGTGCCTGTAGAGATTTCGTTAGACAGATGTCTGCTTCTAATATCTGTACCTCTAAGAGAGACTAATCTTTTGCTGTCTGAGAATGCACTCTTTATTTTCCTTCTTTCATTTTTCTTTCATTTCTAAATATTTTTTATTTTATTTGTATTTTGTTTTTGTTCTTCTTTATTGTTATCTGTTTTTTTTACTTATTTTTCTTTTTCTTTCATTTCTTTCATTTTATTTTTCCTTCATTTCTTTAATTTTATGAAATTCATTTTATTGTTATTTTCTTTTTTTATCTTTTTTGTTGTCTGTTTCCTTTTCTTCCTTTTAACTTTCCTTCATTTCCAAATATTTTTATTTTATTTTTCTTCCTTTTAGCTTTCCTTCATTTCCAAATATTTTAATTTTATTTTTCTTCCTTTTAACTTTCCTTCATTTCCAAATATTTTTATTTTATTTTTCTTCCTTTTAGCTTTCCTTCATTTCCAAATATTTTTATTTTATTTTTCTTCCTTTTAGCTTTCCTTCATTTCCAAATATTTTTATTTTATTTTTCTTCCTTTTAACTTTCCTTCATTTCCAAATATTTTTATTTTATTTTTCTTCCTTTTAACTTTCCTTCATTTCCAAATATTTTTATTTTATTTTTCTTCCTTTTAGCTTTCCTTCATTTCCAAATATTTTTATTTTATTTTTCTTCCTTTTAGCTTTCCTTCATTTCCAAATATTTTTATTTTATTTTCTTCCTTTTAAATTTTCCTTCATTTCCAAATATTTTTTATTTTATTTTTCTTCCTTTTAGCTTTCCTTCATTTCCAAATATTTTTATTTTATTTTTCTTCCTTTTAGCTTTCCTTCATTTCCAAATATTTTTATTTTATTTTTCTTCCTTTTAGCTTTCCTTCATTTCCAAATATTTTTATTTTATTTTTCTTCCTTTTTAAAAGTCCTTCATTTCCAAATATTTTTATTTTATTTTTCTTCCTTTTAGCTTTCCTTCATTTCCAAATATTTTTATTTTATTTTTCTTCCTTTTAGCTTTCCTTCATTTCCAAATATTTTTATTTTATTTTTTCTTCCTTTTAGCTTTCCTTCATTTCCAAATATTTTTATTTTATTTTTCTTCCTTTTAGCTTTCCTTCATTTCCAAATATTTTTTTTTATTTTTTCTTCCTTTTTAGCTTTCCTTCATTTCCAAATATTTTTTTTTTATTTTTCTTCCTTTTAGCTTTCCTTCATTTCCAAATATTTTTATTTTATTTTTCTTCCTTTTAGCTTTCCTTCATTTCCAAATATTTTTTATTTTATTTTTTCTTCCTTTTTTTCTTTTCTTCATTTCCAAATATTTTTTTTTTATTTTTCTTCCTTTTAACTTTCCTTCATTTCCAAATATTTTTATTTTATTTTTTTCCTTTTAGCTTTCCTTCATTTCCAAATATTTTTATTTTATTTTTCTTCCTTTTAGCTTTCCTTCATTTCCAAATATTTTTATTTTATTTTTCTTCCTTTTAGCTTTCCTTCATTTCCAAATATTTTTATTTTATTTTTCTTCCTTTTAGCTTTCCTTCATTTCCAAATATTTTTATTTTATTTTTCTTCCTTTTAAAATTTCCTTCATTTCCAAATATTTTTATTTTATTTTTCTTCCTTTTAGCTTTCCTTCATTTTTAAATATTTTATTTTATTTTCTTCCTTTTAGCTTTCCTTCATTTCCAAATATTTTTATTTTATTTTTCTTCCTTTTAGCTTTCCTTCATTTCCAAATATTTTTATTTTATTTTTCTTCCTTTTAGCTTTCCTTCATTTTCAACTTTTTCCCCTGTTTTATTTTTCCTTCATTTCTGAATTAGGTTTACATTTTCTTTTTATTGTTATTTTATTTGCTTCTTTTTCTTTGTTCTTTTTCTTCATTTCAAAATATTGCTTCATTTTATTTAAGTTTTCTTTCTTTTTGTTCATTATTTTTTTCAGTTTCTTTTCCTTCATTTTCCAAATATTCTTTCATTTTCATTTAAATCTTCTTTTGTCCTTCTTTATTTTTGTTTTATTTTTCCTTCTTTTTCTTCATTTTCCTTGCATTTTCTTTCTTTCTTTTCTTTTCTTCATTATTCAACATCTACTCCTTCACTCTCCCACACATTTCTCTCTTTGCAACCATCTATTTTTCTTCCATTTTTATTTTCTTAAATATCAATTTTGCATCTTCTTAACTGCAGACATAGTGACTTCATTTTCAAACTGTTCTTTTTTTTAACAGTCTGTGCTTCCAGGCAACAAGATAAAATTTTGGTCCAATTCATCTTCTACCAAGAACTACTTTAGAAATGTCTACAAGAATCTCACTTTGGAATTTGAAAAATTTTGGTACTGTACCAAGTTGTAGAATCATCAGTTTCTTTTGTCAATTTCTAAGTGTAGCATTCTTTAGCATAAGTTCTCATGTGTACTAGAGTACCCAATGGGAAAAGAATTTTACAATTATATAAAATTATATAGAACTATATAAATAATAATTAAATTAATTAATTAAAATAAAATAAAATAATAAAATTAAATGATGACAATGATGATGGTGGTGGTGGTGGTGATGATGATGCAAAAGAAAAAGATATGTGAAAATTATGGGAATTTTTTTCATGTTAGAAGAACATCTGCCAAAAAGCACTGAATAGATATCTAGAGTTACAATGTTTATTGGATATAACTCTACCTATATACTGAGCTGTTTTTTTTTTTTTTTTTTTTGGCAGACATTCTGCTAACTTCTCAAAATTTTCATATATCATCATCATCATCATCATCATCATCATCAAGAAAATTGCAATAAATATAAAATAATAAGATAAATATTAGATAAACAAAAAATACATAAATATTTAGTAATTTTCAATTTCAAGATAATTCAAATATGCCTAATATTTTAAACTATATAACTGCTAAATATTAATTAATAGTAATTAATTTAACTAAAAAAAATTAAATTAAATTAATTAGAGTCTGTCTATATTTTGTCTAGTTAGATCCAGTGACAGACCCAAAGAAGGTGAGTTCAATACCTGGTTAAGGCAGTGGAGAACTTTCAGAGGGAAAATTAGCAGGAGATAACTGATAACTGACATCCATCAAACATGGCAAAGGAACTATAACAGTCTTTAACCAGTGAACGAAATAAAGGGTTCAGTTCGACATTTCCAACCACCTGAAGAAGGTTGGAGCATACAACGGCCGAAACGTGACAAATATGGCGACAAAGATGAGGACAATAGTCCGACTAATGTAAATACTGTTAAATTAATTAATATTAATTAAATTTAAAGTTCACACATGTAGAGTAACCAAAGGGAATATAATTTTACAATTATACAGGGTGTGGTCTGAAACTGCACCCACACCTAATAATCAAGGGGTTTGCATTTGGGGGAATGAGGTGGCCAGATATGCAAAGGTGATATAGTCACAGAAATTGACTGACAGCCATGACTGAGTTCTCCTTCCTGTGTGGCATGATGCAGATTGCTGTTGCCTTTCAGAAGCCACCCTCTTGATCCAGGGCAGCACTACCTCCTCAAGGCACTTGATGTAGGCCTCTGTGTTGAGTCTGAGGCCCTCACCAACAAATTTTTAAAGGTTTTTAAGAACAATCAGAGTGAGTTTTCGAGCTTAAATGTTCATTTTCTTAAAAAACTTTTTTTGAAGTCTGCACTGTCATCAGTTTGACACCCAAACACTCTTAAATGTTCATATTGGAACTTCTGGTGCAAATACCAATCAGTACACCATGCCATTTCCAAATTTCTGGTGGAGTGAATAGTGTCATATATTTTTTTTTTATATAGAGATTCAATCCAACTGACTCTACTATACTGTGCATTTGAAAAACAAAAAAACAACGCATATGCACAAAATATAAATGGCGACAATTTACCCATCGCATGTCTTTGTGTGTGTGTGTGTGTGTATATGCAAACATACACAACAGACACACTTTCTCTCTCTCTCTAATACACATAATTATATATATATATATATATATATATATATATATATCTTTAATAAAAAAAATTTTTTTGTTTAATCCAAACGTTCTTTTTTATAGATATTTAGGTTACCAAAAATTTCTGTTTATAATAAATAGTATTAAATAACATTTACCATTTAAATTCATCCTTGCCTGGATAAAATGCTTCTTTTGTGAAATATTGTAGGCATTTAAACTATATATAAATAAATTAATATATTTTTAAAAATTATAGGATACAGGTTCGAATCCCTTTCAAAAACGAATATTTTCTATGAAAATTTATATATTCAGGCCGGTAAATGTTATTTAATACTGTTTATTAACAAATAGATATTTACTTAAATATTTTAATCATCTGTAAAAAAAAATTTTAAACATAAAAATTAGAAATTTAATAAATAAATTGTCGGACTTTGTCCATTTTTTAATATATATATGTATGTATGTATGCATAATTAACACAGGTGAAAGGTTTGTCACTTAACTGATTGATGTTACCTAAAGCATGCCATCTCCAGAGTTTTATAGATGGACACTCTTGGAATCAATCTGTCCACCGTCAAAGAGCATCAGCAATTGACTGCTTATACACCTAAATTTTTCTTTTTTATATGCACTCTTCATTGGTGCAAGATCTTTTTTCCATAGTGTATGTGTGTGCTCATGTACGTGCACCCATATAAATATATATATATATATATATATATATATATATATATATATATATATATATATATATACACACTGTTTTACTTTTATATATGCAGATGTTTTTTTTCTACTGAGAATTCCAAATAAAAAAAATAACAATAGAAACGAATATGAATTTGTCACAAGACACAACTTTATTGGTAAAACACAGAACAAAGCTGAGCACCAAGTTAGCCAGCATTCAAAACAGATTTCTTCTTCTTCCTTGATTGGTGTGTCAAACGTGTTTGCATTGCAAAAACCAATTCAAAGCATCGTTGTCATATGAATAAGAGAGTGAATTGATGTTTCTTTTAACTGACACAGCAAAAGATTACATTTTCTGAGCCGTCTTGAATCCCAGTGAAGAAATCGGATCCATTTCTTTTTTTTCATGTTGCCTCAAAGAGGCATTGGTTCTCGGCTGAATGTGTTCATTAGTGGTCTGATCAAAAGACTTGCCTCAATCTCTTTGATACTTGCAAAAACCCAGCATTGAACAAGTGTGTGTGAGTGTGAAAATGATAAACAAAGGAAAATTTTTTTTTCAATAATTTTTATTTG
The DNA here is from genome assembly GCA_903632075.3 of Acanthosepion pharaonis. Lineage (NCBI taxonomy): Eukaryota > Metazoa > Mollusca > Cephalopoda > Sepiida > Sepiidae > Acanthosepion > Acanthosepion pharaonis. The sequence continues at coordinate 485,770 of CAHIKZ030001617.1, read as the reverse complement.
CATATATATATATATATATATATATATATATATATATATATATATATATAAATTTAAAGCCACAAATCCAGACAGACATTCCAAAAGACATTCAGGACCGATGAAGATTGGCATTGTTATGCCGATCTGAAATAGACTATACCTACATGAGGTAATTTTGAATTTTTGATGTAAAAAATATATATGCTCTGTTATAATAAATACATTGAGCTCTCTGTGGATCAGTTATAATATTTAATATACCAAATAGATTTATTACCTATAATATATATATATATATATATATATATATATATATATATATATTTTAAATCTAATAATGCTCAAAAAACATGATAGTAGTCATGGCTCTGGGGGCACAATACTATGGTTATATAGAAAATCAAATTGAGTTCCACCATTTAATATGTGATGAGATGAAAAAAATATTTGCTACCTCTTTAAACACTGAGGACCATTGGAACAGTTGGTATACATTTGAATGATAACATAACTGTCAGAGTTTCAAATTCTCATGAGTAATACATATTTGATGATTTCAAAAATGAAACAATCGTCTAGTTTTTTTGCATTCTGTTGAGGTTTCTTTTGGTTTTTGAATTATTAATTATATATATATATATATATAAAAATACCTGAAAACTATATATATATATATATATATATATATATATATATATATATATATATGCATTTATCTTTTCATTCATATACACGTTTCATTAAATAATATAGACAAGTGTTGTCTATTTATTTTATGTAAATTTTTTCAAACGTCTGATAAGTTTAATAACATTATCATTGAACGAAGAAAGAAATTCACAATATTGATCCATATTTTTTTTAATATAATCTAAAAATTTATTATTACATAAGCCATTATCAAAGATGTCAAACAACGGCATACAAAGTAATATACGGACAATTCACTCTCATGATAGTCTGTCATTCATTAGATGCGATGATTTTTAAACTCGTCTTATATGCAAATAAGTTTATCGTTGCTTAGAAATCATCTATGTAAACAATGACAGACTATCATCACTGTCTTGTCCGTATATTGTTTAATATGTTGTAATTGACATCTTTGATAATGGCTTATGTAAGCCAAAAGATTAGATTATATTAAAAAATATGGATCAATATTGTGAATTTCTTTCTTCGTTCAACGATAATGTTATTAAACTTATCAGATGTTACGAAAAAATTTACATAAAATAAATAGACAACACTTGTCTATATTATTTAATGAAACGTGTATAAATATATATATATATATATATATATATATATATATATATATATATATATATATATATATATATATATATATATATATTTATATAAGGTTTTAAATGACATACATATATATATATATATATATATATATATATATATATATATTTTTCAAAATATATATATATATATATATATATATATATATATATATATATATATATATATATAGAATATATAAAAAACTAGAAATTTTGACTTTTTTTTATTTTGTCCAATTTGTTATTCAAAACTATATATATTCTTGTAAAAGGATTCATATTTCAAAAATACTTATTATTTAAAGTGATTTTAAAAAAAAAAAAAAAAAACAAACAAAAAATATTTCATTTATATATATATATATTTATATATATATATATATATATATATATATATATATAAAATATCCTATCTAGAAAAATGAATATTAATATTAAATTACTTTTTTTCCTTTGTTGGAAGAAAAATATTTAAAATATTCAGTTTATGTTATGTCTTTTACAAAGAAATTTTTTTAAATTAAATTTTCTGTCTAATTTGAAAAAAAATATAAATGAAAAAAATATATATGAACCAATGGAAAGGAAATCTTAGAGATAAACGCGAATTCTTTTTGAACATTTATTTTTGTTGTTTGCATTTCAAATTTTTTTTTAAACCAACAGTTGTGAGGGCTGCAATTTTTTTTTTCCTTACCTGGATTTTTTTTGCTTTTTTTCCTTTTAAAAAAAATTAATGATGGGTTTATATATAAAAAAATTTATTATGGATGGACTATAGATAATTTTGCATTTTTAAAAATTATTTATATTTTATAAACAAAAGACCGAAAAAATTTTATTTATCTTAAAAAATTAAATTTTTTTATTTTTTATATATATAAATAAAAATTGTTTATAAAAAAAAAAAATTTTTTTTTATTTTGATAAAATGCTTATATATAATTTCTTTGACATTTCAATATATTGATTTTTTTAACAGTTTTTATATATTCAATATCAATCAAATTAAATCTATATTATATGAATAAATTTCTTGTTCTTGTCTTTTTTTTTTTTTAAGTTTCAATGAAAAAATGTTTTTATTTGGTAGAATGAAATATTTAAATTTAAAAATATATTTAAATTTTTTGTATTTTAACAGATTTTTATTAAATTTTTTGAAAATTTTATTGAAATTTTTTTTTTCAAAGTTTTTAAATTCCAAATGTATTTTTTTCAAATGAAACAAATTGGAAGAAATTTTCAATCAAACCTGATTTCCCAATTTCAATTATAGAAAAAAATACAATTATATATATAATTTTTAAATATATTGATGAATTTAAATTTTTTTTTTTTTAAAAAAAGAAAAAGAAAAATTTAATTTAATCCAAATTGTAAAAATTTTTTCATCTTTATATATATTTTAAAATTATAAACACATAAATTTCATTTTTTCAAATAAATTTTTTTTAAATTTAGACAACATGAAAAAAAAATTTTTTGAAATAATTTCTGGAATTTAAACAAGATACGTTATTTTTCCTTTTATATTTTAGTTAAAATTTTTTATCTCCTCAAAAATGAAGAAGAGATTATTTTGATTACATTAAAATATTGTTTAAAAAAATAATTTTTAATATTAGAAAAATTTTACTAAAAAAATAAAGGTTCAGTTAAACATTTTAAAACCTATAATCAATTTGACAATTCTGATTTTAAAATATTTTTGAAAATGTATTTTATAAATTGAATATAAATAAAACACTATTCCATTGAATAAATTTTTTTAAAAAAAAAAACAAATGAAAATGAAAAAAAAAATTTATTTCATATAAAAAATTTATAAATAATGGGAAAATGACTTAAGCTAGAAATGCCAAAAAATGGATTTAATTTATTGAAAATAAAATGCAGATTCTTCTTTGAATTTATAAAATATTTAAATATTAAAAAAAGTTGATTTAAAGATGTGTTTCAATATTCAAAATTTTGGATGAATAAATAATTATAAATGTCATTAAATTTTTATTTATCTATATATTTAATATATTATATTTTTTAAAACTTTATTAATGAAATCTTCAAAATTAATATAATTTAAATTATATTCTGGTTTTAAAATAACAATTTAAAAAAGATTTAAAAAAAAATAAAATGAAAAAATTATTGAATTTTGGATAGAAAAATCAAATTTAAATATCTCGTAAATAATAAGTTCAAATTCATTGATTCCATTACATTATAGGAATTTTATTACCTTCAATAATAAAATTTTTAATTTTTAAAGAATGGGTAAAAATTTTATTGGGTTTTTATAGTCTTGGAAAATTTGAATGTTTTTTTAAAAAAAAATTTTGAAAGATAATTTTTTTTATTTAATTTTTTATTTATTTTATATTCATTTATATCCAAAAAATTATAAAATATTTTAATAAAATGTTAAATTCTTTAAAATGAAAAAATTTCCAAACTTTATAATTTAAAAAATTGTTTTAAAATCAATTTTTTTTTTCAAAATTTTTATTTTTTTTTTTTTTTTTGATGTTTTTTTTTAATGTTAAAAATATAAAATATTTCAAATCTTTCATTTTTATTTTTTAAAAATCAAATATAAAAGTTCATTTTTACAATAAGAAAAATAATTTATTGAACATTTAAAATTTTTTTTCTTTAAATATTTCAATTTTTTTTAATAAATTTTTTTTAAAAAATATTTGACTTATTTTCTTGATCTTTTCAATGATTTTTTTCAGGTATCCCAGACATTTAAAAACATATATTTTTCAAATATGCAAATAAAGGTTTTATAAATAATTTTTTTAATTATTTTTAAAAATATTATTTAATTTTCATTTTTGAAATGGTTTGATTTTTGAAAATTTATTTGAAATCAAAAATAACTTAAACATTATATTTTTTATATGTCCAAATGAATATAAAATTGTCTTTGATTTTTTAATATGTTTCTTAAATTTTTTTATTTTTTTTATATATATTTAATCAGAAATTTGGAATCATTTTTAATTTTAAATTTTTTGATATAAAAATAATCATGAAATTTTTTTAATAGATCATGAAGGGATTTATTAGATTTCCAAATTTTTTACAAATATTGTATATTAAAGAAGAAAAAAAAATAACATTACAAAAACCACTTTTTTTGTATCTTTTTAAATTTCCCTTAAAATGGATTTAAACTTCTTTTTAAAACACACACATTTCAAAAAACAATGATATCAGGAAAATAAATAATTGTGAGTTTGGAAAAATAAATTGATCAATTTGATTTTTATTTATTTATAAAAATTTAAAAATTTCATAAAAATCATAAAAAAAATTAAAAAAATTATATTTTTCATTTTAATAAATGAATTTGAAAATTTTTTTTCATTTTTTATTTAGGGTTTTATTTTATGAATTAATTTTTATGAAAATAAAAAATATAAAAATTTTAAAATTATTGTTTATAAAAAAAAATTATATTTGAATGTTTGCATTTTCAATTTTTTTTATTATTTATTTTATGTAAATATTTTATTTTTAAAATTTTATGATTTTGTGTAAAAAATAATTATTATTTATATTATTTTGTAAATATATAATCTATATATTTATAATTAAATTTATATATATTGCAATATATAATATAATTTAAAATAAAAAAAAATATATAATAATATATATAAAATATATTGTATTTGTGTGTGTGTTTTGTGATTTTTTTTTATATATATATTTATATATATATATAAATATATATATTTTATTTATATATATATATATTGCTAAATATTATTTTTATAAATTTTATCTCCAATTTTTAAATATTTAAAAAAATTCTTATAAAGTCAATAAATATTAAGCTCTTTAAATTATTGATATTTCCCCAAATTTTTTATATATATATATATATATATATATATATATATATATTTAAATTTAAAAAATTTTTATAAAAATAATAAAATTTACAAATATAATATATATATATTATATATATATATTATCCATAAAAATTTTGGTCATTGTATATATATAAATAATATATATATTCAATATTTATATTATTTAAAATTTAATGAATTTTAAATATAATATATTATATATATATATATATATATATACATATTGTTATATATATTTTTTTGAAAATAAATATATATATATATATATTGCTATATATATATATATTTTATTTATATTTCACAATTTAATTTTTCAAAATATATAAATATATATATATATATATTTATATAATATACAATTTTTAAACTTTATTTTGATATTTTTATTTTTGTTTAAGAATTCCTGTATGTGAAATCCAATAAAAATTTTATTTCAAATTTGATTTAATTTAATTTTAATATAAAAATTATATTTCAGAGCTTTTAATCTTTTCTAATTTCTTTTTGCAAAATTCATCAATTAAGATATATTTTTTAAATTTTATGTATTATTATATATATATATATATATTCATTTTAAACAAATTATGAAAAATTTATTTTTTATAAAAAACAAAATTTTATAAAATTATATATATATTTTTATTATATATATAATATATAATTCATATATATATATATATTTTATATACATTGATAATGGGTAAATTGTAAATTTTATATTTTTTATTTTTATGCATGTTTTTTTGTTTTTTTTTTTGTCAACTGCACAGTATAGTAGGGTCAGTTGGGCACCATCTGTGAGAAAAAAAAAAACCATGACACAATTCATTCTGCCAGAAATTTGGAAATAGCATGCTGTACTGCTTGGCATTCATATATAAAGCTCCAATATGAACATTTCAGAGTGTTTGGGTGTCAATCTGAGGACAGTGCAGAGGATTCAGAAAGAGTTGGATGAGTCTAATGGTGATTACAAAAAGGTGTTTGGCTCAAAAAACTCACTAGTTGTTCTGATAAGAAAAGAACTCCATTCATTTTTGGTGAGGGCCTCAGACTCAACATGGAGGCCTACATCAAGTGCCTTGAGGAGGTAGTGCTGCCCTGGGTCAAGAGGGTGGCTGCTGGAAGACCTTATGTCTTGCAACCAGACTCTGCACTATGCCACACAAGCAGAAGAACCCAGCCATGGCTGTCAGACAATTTCTGCAACCACATCACTCCTTACATCTAGCCACCTAACTCCCCAGACTGCAACCCCCTTGATTATTATGTGTGGGGCACAGTTGAGCAAGAGACCAACAAAACTCTTTGTAAGACCAAAGATGAACTGAAGGCAAGGATTATGGCAGCATTCACCAACTTAAACAAGGAGACCGTCCAGAAGAGTTGCAGGAGATTCCAAAGTCGTCTGGAGGCCGTAGTTGAAGCCAATTACGATTTTATTGAATAAATGTATACTTTAGTATTTCAAGATATTTTTGTGTTATTTTGGTAAATATATCTGTTAAAATGAGATGCCAGTGTTATTTTCATTTTTTGCATAATTTAGATGACAATTTATCCATCGCACCCATATTGTTGCATATATATATAATAGGCTATATATACATATTTTATATAATTTTTTGTATGTAAAAATATATATATATATATATATATTTAGGCAGAATATATTCATTCAAGCATGTTTCATTAAATAATATATATAACTGGCCTGAATATTGTCTTCAAGCATGAAACAAAACATTTTCTCAATTGGTTTTTTTCTCAGTGTCCACTTTTATATTTAATATAGCATACATTATAACTATATTTTTAATTATTTTTCAATTATATATATATATATATATATATATATATATATATATTATGAAATGGAAAAAGGCAATGTATAAAACATAAAAATGTCTTAAATATATATATATATAAAAAGTCAATATGTGCCATGTGTGATACATTATAAAGGCATCATGTATCTTTCTATACATGACTGACGAGGCAGATTTTTTCCTTTTTGTTGCCATTTCTTTCTGCAAAGATTTTTTTTTTATTCCAAGACTATAGAACCCAGTCTGTCAATATTTACTTTTAGCTGGGATAGAAGGAGGAGGAGAAAAAAATAAAGTGACAATTTCTGTTTTATTTATTTGACTGCAATATTCAGGTAATTTGTGTTTTAAATATAAGTTAACTAATTATATATATTTATTAATATGCATTTGAGGATGTTTTTTTGCTTAATTATAATTGTTTTATTTTATAGATGGTTTTTTTATTTCTAAAGTATTTTGCTTCAAAATTTTCAAAATTTTCCTTTTTAATATTTAATTTATCTAGTATTTTGGTATTGTTTGTTTGAAGCTTATAATGTTACTATGAACCTTATGCTTTAATTAATGTGTTGTCTTTATTTTTCTGGTCTGATAGGTGGCAAATATTCTTTCAACAGTGTGGTTGTTTTATATCCTATGTTGAAACAGTTTGTGTTTTTTATTTAAGAGAAACAATTCTGATTTAAACAAAATACATTCATACACAATGTTTGTCTTAAATATTTTTTGGAAAAATCCATATACTTTTATTTAAAAAAAAACATCCTCAGATGTATATCAATAAAAAAAAAAAGAAAAAAAAGATAAAAATAAAAACACAAATTTTCATTTTTCTTGCCTATATTACAACACTCTTTGCCTACGCCACAACACTCACCATTTGTCTCTACCTACCCTGATGATGATTTACAAAAGTTGAAAGCTTGGATAATATTTCTTGAACTTTGAACAATTTCTAATAAAATTTTCTTCTTGTCTGAGAGGGATCATTTGTAATTGGGAAAAGTTGATCAGTAAGATAATCAAAACAAAATGTCTGTTGTCTTTAATAATATTTATGAAAAAGAAAATGCTGCCTAAATATACATAATATATATATATATATATATATATATATATATATATATATATATATATATATATATAGGGAGGTTTGGTGGATCTTTCCTCCATAGTGGCTTGGAATTTTCCAATCAAAGAGCCAAAACCAAATTATGATTTCTTCTCCTTCAACTATGGTTACATAGCAGGACAGACTGGGTTCTATAGAATTGGATACCAACTGGTCTAGGAGAAGGATTTTTTTGGGACCTTGTGGCACATGGTGCACTTCATTAAATCTTTGCTCTTTAAAAAGAAAATTTTTGGTTTTGCACAAAACCTTCAACACTATAATCAAATCATTTGTTAAGGTTTGCTGGCTGTTCTTTCCTAGGAACTTAGTTGCCTGACCTTTATGACATATATATATATATATATATATATATATATATAATATATATATATATATATATATATCACATTATTTTTTCTCAACAATTTTTTCCTATTATTTGTATATATTGTTCAATTGAGCTTCTTTCAAAATTTATAAAAGTTTAATATTTTTTATTAAAAATCTTTTTATTGAAATCCTTATAGATTTTATATTATCTATCTATCTATCTATATATATATATATATATATATATATATATATATATATATATATATATATATATATAAATTAAATGATTAAAATATACATATAGGTTGATATATAGAATAAAAAAAAAAAAAATATACAAAAGCTTCAATAATTATAAATGTATAAAATTTAACTCTAGAAATGCAGTAAATTGCTGATATCCCCTGAATTTTTAAACACCAAAAATGCCTATCAAATTTGGAGTTTGGATGCTGAAGGTTTCAAAAAGCTATGTCACAAAATTTTACTCATAAATAATCCTATATATATATATAAAAAAATATATATACACACAAACACACACACATACATACATATATATATATATATATATATATATATATATATATATATATATATATATATATATATATATATATATAAATATATATATAAAAAATGGAAAAGAGTGGTTAAATATTCAAAAAAAAATATGAAACCCATGTTAAAATCTCACCATGGTTGAATTGTCAGTAAGGCTATTTTCCGATGTTAAAAAGACTGGAAAGAGGTCAATCCCAGCATTTTTTGACCTTTGGGAAAGTGTCCTGAAAATCATATCACAGGTTGTTTTTTGCCTTGAGTTTTTGATGAAATTGATAGATAAAACTTTGTTGTGGCAATAGTTATGCTAAAAAAAAAAACAAGTCATTGTGGATGAGGGATTGAAGATTGATTGACCTTGTTCAAATTGTTGATCACACTAGATTTTACACTATTTCCCAGAAAATGTAACTAAGTTCTGCTCAGCAAATTGAAAGATTTTTAAGCATTATATGATGAAATATAATTGAGCAAACAAAATGTCCCTGAGCAAGCGTCTTTATAACATTGTCTAGCTACCCTAGTAGATGTTTATATCAAATTCAAGCTATTTATTATTAAATAAAATAAATTATTATTATTATTATTATTATATATATACATGTATATAAATAAATATATATATATATATATATATATATATATATAAAGTTTACATGGGTTGTTGCACTAATCAAATTTTCTTATTTTCCTGGAAAATCAACATTTGAAAGTCTGGGTTTAAGAACAGAAAAATATCTTGAGGAATTTAAAATTGTATCAAATTTTTTTTCAACTTAAAGACATAGTGAAACTTGAAACATAGGTTCCTGTATATGATCAGCAAAGTTAAGCAACATCAACCCTGGTCAGTACCTAGAAGGGTGACCACTTGGGTATAATTGGTGATGTAAGCTTGATGCAATGGATAATGATTCATAATTGCTAATCCGAGATCCGAGTTATGCACAAATACCCTTGGGAAAGGTATTTCTCCACCTCTTCTGCCCCAGCAATAGTTTAATTAGTAAAAATTTTATCACCAGATCATTATTATCTCCTCCCCCAACAAAATTCTTTCAATCTAAAAATATTTTCTGGCTTTAAATAACCTACAAAGGGTTGATAAGCCATAGATAGAAAAGAAACCAATCAATCAATCAAATACTGATTAGGTACACAGTCATGTCTTTTAGATTTATTTCCATTCTCTGGAATATCAATGTATAGAAACTAAGGTGGCCACAAAGTGAGGGATCGGTTTATATACTAACTGTAATATAGAATTGATCCCCCACTTTATATCCACATTATAATTTCTTGTATGTTTATCAATTCTCCCCACCCAACTATAGGTTAATTAGTAAAACTAGTATCATTATTATCTCCCCACCCAACTATAGGTTAATTAGTAAAACTAGTATCATTATTATCTCCCCACCCAACTATAAGTTAATTAGTAAAACTAGTATCATTATTATCTCCCATGGTTTATATTTTAATTAGTAAAACTAGTATCATTATTATCTCCCCACCCAACTATATGTTAATTAGTAAAACTAGTATCATTATTATCTCCCACCCAACTATAAAATAATTATTCCACTAGTATCATTATTATCTCCCCACCCAACTATAAGTTAATTAGTAAAACTAGTATCATTATTATCTCCCCACCCAACTATAGGTTAATTAGTAAAACTAGTATCATTATTATCTCCCCACCCAACTATAGGTTAATTAGTAAAACTAGTATCATTATTATCTCCCCAGAATAGACATTCTTACAATATGAAAATATTTTCTGGTTTTAAATAACCTGCAAGGGGTTGATAAGCCATAAAAAAAGAATCAATCAATCAAATTTGCTACTTAGGTTAGATACATGAATCAGAATTGAACTCTCTAGTTTAGCAATGGTCTGAGAGCTTTATCAAAAGTTGTACTGAAGAATGCTATTTACTAGGCTTAGTCTGAAAAAAAAGAATAAATTGGTAAAATTCAATTTACAAAATTGGTAATGGTCTTAGATTATCTCTTTTATTAAAGTCCGCTGTTTACTTTTGATCAATGGAGAGAGAGTGAATAGATTGGTAGAAGTGACCATTAACACTGATCTCTATATTACATCGATCCACCTTAAGAAAAAGAGAATTTATGTAAGAATGCTTTTTGTTGAAGGTTTGTGAAATGTGAAATGCACTTACTTGAGATCCTTTGGGGTGAGAGCTTGTACAGCAAGTCTGTCAAACATATACTGCAGGGGTGGGTCTAATGTGTGGGACTCATCTGTCAGGGCGATGTTGCCATGGCTGAGTAATTCATGAGGGAAGCCAACATCATACATGATTTGTTGATTCTGTTCAGTGTGCCTGATGGACTTGAGAATTTCTGCTGTGCACACCTGAAGGTCGAGGACAAGCTGAAAGGCCACAGGAAACGTTATTTAAAAATCTGATTTTCAGAAGAATATTTAATGACAGACATAATAGCCTTATTCTATCAGTAATTTTATCATCTTTCTCTTCTTCTTTATGTAGGTTGTTCCTTCAAGACATAGGTTATCATGGCTCTCCACATTTTCCTGTCCTTTGAAGGTCTTAATAAACTTTGTCTTTTTATTATTTCTCCTAAACCTTGTTCCACCATCCATTTACACAAACTCACTAAGTAGGTTATTCATTGTTTTCCTCTGTTCCTCTTTCTTTCAATCTGTCCTGTGAGTATCAAATTTTCCAAGCCTGCTTTCCTTATTATGTGCCCTATAAATTTCAACTAACTCTTCCTATTAAGTATAAGTTTCTTTTTTGTTTCCATTTTCTTTAAAACTTTGTCATTGCTCACATGTGCAGTCCATGGTATTCTCAGCATCCTTCTGTAGAATAAGTTGTTTCAAGTTTCTTCTTCATCTTTAAGGAGATTGTCTAGCATTCACTGCTATATAGGAAGACTGATAGTTTAGTACTTTTTTCTTTGTTATTAATGAAATATTTCTCTTTCTTAGAGACGGATATGCAATGTGATTGGCCCTGATCTGGCATCTTGTCTACAGTTGCTCTCTCACAGATGTACTGGCACCTCCCTCTGTCTTTTCTACAAATATTTTCATGGTAACTGCTCTGACAAGCTACTTTCACTAGTTCCCAGAATGCATGAATTTAAATATGCTACTAGGCTGGCATCTTGGTCCCACCTTTTCATTTCACTGTGGAAACGGTTAAATGTAGCCATCTATTCTACTCCAACAGCTTCATGTCTTGCACTTCTCGCCTGTGGAATTCCCTTCCTATTACTTGCCTCCCTGATAGCTATAATCTCCAACTATTCAAATGTAACGTCAATTGACATCTCCAGATGCCTTGATCTATTCCTGACCTTCTCTTCATCCTTTTCACTATCATACCTCTCTCTCTCTCTCTCTCTCTCTCTGTATATATATATATATATATATATACAAATTGGCATCTTGGTCCCACCCTTTCACTGTCTAAACGGTTAAATGTAGCCGTCTCTTCTACTCCAATAGCTTCATGTCTTGCACCTTCCGTCTGTGAAATTCCCTTCCTATTACTTGTTTCCCTGATAGCTATAATCTCCAACTATTCAAATGTAATGTCAATTGACATCTCTAGATGCCTTGATCTATTCCCTGTCCTTCTCTTCATCCTTTCCTCTATCATACCTCTCTGTCTCTCTCTCTGTCTCTCTCTCTCTCTCTCTCTCTCTCTATATATATATATATATATATATATATATATATATATACGGCATAATTGCATATTAAGATTTTTGTTTGTTTTTTCTGTATATTTTACTTCATGTACATATATATATATATATATATATACACACACAAATTTCAGTGTCATACTTTCCATTCTCTGTTAAAATATGTCCCAGATGTTTAATTTTATGTGCTTGATTGATTTTAGTGTCTCTGATTTGTAATTTGTATTTTGGGTTCATCATTTTGTTGCCCAGTGATTATTGACCCCTCATACTTACACCGATTGACAGGAAGTACTTTCTTTGAGATATTGGTCCAGCAAGTCTACTGTCTATTTTTGATTAATGCCAGTTTGCACATAGGTTATCAGAACTTTCCATTGCCACTTCCCAGTATACAGCAATGACCTACTTTGAGAAAAAAAGGGGAATTATGTGAGAATGTCTTTTGTTGACTTCATCTCTGTCTTTAATATAATTGCCCAGAGGAGACTGGTTACAAAGCTCAAACCACTAGGACTATCTAAATCTGTCTGCTGTTTGGTTAAGGACATGCTGACAAATTGTCAACAAATTGTCGACAAACTGTCATTATATGCCCTCATTTCTCCCCCATTCTCATGCTCAGCCACCAGTGTGCCACTTGGAGCGGTATTAAACTCTCTCTTGTAAACCATCTATACCCTATTGATCCTACAAATGCAAGTCATACTACTGTGATTGGACTTGTGATTGGTGACTAGTGGAAGTGATAAGACAGACTACAGGAATGAAATAAAAAGATTGGCTACATGGAACTTGAAGAACGACCTTGGTTTAAACACTTTAAAGACAAAGGAACTTCTGGTGGACTTTGGTTATTGAGGGGGGGGATAAAATGAACTTTCTGAGCATGTGCATTGCAGTGGATCATTTTGGGACAGATACTGCTGGAATAGTCAAAACAGTGGGGATTTTACAAATTTCTTCATTTTCATTTTACTAACTTTGCTCTTGCAGCCATTTCTCTTCTTTTTTTTCTTTTTCTTACTACTTTACTCTCCCATATCATCCAATTTCTTCCATCTAATCCCGCCAGCTGAGTGCTAAGAAATAGGAAAATGTCGCTAGAAAGAATGAAAAGAGTACTAAACAGTCATGGAATATCTGTCCCCCTGGCAATTAGTGCTAGATGATCTCCTCAAATCTGAATAGGAGATGTGAAGCAACAGAAATGTAGTTTTACAGAAGGATGCTGAGGATATCGTGGACCTAACATGTAAGTAACGACGAGGTTTGGCAGCAAATGGAAACAAAATGGAAACTAATAATTAACAGCAGGAAGAGACATTGGACTTTGGTTATTGGGGGGGGGGGATAAAAATGAACTTTCTAGTCATGTGCATCACAGTGGATCATTTTGGGACAGTCAATACCATTGCATTAGTCAAAAAAAATGCAGCATTGACTGTATTTACTCAGACTTCTCAGAAGAAATAAATCACAGCAGCAGACAAGAGAGTCCTCCAGATTATAGAAGTTGCCCAGAAAATAATTGGCTACTTGCTGCCAGTCTTGGAGGACATTTCTAATTTTCATTGTTGCAGCAGGGCATAAAACATAAAGAAACAATTTACGAAGGAAGCTGCTGAAGACATTCTACTGCTGCTCTGTTGAGTGTGGGCTGGCGTACAGTATCATTACTAACATACCTGGGGTGGCTCAATGGGGGAAGGAGTGGCTTGTAAAATTTGGTAAGATGTCCAAAATCAAACTAGTAATGTTCTATCATCCCAGAGAAGACCCTGAACTTCACCTATCATGATGGATGACTGTTCTTTCAATGAGGCTCCTTGTCTTGAACATCAAGCTCACCACAGAACTCACATGAAATATGAGCAAGATGATCTATTGCTAAAGATGTTGGGAAAATAGTCAGTTCATTGTTCCGCTTCCATAAGTATCTGATTCCTCCTGCTATGCTCTATTATTACAAGAGCCAGATTGGATAAAAAAGGAAGTATGGCTGCCATATTCCTCAGTTGCCTGCCTTGATATAGTTCAAAAACATCTATGAGAGCTTGAGGGTGATGAGTTATTTTCCACCCTACAAAACACTTTTCCACAGACCAAAATGTTGAAAGCCTCTCGCTATTCTATCTCTATTTCCATGTCAAGTGGGTCTGACGAGCTACATTCCTTAGTCCATCCGGCCCTGATCATTGGAGCTGGGATAAGTCATGCTGCGTACACAAGTATGTACTACTCTCATTATCTTCATATTACATTAGTAAGGAGGAGGCTTCGACAGTTTCTTCCCCAAAGCTGCTGCTTTGTGAATTGACACCAGAGAGTAAGTTTTCCTGATCACTACAATCTTGACCTCTTCAAGTCTACTTCTTGACTTTTTATGCATTTATACATCACCACACAGTAACCATCTACCCTGAGTGGCTCTTGAGCTTTTTATTAGTTGAACATTAGAATAAAAAAAAATTTACACATGAGTTTAAATGCACTTTCCTATGTATATTCAAATAGCTATCAACGTATACATATGTATGCATGAGAACATTTTGGGTGAGGCATATTAGGGTACTTATATATATATATATATATATATATATATATATATATATTTATATATATATATATATATATATATATATATATATATATATATATATATATATATATATATATATATATATATATATATATATACACACACATACATATATATATATATATATATACACACATACATATATATATATATATATATGAAGAAATATATGTTTATGGTGTGCTATATTTATGGGATAAACTGCTCAATATCAGAGATAGATATGTAAATATAAAATAACATTGAAGTCAACACTCCAGATGACAGGCTGTTTCATGCTGACAATGCATCTAGCATGAAACAGCCTGCCGCCTCTGAGTGTTGACTTCAATGTTCACTTTTATATTTGTGTGTATGTATATATATATATATATATGTGTGTGTGTGTCTGTATATATATATATATATATATATATATATATATATATGATGAATGTCTCGGGCATGCTCTGATCAAGCATGATCTTCGAAGTGGCACTCACTCAGCTTTGCGAACTAATATTCAGTCTTGGAAATGTGGTGTGTGTGAACTGATGCTGTTATCAAGAGCAGATTATATAAACCATGTGAAAGGTCATCACAACAACCCAAAGCTAACCAAATATGTTAACTTGCCTCATCATCCTGCTGACAATATGTGTGTTGTTTGCAACAAGGTTTGCAGGTCATCGTCTGAACTGAGGAACCATTATTGTGGTGCACCGGAGAGTTGTAGGAGGCATGCAAATCCTACAAAACTCAGTTGAAAATACAGGGTTTATCTGTCATATATGCCTGATACCTATAAAATGGAATGCTGGTCTCAACAGTCATCTTAGGGGCCATAGACACCGAAACAAGCCGGAGGCTGTCACAATAGATGCAAGGGGTGAGGTGGTGGCTTTCATCCGACTAAGATGTGACAATCACCATAGATGAAAATGTACTGATTGATTATATATGCAATTATTGATGGTATGAAATGTGACAAAATATTCAGCAAAAAAAAAAAAAAAAAACATTTTTAATATTCAACAAAAATATCCAATAATAATATTTTAAAAAATGCATTATATTGTGCATGGAAATATTTTTGAAAAAAATTTTTAATGATTTTTTTTATTTATTTTTATTTTTTGGTCATTTTCCTTTTTTTTCCAGTTTAAAATTTTGCTTCCAACTTCTCCTATGTTGATTGCTAATTCATGGATAGGAAACATTTTTCAGTAATTTAAGGTAATGTCAGCAATCATATCACCAGACTGCATATCATGCTGATGCCATCATTTTTAGGAGAAAAAATCTATAACACTCAAGCCTAACACCAAGAAAAATATAATGTAAAAATATCTAATAGATAGTGAACTCGCACATCGATCTTTCAACATATGAGGGCCCAGCAGTTCAATTTTCTTTCCTCTTTTTTTCAAAAACTGAACAACCAGACTAACCACACAAATGATTCAGTTATAGTGGGAAAGGTTTGTGTAGGACCAGCCACACTTTTCAGAAGAATTGATAACGGACAAATAGTGCATACTGTGGCAAATATCTAGTAACAGCTTCCATGAATTTTAAATTCAGTGTTTTCATTCTCCTTGACTGGTTACCAACAAAAACTATAGGGCCCAGTCTACTCTGCTATTTAACCCTTAGCAGGAGGGAGGAAGATGGAAATATATCTTTCATAAGAGAATTTTTGTGTAAGTGAATGTAATGAACTCAACTGGAATTTCATTATATATATATATATATATATATATATATGCTTTCTCCAATAGGAATCAAAACATTGAGCACATTGTGGCCTAGTTCGCAGTTAACAGTGTTAAAAGTTGGCTTTTTCTTTTTTATTATTAGGGCTTCCATTATTTTTAATCTTTTTTTAATCTTTTTTACAGTATATATATATATATATATATATATATACACTGAGGACAACACTAAGTGGCAACAGCTTCATGTGTGTACACTATATATCACAAATAGATATATGTAAATCTATGACATGGTAGGAAAAAGTTTTGTGTAATGCATTTTGCTCTTTATGAGTTCATCGCACTAAATTGATGTTTACACTGATGCAACTATACATGCAAACAAAGGAGAGGTTTCTTGCGTGTCTACGATCTACAATCATCAAAGATTTAAATGAAATAACAATCAACTTTCTGTCTTCCTGGATCATGTTCTTTTATTACCTTTTCTCTTCATTTCTCCTCACTAAAGTTTACTCACTCACTTTCACTCATAGTAACCATTTGAATATCTTCTCTCTTTTTGTTTTTTTATTGTCCTTTTTCTTCACTTTTCCCAACTAAAGCCTTTTCATTCTCTTTCACTCTCAGTAACCCCTTGCATCCTAATAGCATTGTCTTCTCTCTTTCTGATACCTGTTCTTTTATTGGCCTTTCTCTTCACTTCTCCTCACTAAAGTCTTCTCACTCTCTTTCCCTCTCAGTAACCCCTTGCCTCCTAGTGGCATTATCTTCTCTCTTCCTGAGACCTGATCTTTTATTGTCCTTTCTCTTCACCTCTCCTCAATAAAGTCTTCTCACCCTCTTTCACTCTCAGTTACCCCTTGCCTCCTAGTGGCATTATCTTCTCTCTTCCTGAGACCTGTTCTTTTATTGGCCTTTCTCTTCACGTCTCCTCAATAAAGTCTTCTCACCCTCTTTCACTCTCAGTAACCCCTTGCCTCCTAGTGGCATTATCTTCTCTCTTCCTGAGACCTGTTCTTTTATTGTCCTTTCTCTTCACTTCTCCTCAATAAAGTCTTCTTGCTCTCTTTCACTCCAAGTAACTCCTTACTTTCTAGTGGCTTTATTACTTTTGGTGAAATTGATTAGACAAAACTCTTTTCATTTGGACAATTTTTACACTCACTGAATCTATAAAAGATAACTCTTGTTTACATGCAATAAAAAAAAAAACTTATTTTACTGCTTATATGACACATGTTTTTCCTATACAATATATCCAAAATCCACCATCCAAAGAAAAAAATGAAGGTCTGTGATATGTCCCAGAAAGGGATATATTTGTTCGAAGTAGCAAAGTGGTTTTGGACTACTGTAACTGAGTAGGACAATCTAGCAGGTAACTGTAATGGACTGGTCCTGGTCGTAGTGGTAGGCAATAGGCATTGTCAATAGGTGTCATCCATGTACCTCCACATCAGTCTGTATTTATGGCTGACACCAGCTAATCATATTACTGTGAGAGGGAACCCAGGTGTATGCATATTCATTACATCAGTCTGTGACAGAAATTAACTTCTCTTCTAAATATTCCATTCTAAATAGTTACCTTAAATTTGGCATGTCTGTGATGAATCTGATTTTCTTTTCTGATTTTCTTTTCTGATTTCTTCTTCAAAGTTTTTTTTCAGAGTTGGTGTCTAATGCAATAAGCTGCAAAATATGGTAATAGTTATTTTGTAAGTTATTTTCGTCAGGTACATTGTCAGTTATTTTTTTTAAACAAAACATGTATTAAAGAAGGTTTGCTGCTCAAATACACCTTTATTTATCCACCTAGATACCAATCTGCCCCTGTGCGCTTTGCCTAATTACATCTCCTCGCACTTCCCTTTTCTTGCAGCTACAAGTCATATGACTACTTTCTACCAATCATCTCTTCCTTCAGCTCAATATCTGCAATCTTTATGCAAAGATATTCCTTGCATCCCAAGTTATAAGCATTCCTTTAATGACAACACTATCATCCAAAAGTGGACATTATTCCATTCCCAAACACAAATACACAATTTTCAGCCAAGAAGTCTGCTATGGAACCTGACTTAACTGTTGTCTGAAAAAATAATCTTTGGATGACGTTCCTGCTATTCTATGACATGGTGAAATAGTTCATTTTGATCACAGAAAATATTATTGTAAGAAAACGGTCTAGCAAAAGAAAATATTTTGACTATGGCCATAGCAGGATGATTGTAATTCTTTCAATCATGAATTGTGGGGATGAAAGAGATGGCAAAGAGATAGGGATGTTAGTCTGAGAAAAAATAAAAAAAATGACAAGAATATTTATCATAATTGATTTTTCTGTGAAAATATATTTATAAATTTTAAAAAAATGTTTTTTTCTAATTTTCTTATACAAGGTGTTTCAAAAATATTTTTACAAACTTTGTGGGCATGTTCCTCACACCAAAACAAGGACAATGGTCTATATAAACATGTCTGCAAATCCTTTGTTTTTGAGTTAAGTTTAAAATTTATATTTTTTAAATGCAAAATCCAAGATACAGTCCCAAAATACTTTACAAACTTTACAAAACAAAGGTAAAATGTCCATGTCTGCTGCGTAAATCAGTTGTTTTAGGTGGCCCCACAGATAAAAAATCTAAAGAATTCAGGTCGGGGGAACAAGCAAGTCATAGAATCTGTCCTCACCTACCTATCCATCTTTCTGGATAGATATCAGCCAGTGTATTGTGATCAATGTGAATGAACCACTTGTGTCTTTGTATTAGCAGATTTGTAAATGTGTTCAAAATGAAGTCCATGTAGACAGCTTCCGTAAGACGTGCAGGGAGAACATATGGACCTACCAGACAGTCACCTACAATTCCAACCCACACATTAATCATAAACTGATGCTGGGGTTTAGCATGTATTGTACCATGGGCATTCTGATCAGTCTACAAATATTGGTTGTGTAAATTTGTTATTCCATCTCTTTCAAGTGTTGCCTCATCTGTAAACAAGACTGAAGAGACAAACAATGGCCCGGAAGTTTGTGCAATATATATAGGGTGTATCAAAAATACTTTTACGAACTTTGAGTGCAGGTTCCTCACACCAAAACAAGGACAAAAGTCTATATGAACATATGTCTGCAAATCCTTCATTTTTGAGTCATTATGTTTAAAGTTTACAATAGACGCTGTTAAATGTACCATCCAAGATATAATCCAAAAATACTTTTACCAACGTTTTGCAAATGATAAGGATACAGGAGCTGCTCTTGAAGTACCCACATGTAGTACTATGAGATGTATGACATGCTAGGGCCACTTGACATATGCTGATACCTGGATAGTCTTCGACAGCCTGCAGAATATGTTCTTTGTGATCAGGCATACTTTTTGATCTTGGCCTTCCTCAATCCATAGTTTGTGGTGCCACGGATTCTGCCTCAGCAACACAATGATAAACAGCAGCAAAGGTTGGATGACTCAGCTGCCTTTGGTCTGGAAATGTCATCTGATACAGCCATGCAGCCTCATGTCCAATACCAGTCACATTGCTGGATGCAAAAATTATATCTGCTTTCTCATGATAGGAATATCCTGCATTGTTAAACAAGACACTTCTCAGTTAACTCAATACCAAACATGTTAAACATTGCAGACAGACTAGCCACAAATGTACATGAATGACAAATGTAACCTAGCCGATATGGCAACACAGTGCCATCTACCATAATCTTTCTTTGAACTTAATAACTCAAAAATGAAGGATTTGCTGACATATTTTTATATGGAGTCTTGTCCTTATATTGGTGTAAGGAAACCACTCCCAAAGTTTGTAAAAGTATTTTGGATACAACCTGTATATGAGGATAAGTTAAAAATTATCTGCACTTTCACCATAACAGATCTTCAGATTTTTCACACTGCCTTCTGCTCATGTGTGCTTATAGTTGGCACTATTGTGGTCACATGATCAAAGTTTGAGCTTGATCAAACTAATTTTCTTGCTGCGCTTACAATGTAAACATTGCTGCTCTGCTAGCAGTGTGCACTTAGGAGGAATAAAGAGCAGTGATCCAAATCTGAAGAGAACATCCTACCTCATTGATGATAACTTGTCAGTTTGACATTACTATATCTTGAGCTTGCTGAATCTTCTCATCAGTAGTGGGAGTTGACAGGCGTCCTGCTCCTTTTTCATGCATCACACTTGTTTGGATACTTTTAAGCTTTTCGATTCACTCATACACACTTCTACACTGTAGAGTAATGTCACTGTATTGTGCTAAAAGCCTCTGATGAATTTCAGCCCTAGACACACCTTCTGACCTGAGAAATCGGATCACTGCTCATTGTTCCTTATTGGTGCATACTACTAATGGAGCGGCCATGTTTACACTGTAAGAGCAGCAAGAAAATTGGTGCAAATCAAGCTCAAACTTTGATCATATGACCAAAATAGTACCAACTATAAACACACATGAGCAGAAGGGAGTGTAACAAAGCTATATGCAGATAATTTTTGACTTGCCCTTGTTGATCTATCTTTCTTTCCACAGGTAATAAGAAAAATGTTTAACTTTGAATAAGGTGCTGAGAGCATAGTTAGTGGATTGGTGTGTTTGATGAAGAATGAGACAGATGATGAGAGTTGATCTCCTAGCTATAAAAGTTATCACAGTTGATTTGTTTGAAAATAATATTAGGTTCTTTGGAAACTAATGTCCA
Organism: Acanthosepion pharaonis; assembly: GCA_903632075.3. NCBI lineage: Eukaryota > Metazoa > Mollusca > Cephalopoda > Sepiida > Sepiidae > Acanthosepion > Acanthosepion pharaonis. Next base: position 464,023 of record CAHIKZ030001617.1, on the reverse strand, counting down.
ATTTTTAAATCAACATTTTATGTTCTAATATTTTGTTGCATAAAAGCGGCAGAAACTGTATTCAAATATTTCTTGACATCCAAATGTTTAGAATTTTATTGTAAAGGCATAAAAAACTTCTAACTTAATGGCAGAAATATATGGAGGTCTGTGGTTCCGATTTTGACTGATTTAAATATAGTAATTCAGAATAATAGTTGATTCTAAAATTGTCCATTATATTTCAAACAACCCTGTCATTTGTAAGTTTAAGAAAAAATTTAAATGAGAAAGAAGCGACCAAAAGAGTAATGGGTAAATCTTTATGCTTAAGTCTTAATGGTAAATTTTTATATTTAAATTAATAGTTAAATTCTTATGTTTAATGGGTAAATCTTTATGCTTAAGTCTTTATGGTAGATTTTTTATATTTAAATTAATAGTTAAATTCTTATGTTTAATGGGTAAATCTTTATGGCAAATTTTTATATTTAAATTAATAGTTAAATTCTTATGTTTAATGGGTAAATCTTTATGCTTAAGTCTTAATGGTAAATTTTTTATATTTAAATTAATAGTTAAATTTTTATGTTTAATGGGTAAATTTTTATGTCTAAACAATGGGTAAATATTTATGTTTAAATTAATGAGTAGATATTTAGGTTTAAATTAATAGGTAAATTTTTTTGGTTAAATTAATGGGTAAATATTTAGGTTTAAATAATGGGTACATTTTTATGTTTAAATAATGTGTAAACTTTCTGTTTAAATAATGGGTAAATTTTTATGTTTAATTAATGGGTAAATATTTAGTTTTAAACAATGTCCAATTGTTTATGTTTAAATACTGGGTAAATTTTTGAGGAAGCATTAGTGATAGAATAGGGCTATTATATATAATAAGCAATTATTTTATATGTAGCATTATTATTTTTTTACTATAGGAATGCATTGCAAATGAGGAAGAAAGGGATTGTCAGTGGTCAGGAATGAATGCAAGCATTACTGATAGAATAGGGCTATTATATGTAGAATTATTATTTTGTAGCAGTGTTTTACTATAGGAATGCATTGGAAATGAGGAAGAAAGGGATTGTCAGTGGTCAGGAATGAATGCAATCATTACTGATAGAATAGGGCTATGATATGTAGAATTATTATTTTGTAGCAGTGTTTTACTATAGGAATGTATTGGAAATGAGGAAGAAAGGGATTGTCAGTGGTCAGGAATGAATGCAATCATTACTGATAGAATAGGGCTATTATATGTAGAATTATTATTTTGTAGCAGTGTTTTACTATAGGAATGCATTGGAAATGAGGAAGAAAGGGATTGTCAGTGGTCAGGAATGAATGCAATCATTACTGATAGAATAGGGCTATTATATGTATAATTATTATTTTGTAGCAGTGTTTTACTATAGGAATGCTTTGGAAATGAGGAAGAAAGGGATTGTCAGTGGTCAGGAATGAATGCAATCATTACTGATAGAATAGGGCTATTATATGTATAATTATTATTTTGTAGCTGTGTTTTACTATAGGAATGCATTGCAAATGAGGAAGAAAGGGATTGTCAGTGGTCAGGAATGAATGCAATCATTACTGATAGAATAGGGCTATTATATGTAGAATTATTATTTTGTAGCAGTGTTTTACTATAGGAATGCTTTGGAAATGAGGAAGAAAGGGATTGTCAGTGGTCAGGAATGAATGCAAGCATTACTGATAGAATAGGGCTATTATATGTATAATTATTATTTTGTAGCTGTGTTTTACTATAGGAATGCATTGGAAATGAGGAAGAAAGGGATTGTCAGTGGTCAGGAATGAATGCAATCATTACTGATAGAATAGGGCTATTATATGTAGAATTATTATTTTGTAGCAGTGTTTTACTATAGGAATGCATTGGAAATGAGGAAGAAAGCGATTGTCAGCGGTCAGGAATGAATGCAAGCATTACTGATAGAATAGGGCTATTATATGTATAATTATTATTTTGTAGCAGTGTTTTACTATAGGAATGCATTGCAAATGAGGAAGAAAGGGATTGTCAGTGGTCAGGAATGAATGCAATCATTACTGATAGAATAGGGCTATTATATGTAGAATTATTATTTTGTAGCAGTGTTTTACTATAGGAATGCATTGGAAATGAGGAAGAAAGGGATTGTCAGTGGTCAGGAATGAATGCAATCATTACTGATAGAATAGGGCTATTATATGTAGAATTATTATTTTGTAGCAGTGTTTTACTATAGGAATGCATTGGAAATGAGGAAGAAAGGGATTGTCAGTGGTCAGGAATGAATGCAATCATTACTGATAGAATAGGGCTATTATATGTAGAATTATTATTTTGTAGCAGTGTTTTTACTATAAGAATGCATTGGAAATGAGGAAGAAAGGGATTGTCAGTGGTCAGGAATGAATGCAATCATTACTGATAGAATAGGGCTATTATATGTAGAATTATTATTTTGTAGCAGTGTTTTTACTATAGGAATGCATTGGAAATGAGGAAGAAAGGGATTGTCAGTGGTCAGGAATGAATGCAATTACTGATTAGGGCTTATATGATAGAATAGGGAATGCATTGGAAATGAGGAAGAAAGGATTGTCTAATAAATAAAACATATGTGATAGAATTATAATTATTATTTTGTAGCAGTGTTTTTTTATAGGGAATGCATTGGAAATGAGGAAGAAAGGATTGTCAGTGGTCAGGAATGAATGCAATCATTACTGATAGAATAGGGCTATTATATGTAGAATTATTATTTTGTAGCAGTGTTTTACTATAGGAATGCATTTGAAAATGAGGAAGAAAGGGATTGTCAGTGGTCAGGAATGAATGCAATGATAGAATAGGGCTATTATATGATAATTATTATTTTGCTATAGGAATGCATTGGAAATGAGATTGTCAGTGGTCAGGAATGAATGCAAATTACTGATTTTGTAGGGCTATTATATGTATAATTATTATTTTGTAGGAATGGAATGCATTGGAAATGAGGAAGAAAGGGATTGTCAGTGGTCAGGAATGAATGCAATCATTACTGATAGAATAGGGCTATTATATGTATAATTATTATTTTGTAGCAGTGTTTTACTATAGGAATGCATTGGAAATGAGGAAGAAAGGGATTGTCAGTGGTCAGGAATGAATGCAAGCATTACTGATAGAATAGGGCTATTATATGTATAATTATTATTTTGTAGCAGTGTTTTACTATAGGAATGCATTGGAAATGAGGAAGAAAAGGGATTGTCAGTGGTCAGGAATGAATGCAATCATTACTGATAGAATAGGGCTATTATATGTAGAATTATTATTTTGTAGCAGTGTTTTACTATAGGAATGCATTGGAAATGAGGAAGAAAAGGGATTGTCAGTGGTCAGGAATGAATGCAATCATTACTGATAGAATAGGGCTATTATATGTATAATTATTATTTTGTAGCAGTGTTTTACTATAGGAATGCATTGAAATGAGGAAGAAAGGATACTGGTCAGGGAATGCAATCATTACTGATAGAATAGGGCTTTATATGTATAATTATTATTTTGTAGCAGTGGTTTTACTATAGGAATGCAATGAAAAGGGATTGCAAGGAATGAATGCAATCATTACTGATAGAATATATGTATAATTATTATTTTGTAGCAGTGTTTTACTATAGGAATGCATTGGAAATGAGGAAGAAAGGATTGTCAGTGGTCATTATTATGTATAATTATTATTTTGTAGCAGTGTTTTATTTTGTACTATAGGAATGCATTGGAAATGAGGAAGAAAGGGATTGTCAGTGGTCAGGAATGAATGCAAGCATTACTGATAGAATAGGGCTATTATATGTATAATTATTATTTTGTAGCAGTGTTTTACTATAGGAATGCATTGCAAATGAGGAAGAAAGGGATTGTCAGTGGTCAGGAATGAATGCAATCATTACTGATAGAATAGGGCTATTATATGTATAATTATTATTTTGTAGCAGTGTTTTACTATAGGAATGCATTGGAAATGAGGAAGAAAGGGATTGTCAGTGGTCAGGAATGAATGCAATCATTACTGATAGAATAGGGCTATTATATGTATAATTATTATTTTGTAGCAGTGTTTTACTATAGGAATGCATTGGAAATGAGGAAGAAAGGGATTGTCAGTGGTCAGGAATGAATGCAATCATTACTGATAGAATAGGGCTATTATATGTATAATTATTATTTTGTAGCAGTGTTTTACTATAGGAATGCATTGGAAATGAGGAAGAAAGGGATTGTCAGTGGTCAGGAATGAATGCAAGCATTACTGATAGAATAGGGCTATTATATGTATAATTATTATTTTGTAGCAGTGTTTTACTATAGGAATGCATTGGAAATGAGGAAGAAAGGGATTGTCAGTGGTCAGGAATGAATGCAATCATTACTGATAGAATAGGGCTATTATATGTATAATTATTATTTTGTAGCAGTGTTTTACTATAGGAATGCATTGGAAATGAGGAAGAAAGGGAAAGTGGTCATTGTCAGTGGTAGAATAGAATGCAATTATATGTAAATTATTATTTTGTAGCTGTTTTATAGAATGCATTGGAAATGAGGAAGAAAGGATTGTCAGTGGTCAGGAATGAATGCAATCATTACTGATAGAATATATATGTATTATTATTTTGTAGCAGTGTTTTACTATAGGAATGCATTGGAAATGAGGAAGAAAGGGATTGTCAGTGGTCAGGAATGAATGCAATCATTACTGATAGAATAGGGCTATTATATGTATAATTATTATTTTGTAGCAGTGTTTTACTATAGGAATGCATTGGAAATGAGGAAGAAAGGGATTGTCAGTGGTCAGGAATGAATGCAATCATTACTGATAGAATAGGGCTATTATATGTATAATTATTATTTTGTAGCAGTGTTTTACTATAGGAATGCATTGGAAATGAGGAAGAAAGGGATTGTCAGTGGTCAGGAATGAATGCAATCATTACTGATAGAATAGGGCTATTATATGTATAATTATTATTTTGTAGCAGTGTTTTACTATAGGAATGCATTGGAAATGAGGAAGAAAGGGATTGTCAGTGGTCAGGAATGAATGCAATCATTACTGATAGAATAGGGCTATTATATGTATAATTATTATTTTTGTAGCAGTGTTTTACTATAGGAATGCATTGGAAATGAGGAAGAAAGGGATTGTCAGTGGTCAGGAATGAATGCAATCATTACTGATAGAATAGGCTATTATATGTATAATTATTATTTTTATTTTGTAGCAGTGTTTTACTATAGGAATGCATTGGAAATGAGGAAGAAAGGGATTGTCAGTGGTCAGGAATGAATGCAATCATTACTGATAGAATAGGGCTATTATATGTATAATTATTATTTTGTAGCAGTGTTTTTACTATAGGAATGCATTGGAAATGAGGAAGAAAGGGATTGTCAGTGGTCAGGAATGAATGCAATCATTACTGATAGAATAGGGCTATTATATGTATAATTATTATTTTGTAGCAGTGTTTTACTATAGGAATGCATTGGAAATGAGGAAGAAAGGGATTGTCAGTGGTCAGGAATGAATGCAATCATTACTGATAGAATAGGGCTATTATATGTATAATTATTATTTTGTAGCAGTGTTTTACTATAGGAATGCATTGGAAATGAGGAAGAAAGGGATTGTCAGTGGTCAGGAATGAATGCAATCATTACTGATAGAATAGGGCTATTATATGTATAATTATTATTTTGTAGCAGTGTTTTACTATAGGAATGCATTGGAAATGAGGAAGAAAGGGATTGTCAGTGGTCAGGAATGAATGCAATCATTACTGATAGAATAGGGCTATTATATTGTCATAATTATTATTTATTTTGTAGCAGTGTTTTACTATAGGAATGCATTGGAAATGAGGAAGAAAGGGATTGTCAGTGGTCAGGAATGAATGCAATCATTACTGATAGAATAGGGCTATTATATGTATAATTATTATTTTGTAGCAGTGTTTTACTATAGGAATGCATTGGAAATGAGGAAGAAAGGGATTGTCAGTGGTCAGGAATGAATGCAATCATTACTGATAGAATAGGGCTATTATATGTATAATTATTATTTTGTAGCAGTGTTTTACTATAGGAATGCATTGGAAATGAGGAAGAAAGGGATTGTCAGTGGTCAGGAATGAATGCAATCATTACTGATAGAATAGGGCTATTATATGTATAATTATTATTTTGTAGCAGTGTTTTACTATAGGAATGCATTGGAAATGAGGAAGAAAGGGATTGTCAGTGGTCAGGAATGAATGCAATCATTACTGATAGAATAGGGCTATTATATGTATAATTATTATTTTGTAGCAGTGTTTTACTATAGGAATGCATTGGAAATGAGGAAGAAAGGGATTGTCAGTGGTCAGGAATGAATGCAATCATTACTGATAGAATAGGGCTATTATATGTATAATTATTATTTTGTAGCAGTGTTTTACTATAGGAATGCATTGGAAATGAGGAAGAAAGGGATTGTCAGTGGTCAGGAATGAATGCAAGCATTACTGATAGAATAGGGCTATTATATGTATAATTATTATTTTGTAGCAGTGTTTTACTATAGGAATGCATTGGAAATGAGGAAGAAAGGGATTGTCAGTGGTCAGGAATGAATGCAATCATTACATTACTGATAGAATAGGGCATTGGAAATGATTATATGTATTACTGATAATTATTATTTTGTAGCAGTGTTTTACTATAGGAATGCATTGGAAATGAGGAAGAAAGGGATTGTCAGTGGTCAGGAATGAATGCAATCATTACTGATAGAATAGGGCTATTATATGTATAATTATTATTTTGTAGCAGTGTTTTACTATAGGAATGCATTGGAAATGAGGAAGAAAGGGATTGTCAGTGGTCAGGAATGAATGCAATCATTACTGATAGAATAGGGCTATTATATGTATAATTATTATTTTGTAGCAGTGTTTTACTATAGGAATGCATTGCAAATGAGGAAGAAAGGGATTGTCAGTGGTCAGGAATGAATGCAATCATTACTGATAGAATAGGGCTATTATATGTATAATTATTATTTTGTAGCAGTGTTTTTACTATAGGAATGCATTGGAAATGAGGAAGAAAGGGATTGTCAGTGGTCAGGAATGAATGCAAGCATTACTGATAGAATAGGGCTATTATATGTATAATTATTATTTTGTAGCAGTGTTTTACTATAGGAATGCATTGGAAATGAGGAAGAAAGGGATTGTCAGTGGTCAGGAATGAATGCAAGCATTACTGATAGAATAGGGCTATTATATGTAGAATTATTATTTTGTAGCAGTGTTTTACTATAGGAATGCATTGGAAATGAGGAAGAAAGGGATTGTCAGTGGTCAGGAATGAATGCAATGATTACTGATAGAATAGGTCTATTATATGTATAATTATTATTTTGTAGCAGTGTTTTACTATAGGAATGCATTGAAATGAGGAAGAAAGGGATTGTCAGTGGTCAGGAATGAATGCAATGTAGAATAGGGCTATTTATAATTATTATTTTGTAGCAGTGATTTACTATAGGAATGCATTGGAAATGAGGAAGAAAGGGATTGTCAGTGGTCAGGAATGAATGCAATCATTACTGATAGAATAGGGCTATTATATGTATAATTATTATTTTGTAGCAGTGTTTTACTATAGGAATGCATTGGAAATGAGGAAGAAAGGGATTGTCAGTGGTCAGGAATGAATGCAAGCATTACTGATAGAATAGGGCTATTATATGTATAATTATTATTTTGTAGCAGTGTTTTACTATAGGAATGCATTGCAAATGAGGAAGAAAGGGATTGTCAGTGGTCAGGAATGAATGCAAGCATTACTGATAGAATAGGGCTATTATATGTAATAATTATTATTTTGTAGCAGTGTTTTTACTATAGGAATGCATTGCAAATGAGGAAGAAAGGGATTGTCAGTGGTCAGGAATGAATGCAATCATTACTGATAGAATAGGGCTATTATATGTATAATTATTATTTTGTAGCAGTGTTTTACTATAGGAATGCATTGCAAATGAGGAAGAAAGGGATTGTCAGTGGTCAGGAATGAATGCAAGCATTACTGATAGAATAGGGCTATTATATGTATAATTATTATTTTGTAGCAGTGTTTTACTATAGGAATGCATTGCAAATGAGGAAGAAAGGGATTGTCAGTGGTCAGGAATGAATGCAAGCATTACTGATAGAATAGGGCTATTATATGTATAATTATTATTTTGTAGCAGTGTTTTACTATAGGAATGCATTGCAAATGAGGAAGAAAGGGATTGTCAGTGGTCAGGAATGAATGCAAGCATTACTGATAGAATAGGGCTATTATATGTATAATTATTATTTTGTAGCAGTGTTTTACTATAGGAATGCATTGGAAATGAGGAAGAAAGGGATTGTCAGTGGTCAGGAATGAATGCAAGCATTACTGATAGAATAGGGCTATTATATGTATAATTATTATTTTGTAGCAGTGTTTTACTATAGGAATGCATTGCAAATGAAGAAGAAAGGGATTGTCAGTGGTCAGGAATGAATGCAAGCATTACTGATAGAATAGGGCTATTATATGTATAATTATTATTTTGTAGCAGTGTTTTACTATAGGAATGCATTGCAAATGAGGAAGAAAGGGATTGTCAGTGGTCAGGAATGAATGCAATCATTACTGATAGAATAGGGCTATTATATGTATAATTATTATTTTGTAGCAGTGTTTTACTATAGGAATGCATTGGAAATGAGGAAGAAAGGGATTGTCAGTGGTCAGGAATGAATGCAAGCATTACTGATAGAATAGGGCTATTATATGTATAATTATTATTTTGTAGCAGTGTTTTACTATAGGAATGCATTGCAAATGAGGAAGAAAGGGATTGTCAGTGGTCAGGAATGAATGCAAGCATTACTGATAGAATAGGGCTATTATATGTATAATTATTATTTTGTAGCAGTGTTTTACTATAGGAATGCATTGCAAATGAGGAAGAAAGGGATTGTCAGTGGTCAGGAATGAATGCAAGCATTACTGATAGAATAGGGCTATTATATGTATAATTATTATTTTGTAGCAGTGTTTTACTATAGGAATGCATTGCAAATGAGGAAGAAAGGGATTGTCAGTGGTCAGGAATGAATGCAAGCATTACTGATAGAATAGGGCTATTATATGTATAATTATTATTTTGTAGCAGTGTTTTACTATAGGAATGCATTGGAAATGAGGAAGAAAGGGATTGTCAGTGGTCAGGAATGAATGCAAGCATTACTGATAGAATAGGGCTATTATATGTATAATTATTATTTTGTAGCAGTGTTTTACTATAGGAATGCATTGCAAATGAGGAAGAAAGGGATTGTCAGTGGTCAGGAATGAATGCAAGCATTACTGATAGAATAGGGCTATTATATGTATAATTATTATTTTGTAGCAGTGTTTTACTATAGGAATGCATTGCAAATGAGGAAGAAAGGGATTGTCAGTGGTCAGGAATGAATGCAAGCATTACTGATAGAATAGGGCTATTATATGTATAATTATTATTTTGTAGCAGTGTTTTACTATAGGAATGCATTGCAAATGAGGAAGAAAGGGATTGTCAGTGGTCAGGAATGAATGCAAGCATTACTGATAGAATAGGGCTATTATATGTATAATTATTATTTTGTAGCAGTGTTTTACTATAGGAATGCATTGCAAATGAGGAAGAAAGGGATTGTCAGTGGTCAGGAATGAATGCAAGCATTACTGATAGAATAGGGCTATTATATGTATAATTATTATTTTGTAGCAGTGTTTTACTATAGGAATGCATTGCAAATGAGGAAGAAAAAGGATTGTCAGTGGTCAGGAATGAATGCAAGCATTACTGATAGAATAGGGCTATTATATGTATAATTATTATTTTGTAGCAGTGTTTTACTATAGGAATGCATTGCAAATGAGGAAGAAAGGGATTGTCAGTGGTCAGGAAATGAATGCAAGCATTACTGATAGAATAGGGCTATTATATGTATAATTATTATTTTGTAGCAGTGTTTTACTATAGGAATGCATTGCAAATGAGGAAGAAAGGGATTGTCAGTGGTCAGGAATGAATGCAAGCATTACTGATAGAATAGGGCTATTATATGTATAATTATTATTTTGTAGCAGTGTTTTACTATAGGAATGCATTGCAAATGAGGAAGAAAGGGATTGTCAGTGGTCAGGAATGAATGCAAGCATTACTGATAGAATAGGGCTATTATATGTATAATTATTATTTTGTAGCAGTGTTTTACTATAGGAATGCATTGCAAATGAGGAAGAAAGGGATTGTCAGTGGTCAGGAATGAATGCAAATTATTATTTTGCATTTTTACTGATAGAATAGGGCTATTATATGATATATGTAATTATTATTTTGTAGCAGTGTTTTACTATAGGAATGCATTGCAAATGAGGAAGAAAGGGATTGTCAGTGGTCAGGAATGAATGCAAGCATTACTGATAGAATAGGGCTATTATATGTATAATTATTATTTTGTAGCAGTGTTTTACTATAGGAATGCATTGGAAATGAGGAAGAAAGGGATTGTCAGTGGTCAGGAATGAATGCAAGCATTACTGATAGAATAGGGCTATTATATGTATAATTATTATTTTGTAGCAGTGTTTTACTATAGGAATGCATTGCAAATGAGGAAGAAAGGGATTGTCAGTGGTCAGGAATGAATGCAAGCATTACTGATAGAATAGGGCTATTATATGTAGAATTATTATTTTGTAGCAGTGTTTTTACTATAGGAATGCATTGGAAATGAGGAAGAAAGGGATTGTCAGTGGTCAGGAATGAATGCAAGCATTACTGATAGAATAGGGCTATTATATGTATAATTATTATTTTGTAGCAGTGTTTTACTATAGGAATGCATTGCAAATGAGGAAGAAAGGGATTGTCAGTGGTCAGGAATGAATGCAAGCATTACTGATAGAATAGGGCTATTATATGTATAATTATTATTTTGTAGCAGTGTTTTACTATAGGAATGCATTGCAAATGAGGAAGAAAGGGATTGTCAGTGGTCAGGAATGAATGCAAGCATTACTGATAGAATAGGGCTATTATATGTATAATTATTATTTTGTAGCAGTGTTTTACTATAGGAATGCATTGCAAATGAGGAAGAAAGGGATTGTCAGTGGTCAGGAATGAATGCAAGCATTACTGATAGAATAGGGCTATTATATGTATAATTATTATTTTGTAGCAGTGTTTTACTATAGGAATGCATTGCAAATGAGGAAGAAAGGGATTGTCAGTGGTCAGGAATGAATGCAAGCATTACTGATAGAATAGGGCTATTATATGTATAATTATTATTTTGTAGCAGTGTTTTACTATAGGAATGCATTGCAAATGAGGAAGAAAGGGATTGTCAGTGGTCAGGAATGAATGCAAAATGATTACTGATAGAATAGGGCTATTATATGTATAATTATTATTTTGTAGCATTGTTTTACTATAGGAATGCATTGCAAATGAGCAAGAAAGGGATTGTCAGTGGTCAGGAATGAATGCAAGCATTACTGATAGAATAGAGCTATTATATGTATAATTATTATTTTGTAGCAGTGTTTTACTATAGGAATGCATTGCAAATGAGCAAGAAAGGGATTGTCAGTGGTCAGGAATGAATGCAAGCATTACTGATAGAATAGGGCTATTATATGTAGAATTATTATTTTGTAGCAGTGTTTTACTATAGGAATATAAATGGAATTGCATTGCAAATTAGGAAGAATAGGGCTATTGTCAATTATTATTTTGGTCTATAGGAATGAATTGTCAAGGAATGAATACTGATTAGAAATAGGGCTATTATATGTATAATTATTATTTTGTAGCAGTGTTTTACTATAGGAATGCATTGGAAATGAGGAAGAAAGGGATTGTCAGTGGTCAGGAATGAATGCAAGCATTACTGATAGAATAGGGCTATTATATGTATAATTATTATTTTGTAGCAGTGTTTTACTATAGGAATGCATTGCAAATGAGGAAGAAAGGGATTGTCAGTGGTCAGGAATGAATGCAAGCATTACTGATAGAATAGGGCTATTATATGTATAATTATTATTTTGTAGCAGTGTTTTACTATAGGAATGCATTGCAAATGAGGAAGAAAGGGATTGTCAGTGGTCAGGAATGAATGCAAGCATTACTGGTAGAATAGGGCTATTATATGTATAATTATTATTTTGTTGCAGTGTTTTACTATAGGAATGCATTGCAAATGAGGAAGAAAGGGATTGTCAGTGGTCAGGAATGAATGCAAGCATTACTGGTAGAATAGGGCTATTATATGTAGAATTATTATTTTGTTGCAGTGTTTTACTATAGGAATGCATTGCAAATGAGGAAGAAAGGGATTGTCAGTGGTCAGGAATGAATGCAAGCATTACTGGTAGAATAGGGCTATTATATGTATAATTATTATTTTGTAGCAGTGTTTTACTATAGGAATGCATTGCAAATGAGGAAGAAAGGGATTGTCAGTGGTCAGGAATGAATGCAAGCATTACTGATAGAATAGGGCTATTATATGTAGAATTATTATTTTGTAGCAGTGTTTTACTATAGGAATGCATTGCAAATGAGGAAGAAAGGGATTGTCAGTGGTCAGGAATGAATGCAAGCATTACTGATAGAATAGGGCTATTATATGTATAATTATTATTTTGTAGCAGTGTTTTACTATAGGAATGCATTGCAAATGAGGAAGAAAGGGATTGTCAGTGGTCAGGAATGAATGCAAGCATTACTGATAGAATAGGGCTATTATATGTATAATTATTATTTTGTAGCAGTGTTTTACTATAGGAATGCATTGCAAATGAGGAGAAAAAGGGATTGTCAGTGGTCAGGAATGAATGCAAGCATTACTGATAGAATAGGGCTATTATATGTATAATTATTATTTTGTAGCAGTGTTTTACTATAGGAATGCATTGCAAATGAGGAAGAAAAGGGATTGTCAGTGGTCAGGAATGAATGCAAGCATTACTGATAGAATAGGGCTATTATATGTATAATTATTATTTTGTAGCAGTGTTTTACTATAGGAATGCATTGCAAATGAGGAAGAAAAGGGATTGTCAGTGGTCAGGAATGAATGCAAAACATTACTGATAGAATAGGGCTATTATATGTAGAATTATTATTTTGTAGCAGTGTTTTACTATAGGAATGCATTGCAAATGAGGAAGAAAAGGATTGTCAGTTGTCAGGAATGAATGCAAGCATTACTGATAGAATAGGGCTATTATATGTAGAATTATTATTTTGTAGCAGTGTTTTACTATAGGAATGCATTGCAAATGAGGAAGAAAGGGATTGTCAGTGGTCAGGAATGAATGCAAGCATTACTGATAGAATAGGGCTATTATATGTATAATTATTATTTTGTAGCAGTGTTTTTTACTATAGGAATGCATTGCAAATGAGGAAAAAAGGGATTGTCAGTGGTCAGGAATGAATGCAAGCATTACTGATAGAATAGGGCTATTATATGTATAATTATTATTTTGTAGCAGTGTTTTACTATAGGAATGCATTGCAAATGAGGAAGAAAAGGGATTGTCAGTGGTCAGGAATGAATGCAAGCATTACTGATAGAATAGGGCTATTATATGTATAATTATTATTTTGTAGCAGTGTTTTACTATAGGAATGCATTGCAAATGAGAAAAAAAGGGATTGTCAGTGGTCAGGAATGAATGCAAGCATTACTGATAGAATAGGGCTATTATATGTATAATTATTATTTTGTAGCAGTGTTTTACTATAGGAATGCATTGCAAATGAGAAAAAAAGGGATTGTCAGTGGTCAGGAATGAATGCAAGCATTACTGATAGAATAGGGCTATTATATGTATAATTATTATTTTGTAGCAGTGTTTTACTATAGGAATGCATTGCAAATGAGAAAAAAAGGGATTGTCAGTGGTCAGGAATGAATGCAAGCATTACTGATAGAATAGGGCTATTATATGTATAATTATTATTTTGTAGCAGTGTTTTACTATAGGAATGCATTGCAAATGAGGAAAAAAAGGGATTGTCAGTGGTCAGGAATGAATGCAAGCATTACTGAAAGAATAGGGCTATTATATGTATAATTATTATTTTGTAGCAGTGTTTTTACTATAGGAATGCATTGCAAATGAGGAAAAAAGGGATTGTCAGTGGTCAGGAATGAATGCAAGCATTACTGATAGAATAGGGCTATTATATGTATAATTATTATTTTGTAGCAGTGTTTTACTATAGGAATGCATTGCAAATGAGGAAGAAAGGGATTGTCAGTGGTCAGGAATGAATGCAAGCATTACTGATAGAATAGGGCTATTATATGTAGAATTATTATTTTGTAGCAGTGTTTTACTATAGGAATGCATTGCAAATGAGGAAAAAAGGGATTGTCAGTGGTCAGGAATGAATGCAAGCATTACTGAAAAGAATAGGGCTATTATATATAGAATTATTATTTTGTAGCAGTGTTTTTTACTATAGGAATGCATTGCAAATGAGGAAAAAAGGGATTGTCAGTGGTCAGGAATGAATGCAAGCATTACTGATAGAATAGGGCTATTATATGTATAATTATTATTTTGTAGCAGTGTTTTACTATAGGAATGCATTGCAAATGAGGAAAAAAGGGATTGTCAGTGGTCAGGAATGAATGCAAGCATTACTAAAAGAATAGGGCTATTATATGTAGAATTATTATTTTGTAGCAGTGTTTTACTATAGGAATGCATTGCAAATGAGGAGAAAAGGGATTGTCAGTGGTCAGGAATGAATGCAAGCATTACTGAAAGAATAGGGCTATTATATGTAGAATTATTATTTTGTAGCAGTGTTTTACTATAGGAATGCATTGCAAATGAGGAAAAAAAGGGATTGTCAGTGGTCAGGAATGAATGCAAGCATTACTAAAAGAATAGGGCTATTATATGTAGAATTATTATTTTGTAGCAGTGTTTTTTATCTATGGAATGCATTGCAAATGAGGAAAAAGGGATTGTCAGTGGTCAGGAATGAATGCAAGCATTACTGATAGAATAGGGCTATTATATGTATAATTATTATTTTGTAGCAGTGTTTTACTATAGGAATGCATTGCAAATGAGGAAAAAAGGGATTGTCAGTGGTCAGGAATGAATGCAAGCATTACTGATAGAATAGGGCTATTATATGTATAATTATTATTTTGTAGCAGTGTTTTACTATAGGAATGCATTGCAAATGAGGAAAAAAGGATTGTCAGTGGTCAGGAATGAATGCAAGCATTACTGATAGAATAGGGCTATTATATGTATAATTATTATTTTGTAGCAGTGTTTTTACTATAGGAATGCATTGCAAATGAGGAAAAAAGGGATTGTCAGTGGTCAGGAATGAATGCAAGCATTACTGAAAGAATAGGGCTATTATATGTATAATTATTATTTTGTAGCAGTGTTTTACTATAGGAATGCATTGCAAATGAGGAAATGACCCTCAGTGGTCAGGAATGAATGCAAGCATTACTGAAGAATAGGGCTATTATATGTATAATTATTATTTTGTAGCAGTGTTTTACTATAGGAATGCATTGCAAATGAGGAAAAAAAGGATTGTCAAGTGGTCAGGAATGAATGCAAGCATTACTGATAGAATAGGGCTATTATATGTGTAATTATTATTTTGTTTTGTTTTACTAGTGAATTTCACTAAAGAGGAAGAAAGGGATTGTCATTGAATAAAATGATTACTCAAAAGAAAGGGCAATATGTCTGTTATTAATTTGGAATTTAATAGGAATGTTTTTCAAATTACCGATTGTCCCAAATGGACAAATGCTATTATATGTTTAATTATTTTCTTTTTTTTGTCATGTTTTTAGTATCAAAAGAAATGTTTAAAATTGAGGTCAGACCTTCAGTTCAATTTTGCAACATTTTTTTTAGGAATGATTGATAAAATTTCATTAAAATGTAAAATGTTTTACAATAGGACTAATTAACATTGGAAATATGGGAAATTTTTTTAAATGATGTCGTCTCTTTGGTCCTTTTTCCCCCTTTTATGCTAACCTTATAAAATTGACTCAGACCTATTTCTTCTCATTTGAGGAATTGATAGAAAGGTTTTAAAACAGTTTTTGATGTGATTTCCAGGGCGTGGGTGAAACAATTATTTCAATGGTTTTTTCTTTTTCTCATGCATTTTCTAATGATTCTGAAAAAAGGATTGTCATATCTGGTCAGGAATTTTTTCTCTTCAAGGATGTGAGAACGTGAATATATGCAACATTGTTTAGAACCCCCAAATATCTACGTATTTTTGTTTTGACACTATGTGATGGCTGAACAATCTTGAACCCAACTTCAATTTCTTTTTTGCCTGTGGACTCAGACGTTTCTTTTTTTTGATTATTGTATTACACTGGATAAAAGAAAATGGATCGACGAAAATTTGCTCTAACAACAACAATTGCATAAGAATTTTGGCGTCCTTAAAATAATGAAAAATGTTAATTACTCTCCTGAAAGTTTAACATCCTTGCAAATAACAAATAATATTTTTTGTTATTGTTACTGCTGAGATATTTTTACATTAAATTTATTTGAAAAAAGGGTTATTATATATATATATATATATATATATATATATATATATATATATATATATATTCATTTTACCACAGAGGAGGAAGATGATATATGGTCAGAACCTACCAGGGTCCCTAACACGATCGGTCATCTGGCGACACAATTGACCTCTTTCTAACTACATTCCCTGATAGATGCTTAGCAAAAGTTCTACAGCCAAAGGCACATCAGACCATTCCTTATCAATAGCCAGATCGATTTCAAACTTATGGCATACCGTGATGTACCGTATCCATATAACGGGTTTTTCGCTATCCGAAGGCAGACTGGGGCAGCTTTCGATCTCTATATGATGGAAGTTCCCCTCCTAACCTTTTCAGCATACTACCCAAAACCGCTGACCTCGTCACTGATTGGATTCTTTGTGAACGGAGAGTTTTATAACGAAGAACAAATTCAGGAAAAAGCAAACAAACCTTGGTTCACGTCCGAATCGGCTGCGGCCATAAATCACCGAAACCACTGCTTCAGTATTTATAATGACAAAGGAATGTAATTCGGCCCTCACGGCAGCCTAAATCACTGCAAAACGGTCTAGAAATCGCCAAGTGCATACCCACGAGCGAATGACCAAGGATGAAAAGAAACAAATTGGATCCAGTGTATTCTGCAAGATTACTAACCCTATCCTGAAAAGGTGGTGCTCAGATAAATGGCCCCAGGCCATATCTTCGAATTGATAGATAAGTCGAACCTCTTAAATCTTTGCCCCTAACTCAACGTTAGACGATAAAGACATTCCCTCCCCATCACAACAAAAAAGTTTCTAGAGGTCTCGATCCTAATAGAAAGATACTGTCCCCAGACAAAATTCCACTGATTGTCCTCAAGAATATCAATCAGACTTATTTCCAATCCTAGATAAAGATATTCCATAGCTGATAGATATTCCAGGCCTCAGGAAAGTGTCAATCGTATGATAGATAGATAGATAGATAGATACCTAGGTCACATAAATCAATCCAGATAGATATATATATATATATATATATATATATATATATATATATATATATAATCGATATATATAAATAGATATATTTGAAACAGATAGATAGTTGCTATCATTCAATCAATTGATAGATTTAATATTTATATATAAATCCGTAATAATGAGACAATTTTATGCATAAATATAAACATATTGAAAACTATACATATTGATTCTGATAAGGAGCCATGCTGCATGAAATTAAATCATATATTGAATGTTTGTTGTTCAATAAACCACTTATTTTAATTTTCTTATTTTTCAAGAAAAGATTATACTACCAGACAATCAATTAAGATTGGTTGATTTTTAAATTTGTTATTCAATGTTTTTTAAAATAATCCAAATTAATAGAATTATCATTTAGACACACCGGCGAATTAATCAAAATGATACTTAAAAGAGATGGCAATGAGAATTGCACATTTTTTATATAATAAAACTCAACATTCTCAAAATATGTTATTATCAATTTTTTAATTTACAATCGTATATTTATTGTTTCTAGTAAATGCATGATAAAATTTAATATTTATACATATATATATATATATATATATATATATATATATATATATATATAAAATAAAATTTCTTCAGCGATATAAAATCCGGGTTCTTATAGATATTTTCCACTTACAAAATATCTCAATGTAAATTTACAGACATTAATTTGAAATGGATCTAATGTTTTTAATTTACAAAAATAAATTCCATTTTTTAATATTTTTGAAACATGTCACCATAGATGAAAAACCATATTTTAAATCAATTTGAATTTATAATATATATATCATATATATATATATATATATACGGATCGGTTTTTAATGTAAATCCTCTGATTAAAAAATTATCCGCTATGTTGTTAACTGGGGCAAGGAATAATTTTATTTCTATAAAATGATTACTATTCGAATGAATTTTTATTTGAGAACCCTATTTACCTTCCATCGACATGGCGTCATGCTATTGTTCCAGGTAACTATAGTTGTATCTGCGATTACAAAGTCTCTACTAAACATTTTCTTACGAAATGACAACGGCATTCATTATATTGAATCAATTGCAACGTCTGACATCACAAAACTGGCTCGACTGTGTCATGAACAATTTTTCTTGTTAGATATTTTAAATTTTCGACAAGTCTACTATTCATTTACTACAGTGAATATTGTTATGGAATCTGGTTTGGTGTTCTTCTCATGTATTTAGAGATTTTGAAAAATCCAAAGAAATTTCAGCAATGCTATTGGTCCTGATCTGT
>CAHIKZ030001617.1:355000-440000 GCA_903632075.3 Acanthosepion pharaonis | reverse complement strand
ATAAATATTTCCAGTTATTCTTCTTTTTCCTTCCTTTCCTTTTCTTTTCTTTGTTTTTTTTATCTTCTTTTTCAGTCATAATTTTTTTCTTTCTATATATATTCTGTTTTCAAGTATTTTTCTTTCTTTCAAATATATTGCTTTTTCAACCCTTTCTTCTTTCTTTTTTTCTTTTTTCTTTCTTTCTTTCTTTCTTTCTTTCTAAATCTATCCCTTTTACAATTATTCAATCACTCTTTCTTTCTAAATACAAAGGTTCTTTTCCTCAGTTTTCTGCCTTTATTCATTCATTTGAAATATTTTCCTTTTTCAATCAACTTTTCTTTCTTTCTTTTTCTATTCATTTTGTTTTCTTTCTTTTTTCCTGTCTCTTTCTTTGTTTTCATTTTTCTTTCTTTCTATTTTTTATTTTTCTTTCTTTCTAAATCTCTTTCTTTTTCAATCAGTTTTCCTTTCTTTCTTTTTTCTATTCTTTTTGTTTTCTTTCTTTTTTCCTGTCGCTTTCTTTGTTTTCATCGTAATCCCTCTTTCTTCATATTAACTCTTTCTATTCTTTCTCTTCTGTTTTTTTTATCTTTTACCTCACTCTCACTAACTCACTTCTCATCTTTGTCTTTTCTCTCATCATTGTTTCTTTTCTCTTTCTTTTTTCCTTTTCTCTAATTTTCTTTCTTTCACTATTTTTATTTCAATTCTCCTACTTTTCCTCTCCTTTTCTTTAACATTGTCTTTCTCCACCTTTTCTTTTCCTTTTCTTTCCCTCATTGTTTCTCTCACTCTCTCTCTCTCTCTCTCTATCATTTCTTATTTTTTCTCCTAATTCTTCTCTTTTTCTCCTCTCTCTCTCCTTTTTTCCTTTTTCTTATTTTCTTTCTCCTCTTTTTCCTCATTCTCTCTGTCTACCTCTATTCTTATTTTATATTTTACTTTTTCTTCATATCATTTTTCTGCACACACACACTCTCTCATTCATTTTCTATTTTCTTCCTTTTCTTTTTCTCCTTCTCTTTCATTTTTTCTTCTTTCTTTCACTCTTTCTCATTCTCTCTGCGTGCTTTTTTCTTCTATTTCTTATCCTCCATATCTTTTCATTCCTTTTTCTCCCTTACCTTATTTTGTTCAAACTGCTGATCATGATAAATTATACACTTTCTCCCATAAAATGAAACTAATGCCAGCTCTGTGGGTGTTGAACAAATACACATGTGCCTGAGCATATGTCTGCAACAGGGATTGGTGAGCTGCCCTAGCAGACAGGTGTGCTCAGAAGACAAGTGTCACTGGCCATTATATATATATTCAATAAATTAAATGTTCAAGTGATATATCTCTCTGTCTGTTTTACAAATACTTTCATGGTAATTGCTCTGAGGAGCTGCATTCGCTGGTTCCCAGACGTCATGAGTTCCAGCGCCCTACAAGGCTGGCATCCTGCTCTCACTCCTTCACTGTTGAAACTCCTAAATGTAGCCGTCTCTTCTATTCCAATAGCTTCATGTCTCGCACCTCTCGCCTGTGGAACTCCCTTCCCTATTCCAATTTCCCTGGGAGCTATAATCTCCAGCTATTCAAATGTAATGTCAATCGACATCTCCAGTTGTCTTGATCTATCCACTACCCTCATCCTTTCTTCTATCACTCCTATCTGATCTTGCTTCAATTTTTCTGTAACCCCTTGCATCCTAGTGGCTTCCTGCCTTGCTTGGGGTGAAATGCTTAAAAAAAAAAGAAAAAAAAAATCTGGTTAGTGTCATACAGGACAGAAATGAATGGAATCGTCCATTTATGTAAATAAGCTGCGTCAAGTGGAGTTGAGGAGGTTTAGCATTCGGTCAATTGCTAGGTATACCTTCCTGTAGTAAACCTTCAATTTCATTATTTACCTACAAATTAGGCTTCTTTATTTATTTCTCTCTGTTATCTTAAAAACACAAGATACAAGAGTTTTGTGTCAAAACAACCATCAGGGCCTGTTGAAATTTCTTGGGATTTTTTTTCCCCTGACATGAAGTGGAAAGATTAGATTGAATCACTTGCTAGGTCTGCTGCAAGGAAAGCTAGTTTACTGTGTTTTGCTAGACAATTTTTCATGCCACAATCTATCTTACACATTTATAAGTCTACCATTCATCCATGCATAGAATATTCCTGCCACATTTGGTCTGGTGTTCCTGCTATGTATTCAGAGATTCTTGGTAAAAGACAAAGAGAAATGCTTTCCTTATATACCACTGATTGCCATGCTATCTAGCGGGCATCCTGGCAGTGGGTTAATCCTCACAATGGCCTGAACAATATGGAAGAATTATTTTCCAACATCTCTTTCACAGGCTGGATGTGGCAAGGCTCTCACTGCTCAGTTGGTTCTGTCAGTCTCACTTGGTTCTGATAGGTTTAAACTTCATGGCTAATAACTGCGATGCCATTTACAGTGTAACAAACTAACCCATATTCCTACCATATTCCATCAGTGAGACATAAGTTCCACTCAAACAGTTTCTTCCTCTAGACCAATTTTGCCCCAATCACAACATTCTTAACCTGTTCAAGTCTAGAGTTAACAATTATCCATATAAACTATCCCTTAATGTAATACACTACTATGAGAGGTCACCAGACTTTGTAGAGGGTGAAGCTTTACTGTAATAAAAAAAATCCTTAAAAAAAAGAGCAGAAATCAAAATTAAGATGAAAACAAATATGATTGAAATAATATTATTAATATAAATGAAAATTGAAAATTGAAACATTAATAATGGTTCATCTAATAATAAAAATTCAAATAAATATTACTATGATTGAATATAGAATGAAGGTCTGAAAATAGCAATGAAAAGCAACTGAAAATTAAAATGAAAAAATAATAATGGATAACAACAATATAGAATGAATGGATAATAAAATTCAAGATAATATTACTATGATTGAATATAGAATGGTGGTCTGAAAATAGATACAATTTTGGCTGAAAAATCTAATAATAAAATTCAAGATAATATTACTATGAAATTAAATGGTGGAAAGAAAATGAAATGCATTATAAAATGAAACATTAATAATGGCTGACAACACTTCATCTAATAATAAAATTCAAGATAATATTACTATGATTGAATATAGAATGGTGGTCTGAAAGATTAAAATGAAAAAATATGCAACTGAAATTAAAATGAAAGAAATATGATTGAAGCATTAATAATGGCTGACAACACTTCATCTAATAATAAAATTCAAGATAATATTACTATGATTGAATATAGAATGGTGGTCTGAGTAGATACAATGAAAAGCACTGAAATTAAAATTAAATTTGAAAGAAATTAATAATGAATAATAAAATTCAAGATAATATTACTATGATTGAATAAACATTAATAAAATGGCTGAAATTAAAATGAAAAAATATTTTGTCTCATTAATAATGGCTTATCCTTTCATCTAATAATAAAATTCAAGATAATATTACTATGATTGAATATAGAATGGTGGTCTGAGATGCAGATGCAATGAAAAGCAAACTGAAATTAAAATGAAACAAATCTAATAATAAAAATAATAATATGATGATTGAATATAATGTCATCTAATAATAAAATTCAATATAATAATTTCAAGATAATTAAATGATTGAATATAGAATGGTGGTCTGAGTAGATGCAATGAAAAAAATCTAAATTAAAATGAAAATGAAAAATGTCAATAATGGCTGACAAACTTCATCTAATAATAAAAATTCTAATATTACTTTTATTGAATATAGAATGAATAAAAATGGTCTGAGTAAATTTGTTAAAGCAACCCAAATTAAAATGAAAATATGAATTTCTTTCCACTTCATCTAATAATAAAATTCAAGATAATATTACTATGATTGAATATAGAATGGTGGTCTTTCTAGATGCAATGAAAAGCAACTGAAATTAAAATGAAAGAAATATGATTGAAGCATTAATAATGGCTGACAACACTTCATCTAATAATAAAATTCAAGATAATATTACTATGATTGAATATAGAATGGTGGTCTGAGTAGATGCAATGAAAATGCAACTGAAATTAAAATGAAAGAAAAATTAAAATTCAAGAATAATAAAATTCATTTTTACTAATTGAATTAATAATGGTCTGACAACTGAAAATTTCATCTAATAATAAAATTCAAATTTAATATTATCTAATAAATTGAATATAGAATATAGAATGGTGGTTTTGAGTAGATGCAATGAAAAGCAACTGAAATTAAAATGAAAGAAAATTTAAAATTCATTCATAAAATTAAAATTCAAGATTTCTTTACATTTTTGAATAATAATCTCAAGTTTTGCTTAATAATGATGACAACACTTCATCTAATAATAAAATTCAAGATAATATTACTATGATTGAATATAGAATGGTGGTCTGAGTAGATGCAATGAAAAGCAACTGAAATTAAAATAATAAAATAAATTTGATCTTTAATTGAAAGAAATGATTGCATTAATAATGGATTAACCTATGATTGAATATAGATGGTGGTCTGATTGTTTTATCTAATAAATAAAAAATTCAAGATAATATTACTATGATTGAATATAGAATGGTGGTCTGAGTAGATGCAATGAAAAGCAACTGAAATTAAAATGAAAAGAAATATGATTGAAACATTAATAATGGCTGACAACACTTCATCTAATAATAAAATTCAAGATAATATTACTATGATTGAATATAGAATGGTGGTCTGAAAGAAATACATCCTGCATTAATAATGGCTGAAATGCTTCATTAAAATAAAATTAAAATGAAAAAAATGATTAAAAAAAATGAAGAAATATAGTTGAAACATTAAT
Source organism: Acanthosepion pharaonis (assembly GCA_903632075.3). NCBI lineage: Eukaryota > Metazoa > Mollusca > Cephalopoda > Sepiida > Sepiidae > Acanthosepion > Acanthosepion pharaonis. The sequence goes on along the minus strand of CAHIKZ030001617.1, from coordinate 435,168 downwards.
AATGGCTGACAAATACTTCATCTAATAATAAAATTCAAATAATATTACTATGATTGAATATAGAATGGTGGTCTGAGTAGATGCAATGAAAAGCAACTGAAATTAAAAATGAAAGAAATATTATAGAATGGAAAAATTAATAATGGCTGACAACAATTCATCTAATAATAAAATTCAAGATAATATTACTATGATTGAATATAGAATGGTGGTCTGAGTAGAAATTAAAATGCAATGAAAAGCAACTGAAATTAAAATGAAAGAAAAATTTTATGATTGAATATAGAAACATTAATAATGGCTGAAAAATTACTTCATCTAAATATAAAATTAAAGATAATATTACTATGATTGAATATAGAATGGAATGGTCTGAGTAGATGCAATGAAAAGCAACTGAAATTAAAATGAAAGAAATATGATTGAAAGAATAATGGCAAGACAACACTTCATCTAATAATAAAATTCAAGATAATATTACTATGATTGAATATAGAATGGTGGTATGTCTGATTGAATAGAATGCAATGAAAAATGCAACTGAAATTAAAATGAAAGAAATATGATTGAAACATTAATAATGGCTGACAACACTTCATCTAATAATAAAAAAATTCAAGATAATATTACTATGATTGAATATAGAATGGTGGTCTGAGTAGATGCAATGAAAAAGCAACTGAAATTAAAATGAAAGAAATATGATTGAAACATTAATAATGGCTGACAACACTTCATCTAATAATAAAATTCAAGATAATATTACTATGATTGAATATAGAATGGTGGTAATGAGTAGATGCAATGAAAATGCAAATAATGAAATTAAAATGAAAGAAATATTATGCAATGAAAAACTGAAAAAGAAATATGATTGAAATTATTAATAATGGCTGACAACACTTCATCTAATAATAAAATTCAAGATAATATTACTATGATTGAATATAGAATGGTGGTCTGAGTGCAATGAAAGAGATGAAATGAAAAAATATGCAAATAATGGCTGAAATTAAAAAAAAAAAAAAGAAATATTACGGAAACATTAATAATGGCTGACAACAAATTAAAATATTTGTAAAATATGAACTGAAAAAAATTAATAATTGACAATACTTCATCTAATAATAAAATTCAAGATAATATTACTATGATTGAATATAGAATGGTGGTCTGAGTAGATGCAATGAAAAACAACTGAAATTAAAATGAAAGAAATATGATTGAAACATTAATAATGGCTGACAACACTTCATCTAATAATAAAATTCAAGATAATATTACTATGATTGAATATAGAATGGTGGTCTGAGTAGATGCAATGAAAAGCAACTGAAATTAAAAAAGAAAAATATGATTGAAATATGATTGAAAACATTAATAATAATAAATATCAATACAATATTTAAATTCTAATAATAAAATTCAATGCAATGAAATAATAAAATTACTTAATGATTGAATATCTAATAATAAAATTCAAGATAATATGAGATTAGATATAGAATGGTGGTCTGATTAGAATGAAAATGATTGAAACAAATAATGAAATTAAAATGAAATATTACTATGAAATATGATTGAAAAGCAACTGATTAATAATGGAAATATTATTGAAACATGACAACACTTCATCTAATAATAAAATTCAAGATAATATTACTATGATTGAATATAGAATGGTGGTCTGAGTAGATGCAATGAAAAGCAACTGAAATTAAAATGAAAGAAATATGATTGAAACATTAATAATGGCTGACAACACTTCATCTAATAATAAAATTCAAGATAATATTACTATGATTGAATATAGAATGGTGGTCTAGAATGAAATGCAACTGAAATTAAAATGAAAGAAATATGATTGAAACATTAATAATGGCTGACAACACTTCATCTAATAATAAAATTCAAGAAATATTACTATGATTGAATATAGAATGGTGGTCTGAGTTGCAATGAAATGCAACTGAAATTAAAATGAAAGAAATATGATTGAAACATTAATAATGGCTGACAACACTTCATCTAATAATAAAATTCAAGATAATATTACTATGATTGAATATAGAATGGTGGTCTGAGTAGATGCAATGAAAAGCAACTGAAATTAAAATGAAAGAAATATGATTGAAACATTAATAATGGCTGACAACACTTCATCTAATAATAAAATTCAAGATAATATTACTATGATTGAATATAGAATGGTGGTCTGAGTAGATGCAATGAAAAGCAACTGAAATTAAAATGAAAGAAATATGATTGAAACATTAATAATGGCTGACAACACTTCATCTAATAATAAAATTCAAGATAATATTACTATGATTGAATATAGAATGGTGGTCTGAGTAGATGCAATGAAAAGCAACTGAAATTAAAATGAAAGAAATATGATTGAAACATTAATAATGGCTGACAACACTTCATCTAATAATAAAATTCAAGATAATATTACTATGATTGAATATAGAATGGTGGTCTGAGTAGATGCAATGAAATGCAACTGAAATTAAAATGAAAGAAATATGAAATTAATAATGAAAACACTTCAAATAATAAAATTCAAAATAATATTACTATGATTGAATATAGAATGGTGGTCTGACAGATGCAATGAAATCAACTAAATTAAAATGAAAGAAAATGATTGAAGTCATCTAATAATAAAATTCAAGATAATATTACTTCATCTATATAAATGATGGTCTGATTCAAGAAAAGCAATATTAAATGAAAGAAATATGATTGAATATAAAATGATGGTCTGAGAAAATGCAATGAAAACTATGCAACTGAAATTAAAATGAAAGAAATATGATTGAAACATTAATAATGGCTGAAAACACTTCATCTAATAATAAAATTCAAGATAATATTACTATGATTGAATATAGAATGGTGGTCTGAGTAATGAAAACCAATGAAATTAAAATGAAAAATATGATTGAAACTGAAATTAAAATTCAAGAAATATGATTGAAGCATTAATAATGGATGCAATGAAATGCAACAAATTCATCTAATAAATAAAAAACACTTCAAGATAAAATTCAAGATAATATTACTATGATTGAATATAAATGGTGGTCTGAGTAGATGCAATGAAAAGCAAATTAAAAATTAAAATTAAAATGAAATAATTGAAAAATTAAAATGGCTGAATAAGAATGGTGGTCTAATAATAAAATTCAAAATGAAAAAATATATTAAACTATAATTGAATATAGAATAATGGTCTGAGATAATATGCAATGAAATAGAATGGTTCAACAATGAAAAACTTAAAATAAAAAAATATGATTGAAACATTAATAATGGCTGAAAACACTTCATCTAATAATAAAATTCAAGATAATATTACTATGATTGAATATAGAATGGTGGTCTGAGTAGATGCAATGAAAAGCAACTGAAATTAAAATGAAAGAAATATGATTGAAACATTAATAATGGCTGACAACACTTCATCTAATAATAAAATTCAAGATAATATTAAATATGAATTGAATCTGAATGGTTGAATATAGAATGGTGGTCTGAGTAGATGCAATGAAAAGCAACTGAAATTAAAATGAAAGAAATATGATTGAAAAATGCAACATTAATAATGGCTGACAACACTTCATCTAATAATAAAAATTCAAGATAATATTACTATGATTGAATATAGAATGGTGGTCTGAGTAGATGCAATGAAAAGCAACTGAAATTAAAATGAAAGAAATATGATTGAAACATTAATAATGGCTGACAACACTTCATCTAATAATAAAATTCAAGATAATATTACTATGATTGAATATAGAATGGTGGTCTGAGTAGATGCAATGAAAAGCAACTGAAATTAAAATGAAAGAAATATGATTGAAACATTAATAATGGCTGAAAACACTTCATCTAATAATAAAATTCAAGATAATATTACTATGATTGAATATAGAATGGTGGTCTGAGTAGATGCAATGAAAAGCAACTGAAATTAAAATGAAAGAAATATGATTGAAACATTAATAATGGCTGAAAACACTTCATCTAATAATAAAATTCAAGATAATATTACTATGATTGAATATAGAATGGTGGTCTGAGTAGATGCAATGAATGCAACTGAAATTAAAATGAGAAATATGATTGAAACATTAATAATGGCTGAAAAACTTCCATCTAATAATAAAATTCAAGAATTACTAATTGAATATAGAATGGTGGTCTGAGTAGATGCAAATGAAATGCAACTGAAATTAAAATGAAAGACAATGATTGAAACATTAATAATGGCTGAAAACACTTCATCTAATAATAAAAAATTAAGATTATTAATGGTTGAATGAATGAAGAATGGTGGTCTGAAATAGATGCAATGAAAAAAACTGAAATTAAAATGAAAGAAATATGATTGAAACATTAATAATGGCTGACAACACTTCATCTAATAAATAAAATTCAAAATTATAATATTACTAAGATTGAATATAGAATGGTGGTCTGAGATGCAATGAAAAGCAAACTGAAAAATAAAAATGAAAATGAAATATGATTGAAAAACATTAATAATGGCTGACAACACTTCATCTAATAATAAAATTCAAGATAATATTACTATGATTGAATATAGAATGGTGGTCTGAGTAGATGCAATGAAAAGCAACTGAAATTAAAATGAAAGAAATATGATTGAAACATTAATAATGGCTGACAACACTTCATCTAATAATAAAATTCAAGATAATATTACTATGATTGAATATAGAATGGTGGTCTGAGTAGATGCAATGAAATGCAACTGAAATTAAAATGAAAGAAATATGATTGAAACATTAATAATGGCTGACAACACTTCATCTAATAATAAAATTCAAGATAATATTACTATGATTGAATATAGAATGGTGGTCTGAGTAGATGCAATGAAAAGCAACTGAAATTAAAATGAAAGAAATATTACGGAAACATTAATAATGGCTGACAACACTTCATCTAATAATAAAATTCAAGATAATATTACTATGATTGAATATAGAATGGTGGTCTGAGTAGATGCAATGAAATGCAACTGAAATTAAAATGAAAGAAATATGATTGAAACATTAATAATGGCTGACAACACTTCATCTAATAATAAAATTCAAGATAATATTACTATGATTGAATATAGAATGGTGGTCTGAGTAGATGCAATGAAAAGCAAAAGAAATTAAAATGAAAGAAATATGATTGAAACATTAATAATGGCTGACAACACTTCATCTAATAATAAAATTCAAGATAATATTACTATGATTGAATATAGAATGGTGGTCTGAGTAGATGCAATGAAAATGCAACTGAAATTAAAATGAAAGAAATATTATTGAAACATTAATAATGGCTGACAACACTTCATCTAATAATAAAATTCAAGATAATATTACTATGATTGAATATAGAATGGTGGTCTGAGTAGATGAAATGAAATGCAACAAAAAAAATGAAATTAAAATTAAATAATAAAATTCAAGATAATATTACTATGATTGAAATATTGGTCTGATTGAAAAATTAATAAACTGAAATTAAAATGAAAGAAATATTAGAACAAAAATGAAACATTAATAATGGCTTCATTCATCTAATAATAAAATTCAAGATAATATTACTATGATTGAATATAGAATGGTGGTCTGAATAGATTAAAATGAAATGCAAACATGAAATTAAAAATGAAAGAAATATTTTGTTGAAAAATAATTAAAATGAAAGAAACACTTCATCTAATAATAAAAAATCAAAATAAAATAAAGATTGAATATAGAATGGTGGTCTGAGTAGATGCAATGAAAAGCAACTGAAATTAAAATGAAAGAAAACACTGATTGAAACATTAATAATGGCTGACAACACTTCATCTAATAATAAAATTCAAGATAATATTACTATGATTGAATATAGAATGGTGGTCTGAGAAATTAAAATGAAATGCAAACATTAATAATGGCTGAAACACTTCAAAAATGAAATTCAAGAAATATTACTATGATTGAATATAGAATGGTGGTCTGAAATGCAATTGCATCTAAATAAAATGAAAGAAATATGATTGAAAAAATTAATAATGGCTGAAAACACTTCATCTAATAATTTCAAGAATATAGATTGATATAGAATGGTGGTCTGAAGATGCAATGAAATGCAACTGAAATTAAAATGAAAGAAATATGATTGATAAGAAAAACATTAATAATGGCTGAAAACACTTCATCAACAAATTCAAGATAATCTGAATAATAAAATGGTCTGAAGATGCAATGAAAATAACTGAAATTAAAATGAAAGAAATATGATTGAATATAATGAATTCATCTAATAATAAAATTCAAGATAATATTATATGATTGAATATAGAATGGTGGTCTGAGTAGATGCAATGAAAATGAAAAAAATTAAAATGAAAGAAATATGATTGAAACATTAATAATGGCTGACAACACTTCATCTAATAATAAAATTCAAGATAATATTACTATGATTGAATATAGAATGGTGGTCTGAGTAGATGCAAATTAAAATGCAACTGAAATTAAAATGAAAGAAATATGATTGAAAATATTAATAATGGCTGACAAATTAAAATGAAAGAAATCATCTAATAATCTAAATAAAATTCAAGATAATATTACTATGATTGAATATAGAATGGTGGTCTGAGTAGATGCAATGAAAAGCAACTGAAATTAAAATGAAAGAAATATGATTGAAAACATTAATAATGGCTGACAACACTTCATCTAATAATAAAATTCAAGATAATATTACTATGATTGAATATAGAATGGTGGTCTGAGTAGATGCAATGAAATGCAACTGAAATTAAAATGAAAGAAATATGATTGAAACATTAATAATGGCTGACAACACTTCATCTAATAATAAAATTCAAGATAATATTACTATGATTGAATATAGAATGGTGGTCTGAGTAGATGCAATGGTCTGAAATTAAAATGAAAGAAATGCAATTGAAAAATTAATAATGGCAAACACTGAAATTTCAAAAATGAAAAGAAATAGAATGGTATGATTGAAACATTAAATTAAATGAAAGAAATATGATTGAAACATTAATAATGATGAAAACACTTCATCTAATAATAAAATTCAAGATAATATTACTATGATTGAATATAGAATGGTGGTCTGAGTAGATGCAATGAAAAGCAACTGAAATTAAAATGAAAGAAATATGATTGAAAACATTAATAATGGCTGACAACACTTCATCTAATAATAAAATTCAAGATAATATTACTATGATTGAATATAGAATGGTGGTCTGAGTAGATGCAATGAAAATGCAACTGAAATTAAAATGAAAAATAATATGATTGAAACATTAATAATGGCTGACAACACTTCATCTAATAATAAAATTCAAGATAATATTACTATGATTGAATATAGAATGGTGGTCTGAGTAGATGCAATGAAATGCAACTGAAATTAAAATGAAAGAAATATGATTGAAACATTAATAATGGCTGACAACACTTCATCTAATAATAAAATTCAAGATAATATTACTATGATTGAATATAGAATGGAAATTAAAATGGTCTGAGTAGATGCAATGAAAAGCAACTGAAATTAAAATGAAAGAAATATGATTGAAAAATTAATAATGGCTTCACAACACTTCATCTAATAATAAAATTCAAGATAATATTACTATGATTGAATATAGAATGGTGGTCTGAAAAAGATGCAATGAAAAAAATGAAAATATTTGAAATTTAAAATGTCTGAAATTCATCTTAAAATTCAAAAATAAAATATGATTGAAATAGAATGGTGGTCTAATTAATAAAAATCAAAAAATTATTACTATGATTGATTAATAAAACATTAATAATAGATAATAATGAAAATAGAATGGTAACTCAAAATAAAATGAAATTAAAATGAAAAATAAAACATTAATAATGGCTGAAACACTTCATCTAATAATAAAATTCAAGATAATATTACTATGATTGAATATAGAATGGTGGTCTGAGAAGATGCAATGAAAAGCAACTGTCAAATTAAAATGAAAAAAAATATGATTGAAACATTAATAATGGCTGAAAACACTTCATCTAATAATAAAATTCAAGATAATATTACTATGATTGAATATAGAATGGTGGTCTGAAAGATGCAATGAAATGCAAAAATGATTGAAACATTTAATGGCTGAAATTAAAATGAAAGAAATATGATTGAAACATTAATAATGGCTGAAAACAATTCATCTAATAATAAAATTCAAGATAATATTACTAATTTTTGAATATAGAATGGTGGTCTGAGTAGATGCAATGAAAAGCAACTGAAATTAAAATGAAAGAAATATTCCTTGAAACATTAATAATGGCTGAAAACACTTCATCTAATAATAAAATTCAAAATAATATTAATATGAATAATTAATATAGAATGGTGGTCTTTTAATGAGAAAAATTCAAATAATGAAAAATGATTGAATATAAACTTTAAAGATCTAAAAAAAAAAATTAAAATGAAAATGAAAATCATTAATAAAATATGAATTGAATAGATATGGTAAATAGAAATGAAAATAAGCAACTAAATAAAAATGAAAGAAATATGATTGAAAAATTAATAATAATGAAAACAAGATCTAATAATAAAATTGAAGATAATATTACTATGATTGAATATAGAATGGTGGTCTGAGTAGATGCAATGAAAAGCAAATTGAAATTAAAATAAAGAAATATGATTCCAACATTAATAATGGTTGACAACACTTCATCTAAAATAAAATTCAAATAATGATTGAATATAGAATGGTGGTCTTTAATCAAAGAAATGCAAACTAAATCAAAATGAAAGAAATGAAAACATTAATAATGGCTGAAAAATCTAAAAATGAAATTCAAGATAATATTACTATGATTGAAAATAGAATGGTGGTCTTAGAAATGAAATGCATCTAAATTAAAATGAAAAGATGATTGAAACATTAATAATGATGAAACACTTCATCTAATAATAAATTCAAGATAATATTACTATGATTGAATATAGAATGGTGGTCAGTAGATCTAAATTAAAAATAAAAAATATGATTGAAAAATTAATAATGGCTGACAACACTTCATCTAATAATAAAATTTCATAATATTACTATGATTGAATATAGAATGGTGGTCTTAAGTAGATGCAATGAAATGCAACTGAAATTAAAAATGAAAGAAATATGATTGAAAATTAATAATGGCTGACAACACTTCATCTAATAATAAAATTCAAGATAATATTAAATATGATTGAATATAGAATGGTGGTCTGAGTAGATGCAATGAAATGCAACTGAAATTAAAATGAAAGAAATATGATTGAAAAATTAATAATGGCTGAAAACACTTCATCTAATAATAAAATTCAAAATAATATTACTATGATTGAATATAGAATGGTGGTCTGAAAGATGCAATGAAAAGCAAACAAATTAAAATGAAAATTATATGATTGAAACATTAATAATGGCTGACAACACTTCATCTAATAATAAAAAAATTCAAAAATAATATTACTATGATTGAATATAGAATGGTGGTCTGAGTAGATGCAATGAAATGCAACTGAAATTAAAAATGAAAGAAATATGATTGAAAAATTAATAATGGCTGAAAACACTTCATCTAATAATAAAATTCAAGATAATATTACTATGATTGAATATAGAATGGTGGTCTGAGTAGATGCAATGAAATGAAACTGAAATTAAAATGAAAGAAATATGATTGAAAAATTAATAATGGCTGACAACACTTCATCTAATAATAAAATTCAAGATAATATTACTATGATTGAATATAGAATGGTGGTCTGAGTAGATGCAATGAAAAGCAACTGAAATTAAAATGAAAAAAATATGATTGAAACATTAATAATGGCTGAAACAACATCTAATTAAAATTCAAGATAATATTACTATAATTGAATAAATGGTTTCAAGATGCAATAAAAACAACTAAATTAAAAAAATTGAATATATTAATGGTTCGTTCTGAAAAAAAAAAAAAAATAAATGATTGAATATAGAATTTATCTGAAATTAAAAAAATCTTTTTCTAATTAAAATTAAAGAAATATTAATAATGGCTTGACAACACTTCATCTAATAATAAAATTCAAGATAATATTACTATGATTGAATATAGAATGGTGGTCTGAGTAGATGCAATGAAAAAGCAACTGAAATTAAAATGAAAGAAATATGATTGAAAATTAATAATGGCTTGAAAACACTTCATCTAATAATAAAATTCAAGATAATATTACTATGATTGAATATAGAATGGTGGTCTGAGTAGATGCAATGAAATGCAACTGAAATTAAAAATGAAAGAAATATGATTGAAACATTAATAATGGCTGAAAACACTTCATCTAATAATAAAATTCAAGATAATATTTTGACTATGATTGAATATAGAATGGTGGTCTTTAAGTAGATGCAAAACATGAAAAGCAAACTGAAATTAAAATGAAAGAAAAATATGATTTGAAACATTAATAATGGCTGACAACACTTCATCTAATAAACAAATTCAAGATAATATTACTATGATTGAATATAGAATAATGGTTTTCTGAAAATGAAAGAAATATGATTGAAATTTAAAATGGCAAAATGAAATTAAAATTCAAGAAGAAATGATTGAATTAGAATGGTGGTCATTAGATAATGGCAACTGAAATTAAAATGAAAGAAAACGAATAAAATTGAATAATAAATCATTCATCTAAGTAATAAAATTGAATATACAAAATATAGAATGATGGTCTGAGTAGATGCAATGAAATGCAACTGAAATTAAAAAGAAAGAAATATGATTGAAACATTAATAATGGCTGACAACACTTCATCTAATAATAAAATTGAAGATAATATTACTATGATTGAATATAGAATGGTGGTCTGAGTAGATGCAATGAAAAGCAATGAAAATGAAAGAAATGAAATTAATAAATTGAAAACACTTCATCTAATAATAAAATTCAAAATAATAAAAATTGAATATGAATAAATGGTCTGATTAGATGCAATGAAAACTGAAAAGAAATTAAAATGAAAGAAATATGATTGAAACATTAATGTCATCTAATAATAAAATTCAAGATAATATTAATATAGAATGATTGAATATAGAATGGTGGTCTGAAAAAAAGATTGAAATTAAAATGCAAACTGAAATTAAAATGAAAGAAATATGATTGAAATGCATTAAATAATGGAAAAATATGAAACATTAATAATGGCTGACGAAGATTTTCTAATAAACTTCATCTAATAATAAAATTGAAGATAATATTACTATGATTGAATATAGAATGGTGGTCTGAGTAGATGCAATGAAATGCAACTGAAATTAAAATGAAAGAAATATGATTGAAGCATTAATAATGGCTGACAACACTTCATCTAATAATAAAATTGAAGATAATATTACTATGATTGAATATAGAATGGTGGTCTGAGTAGATGCAATGAAATGCAACTGAAATTAAAATGAAAGAAATAATTGAAACATTAATAATGAAAAAAAATGATTAATAATAAAATTCAAGATAATATTACTATGATTGAATATAGAATGGTGGTCTAAGATGCAATGAAATTGCAACTGAAATTAAAATGAAAGAAATAAAATTGAAGCATTGGCTGAAAACATATCTAATAATTAAAATTCAAGATAATATTACAAATATAGAATGGTTGAAGATGCAATGAAAAGCAACTGAAAAAAAAATTCTTATTAAATATGATTGAATATTAATAATGGCTGAAAACACTTCATTTATAATAATAAATTCAATGAAATATTACATTGAATATAGAATGGTGGTCTGAGTAGATGCAAAAAGCAACTTAAAAATGAAAGAAATATGATTAGAAATATTAATAATGGCTGACAACACTTCATCTAATAATAAAATTGAAGATAATATTACTATGATTGAATATAGAATGGTGGTCTGAGTAGATGCAATGAAATGCAACTGAAATTAAAATGAAAGAAATATGATTGAAGCATTAATAATGGCTGACAACACTTCATCTAATAATAAAATTGAAGAGAGATGCAAATAATATTCCATTAAAATGAAAGAAATATTGAAGCATTAAAATGGTAAATGAGACAACACGAAATGAAAAATTCAAGATAATATTAAAATTAATATAGAAATCTGATGATTGAAACTGAAATTAAATGAAAGAAATATTAATAATAATGGTGACAACACTTCATCTAATAATAAAATTCAAGATAATATTACTATGATTGAATATAGAATGGTGGTCTAGTAGATGCAATGAAAAGCAACTGAAATTAAAATGAAAGAAATATGATTGAAGCATTAATAATGGCTGACAACACTTCATCTAATAATAAAATTCAAGATAATATTACTATGATTGAATATAGAATGGTGGTCTGAGTAGATGCAATGAAAAGCAACTGAAATTAAAATGAAAGAAATATGATTGAAGCATTAATAATGGCTGACAACACTTCATCTAATAATAAAATTCAAAAATAATATTACTATGATTGAATATAGAATGGTGGTCTGCAATGAAAAAACTTAAATTAAATGAAAGAAATATGATTGAAGCATTAATAATGGCTGAAATTAAAAAATTCAAAGAAATATTACTATGATTGAATATAGAATTGGTCTGATAGATGGCTGAAAATGAAATGCTTGAAAATAAAATAAATTTGAAGCATTAATAATGGCTGACAACAACTAATAAAAATTCATTGAATATATTGAATATAGAATGGTCTGAGATAATGAGAAAAATGCAATGAAAGAAATATGATTGAACTTAAAATTAAAATGAAAGAAATATGATTGAATATTACATTAATAATGGCTGACAACAAATAAAGAAATATGATTCATCTAATAATAAAATTCAAGATAATATTAAGATATGATTGAATATAGAATGGTGGTCTGAGTAGATGCAATGAAAAGCAACTGAAATTAAAATGAAAGAAATATGATTGAAACATTAATAATGGCTGACAACACTTCATCTAATAATAAAATTCAAGATAATATTACTATGATTGAATATAGAATGGTGGTCTGAGTAGATGCAATGAAAAGCAACTGAAATTAAAATGAAAGAAATATGATTGAAGCATTAATAATGGCTGACAACAAAATCATCTAATAATAAAATTCAAGATAATATTACTAAAATTGAATATAGAATGGTGGTCTGAGTAGATGCAATGAAAAGCAACTGAAATTAAAATGAAAGAAATATGATTGAAAGCATTAATAATGGCTGACAACACTTCATCTAATAATAAAATTCAAGATAATATTACTATGATTGAATATAGAATGGTGGTCTGAGAGATGCAATGAAAAGAAACTGAAATTAAAATGAAAGAAATATGATTGAAGCAACGAATAATGGCTGAAACAATCTAATAATAAGATAATATTAGATTGAATATAGAATGGTGGTCTGAGTAGATGCAATGAAATTGAAATTAAAATGAAAGAAATATGATTGAAACATTAATAATGGCTGACAACACTTCATCTAATGAAAAAATTCAAGATAATAATTGAATATAGAAAATTGAAAATTAAAATGAAAGAAATATAATGAAGATGTATTAATAATGGGATAACAACACTTCATCTAATAATAAAATTCAAGATAATGAATATATAGAATGGTGGTCTGAAATAGAATGAAAGCAATGAAAAGCAAATAATGGGGAAATTAAAATGAAAGAAAATAAATTATTAAATTGAATATAATAATGGTATGACAATGCACTTCATCTAATAAATAAAATTCAAGATAATATTACTATGATTGAATATAGAATGGTGGTCTTTTTAATATAGAATGCAATGAAAAAAATGCAACTGAAATTAAAATGAAAGAAATATGATTGAAGCATTAATAATGGCTGACAACACAATCTAATAATAAAAATTATAATATTACTATATTGAATAAAAAAATATTTCAAAAATGAAATAAAATAAAGAAATGATTGAAGCATGATTGAATATAATAATAAAATTGGTATTACTATGATTGAATATAGAATGGTGGTCTGAGATGCAATGAAAAGCAACTGAAATTAAAATGAAAGAAATATGATTGAAGCATTAATAATGGCTGACAACACTTCATCTAATAATAAAATTCAAGATAATATTACTATGATTGAATATAGAATGGTGGTCTGAGTAGATGCAATGAAAAGCAACTGAAATTAAAATGAAAGAAATATGATTGAAGCATTAATAATGGCTGACAACACTTCATCTAATAATAAAATTCAAAATAATATTACTATGATTGAATATAGAATGGTGGTCTGAGTAGATGCAATGAAAAGCAACTGAAATTAAAATGAAAGAAATATGATTGAAGCATTAATAATGGCTGACAACACTTCATCTAATAATAAAATTCAAAATAATATTACTATGATTGAATATAGAATGGTGGTCTGAGTAGATGCAATGAAAAGCAACTGAAATTAAAATGAAAGAAATATGATTGAAGCATTAATAATGGCTGACAACACTTCATCTAATAATAAAATTCAAGATAATATTACTATGATTGAATATAGAATGGTGGTCTGAGTAGATGCAATGAAAAGCAACTGAAATTAAAATGAAAGAAATATGATTGAAAGCATTAATAATGGATGACAACACTTCATCTAATAATAAAATTCAAGATAATATTACTATGATTGAATATAGAATGGTGGTCTGAGTAGATGCAATGAAAAGCAACTGAAATTAAAATGAAAGAAATATGATTGAAGCATTAATAATGGCTGACAACACTTCATCTAATAATAAAATTCAAGATAATATTACTATGATTGAATATAGAATGGTGGTCTGAGTAGATGCAATGAAAAGCAACTGAAATTAAAAATGAAAGAAATATGATTGAAGCATTAATAATGGCTGACAACACTTCATCTAATAATAAAATTCAAGATAATATTACTATGATTGAATATAGAATGGTGGTCTGAGTAGATGCAATGAAAAAAATGCAACTGAAATTAAAATGAAAGAAATATGATTGAAGCATTAATAATGGCTGACAACACTTCATCTAATAAAAAATTCAAGATAATATTACTATGATTGAATATAGAATGGTGGTCTGAGTAGATGCAATGAAAAGCAACTGAAATTAAAATGAAAGAAATATGATTGAAAAATTAATAATGGCTGACAACACTTCATCTAATAATAAAATTCAAGATAATATTACTATGATTGAATATAGAATGGTGGTCTGAGTAGATGCAATGAAAAGCAACTGAAATTAAAATGAAAGAAATATGATTGAAGCATTAATAATGGCTGACAACAATTTCATCTAATAATAAAATTCAAGATAATATTACTATGATTGAATATAGAATGGTGGTCTGAGTAGATGCAATGAAAAGCAACTGAAATTAAAATGAAAGAAATATGATTGAAGCATTAATAATGGCTGACAACACTTCATCTAATAATAAAATTCAAGATAATATTACTATGATTGAATATAGAATGGTGGTCTGAGTAGATGCAATGAAAAGCAACTGAAATTAAAATGAAAGAAATATGATTGAAGCATTAATAATGGCTGACAACACTTCATCTAATAATAAAATTCAAAATAATATTACTATGATTGAATATAGAATGATGGTCTGAGTAGATGCAATGAAAAGCAACTGAAATTAAAATGAAAGAAATATGATTGAAGCATTAATAATGGCTGACAACACTTCATCTAATAATAAAATTCAAAATAATATTACTATGATTGAATATAGAATGGTGGTCTGAGTAGATGCAATGAAAAGCAACTGAAATTAAAATGAAAGAAATATGATTGAAACATTAATAATGGCTGACAACACTTCATCTAATAATAAAATTCAAGATAATATTAATATGACTAAATATAGAATGGTGGTCTGAGTAGATGCAATGAAAAGCAACTGAAATTAAAATGAAAGAAATATGAGTCAAACATTAATTATAGTTAATAAAAAATTAGAAATTTAAATGTCTTGGAATGTTTTTATAGACAATGGAATATATGACACAGAAACAAAGAAAAGAGTGCCGAACTGCTATGTAATATCAATCCTCCTATATGGCAGTGAATGCTGGACAGTTTCCCCACAGATGAAGAGGATACTTGAAGCAAGAGAAACAAAGAAAAGAGTGTTGACTGTTATATAATGTCAATCCTCCTATATGGCCACGAATGCTGATGTAGAGTAGAGTTGAATCAAGAGAAACAAAGAAAAGAGTGTTGAACTGATATGTAATATCAATCTTCCTATATGCTAGTGAATGATGGACAATTTCCTCACAGATGAAGAGGAGACTTGAAGCAAGAGAAACAAAGAAAAGTGTGCTGAACTGCTATGTAATATCAATCCTCCTATATGGCAGTGAATGCTGGACAATTTCCTCACAGATGAAGAGGAGACTTGAAGCAAGAGAAACAAAGAAAAAAGTGCTGAACTGCTATGTAATATCAATCCTCCTATATGGCAGTGAATGCTGAACAATTTCCTCACAGATGAAGAGGAGACTTGAAGCAAGAGAAACAAAGAAAAGAGTGCTGAACTGCTATGTAATATCTATCCTCCTATATGGCAGTGAATGCTGGACAATTTCCTCACAGATGAAGAGGAGACTTGAAGCAAGAGAAACAAAGAAAAGTGTGCTGAACTGCTATGTAATATCAATCCTCCTATATGGCAGTGAATGCAAGACAATTTCCTCACAGATGAAGAGGAGACTTGAAGCAAGAGAAACAAAGAAAAGAGTGTTTAACTGCTATGTAATATCAATCCTCCTATATGGCAGTCAATGAAGAAGAGATTTGAGGCAATAGAAATGTGGTTCTCCAGAAGGATGCTGTTAAATGAGTAAGTATGTAAGCAATGAAAAAATTTAAGGAAAATAGAAATGAAAAGTATCCTTGCATCTATAATTAAAAAGAAACAGTATTTCTGGTATGCATGGGGAAAAAGTTCTTGGAGAATTTGACACTCACAGTACATATTGAGAGCAAGAAAGGACGAGGAAACAATGAGTAATCTACTTAATGGACTTATATAAATGGATAGCCTAAGAAGGACTGAGAGTGGTGGTAAAAAGATAAACCCTATAACAGAGTGTTGGAAGTTGTGGAGAGCCAATATCTTACCATATTGAAGGCAAGAGGGACAAAGAGAAACAGCAAGTAATCTACATAAGCGGATGTAAGGTGCAGGACTGGGTGTGATGGTGAAAAGGTAAACCTTACTACAAAGGAGAGGAAGCTATGGAGAGCCATGGTCTTACCATATTGAAGGCAACAGGGACAACGGGGAACAGTGAGTAGTCTACCTAATGAACTTGTGTAAATGAATGGCAGAACAGTGCTATTAATGATAGGAAGTTGTTGAGAGCCATGATCCCCAACATTCTAAAGGAATACAACATAAAAAAGAAGAAAAATTAATTCTATAATTACCAAAAAGAACACAGTATAACTAGAAAATGAAGAAATATATGATATATTTAATATTTGAAATGGGGCGTTTGAAAAACCTGCCGTATTAATACTGTGAGAAAGCCCCAAATGAATAGGGGTTTAAGAGTGGGGACCTTTCCCTTGATATAAACTCCAAAAGTGAATGGAAATCATTTGCTGATTATGATGTAGTAAAATGCAAGATAGAGGAGAATATGATCACCAGCAGGGCTTGAACACCTTTCAAAGAGATCATTGAAAGATTTTATCAGTAGATCTTTACAAATGTATAAGAGTTCTCAGAAGGTTAAGGAAATACTTTGAGACATCCCAATAACACACATACACAATTAGATATGCTTGAGGCTTAAAAAAGTAAACAAAACCCAATTAGATTTATTTTTGCTCAGATTAACTTTAGTGTCATTAAGTTCAGTATCTTGACATATGGTTGCAAATTTTGACTGAAGTTGTACTTAGATCCTCACTTGTTCTTATCTGACAAGTTTTTTTTTTATTCATTTCACCCCAAGAAAGTTGAGAATGCCACTAATGTGCAGGGAGTGAAAGTGAAAGTGAAAGTTGAGAATAGGGAGGATTGAGGAAAAGACAAAATGTGAACAAGATTTAAGAAGATGCATATTCGAATCAGTGGAAACAGGACAAGCAGTCACCAAGCAGTACTAAATAAGAACTAGACATGGATGGTGGAATGAAAAAGAAATCTATCCCCATAAATTAAATAAAGGATTGACAAGCACTTGATGAATGCCAGAGAGATGAAACATCATGATAAGAGCAAAAAAGATGAGAACAATAGTGTCATGTAAATAATATAATTTTATTTTGTAAAAATAAATAATAGTCTTATTTTAAGTATTCATAGATGAATAAACATGTTTGCTTTAGAGAAAAAGTTGATACATTCTAACAAATGTCACTAATCGACTTATAAGAGATAAAATGAAGTACTAGTATACTGAAGCAGGTTTAGTGATTAGCTACTTCAATAATTAAATATGTAAGGTTTCTCATGGGAACGTTTTTATAGTACATGAAATAATGGTGGTGAAAAAGAGTACATGCTCAAAATAGCAGACCAATTGATTTGCAATGCAAAGATAACATCTATTAAAAAACAATTAACAAAAGGGAAGTTTAAAAAGTTTCTTTGTTAGAAGTAAATTCCAATACACAATGAAATATTCATGAATATGTTTGAGCTGGACTTGCTTTGTTGGCATGTTTTAGTGTGAAGCATTCACAGCCCTTTTAGCTTCAGTGTGGAAAGTTCATGTCACTAGTTTGAAAGAGGAAAACCCGGATGGGAGGGAGAGACAGTTACTTTAGTGTTCATGTGTTTTTTTATTTGATGGCTGCTGCTGATACAAGGTTTATTACAGCTGCTACTGCTATGACATTTAAGGGCTGCTACTGATATTAAAGGCACTACACTGGTATGCAGCTTCAGTGGTTGGTAAGTCTTTTGATGTATTGATGTTTTGATTAGCTTTTGGGATAAAGGGAGTTGCTGAGCATGGAACTGGCATATTCATGAACCAATCCTTTAATCCACTAGACTTCTCCCATGAGACAATCCTGAGTGTAGAATGTGGAGCCTTAAATGGAGACTCACCTTTTTTAATGTGACTGTTGCTGAAACTGAAAACTGTCTAATTTGAATAGATACAGCCATAAAAATCAAATATATAGAATGTAACTAAATTGCAGTTTTAAATTTTGCCAACATTATATGAAATTTATTTACTATTAGTAATTGTGGTTCTAACTAATAACCAGTGACACCATAGAAAAAAAGAAACATTAAAGTTTTTGCAGGAAATTTAATGTGTGCAGAAACAGATGAGTTAAAAAGAAAAAAATCAAATATTTTATGCGTTTATTGAAAGACTTCAGAAGATCTCTCTTTATGGCGCTGCCATAAATGTGAATGCTTGCAAACTCTACTGAACAATCAGCTTAATGAAGCACATAACTAAACTAATAATTAAGATTCTAAAGAGAAAATCTCAGAGCAGAAATAATATAAGAGCAATGTGACTTTGTTCAAGATGACGAAACAAGAAATGAAATTTTCTTTGCTATCGGAGCAAGCAATATAAGTCCCAAAAGAGCTATATCTATCAGAATTAAACCAGGAATAGGACAGGAACAGTGTGACTTTGTTCAAGACAACAGAACAAGAAATTATCTTTGTTATCAGAATAAGCAACATAAGTCCAAAAAAGATCTATATCTATTAAAATTAAACCAGAAATAGGACAAGAGCAGTGTGACTTTGTTCAAGATGCCAAAAGAAGAAATTAAATTCTTACTATCTTTAAAGATTACCAGATGAACATTTAAGCTGAGTCATAAATAAAGGACTTAGAGGTGTCATAAATAAAGGACTCGTAGGAGTCATAAATAAAGGACTTATAGGAGTCATAAATAAAGGACTTATAGGAGTCATAAATATGGGTTTGTATTCATGAGGAAAGACAGAACAAACAAATGTACACAATAACAATAAAAAACATGATAAATTGTCTGGTAATTTCATATAATTTTATGTATGTATTTGTGCATATTGGTGTATGTGTGTTTACATTACAATTGTGATAATGTTCATGTTGTGGAATAACACAGTAATTCCACCTACATTTTACGCGCCCGCGAGTTTTCCTCCCTTCCTTCCACACTTGTGCGTGTGTGTGCGCCAGCGGATTGCACCCCTTCCTCTCTCGTTAAGCCAGGCATAGCAGTAAACAGCCTTTTTGGCTGGCGGCAAGGAAGGTTGCCGACTAGCTGCTCCTGATAACGTCTAAAATCAGAATTTGAATTTTTTCCCGTGCGTTTTCCTGACGTCACAAACGTCCAGCGTTTCCAACTCAGTTGCATCCCGATCTTCAATCTAGACGGACAACTCATTTATTCCGTGCCCCTAACCCATACGCGGGCCAGAATATCTTATTCTTAACTAACCAAAACTTCAACATGTCGACCTCACACTTTTCCAAGACTCATTCTCGTCTTGATGCAACCCGCATGTTGAACCTTCTCTGTTTTCAACTAGAAAATGTCGAGTTCCTATGACACCGTCGTCAATATATATTTTTCCAAGACTTATCCCCGTCTTGATGCAACAGCTTGTTGAACCTTTTCTCCGTTTTCAACTAGAAAATGTCGAGTTCCTATGACACCGTCGTCAATATTTATTTTTCCAAGACTCAACCTCGTCTTGATGCAAACAACTTTCAAACTTTCCTCTATTCACTACCAGAGTTCTACAACACGGTCGCTCTCCCACCATTCCAAGACTCAACCTCATCTTGATGCAAACAACTCTGAATTTCTCCTCAATGAAAGTTGATAATCTGTTCATACACCTTTGAACCTTCTAACTACTTTGAACCAGTACTTTAAAAATATTACATACACTCACACTATCAAACCTCACAGTGAGTACTTTTCCTATTTGTGTACACATACACCTTTCGTTTAACAAGTCATTTTTCCAGAACTTTCTTTCTGATGAAACTTTTTCCCGACTTGGCCATCTTGGTTTTCTGTTTTGGCACGGAACTCTTTTACTAATGGTCTCAACTGTTAAGACACTTACTTGTTTAAATTTAATAAAATTTCTTATATGTTTTTCTACCAGACGCCTTTTGTCATTTAATCGAGGCTATCTACTTGTATTATTATTTATGCACTTGTTGATTGACCCCTTTTCCTCACTAAGTTCACTCATGCAATATTTTTACTTTGCTTGTGGATTCGGTAGTTTTGTGTAGTGTTTGGCACAAGGCCACTTTTTAATAAACCAGCACTGCACGCTACCGGGTCCGCAACAATGTTATAAAAGGGAGGAAAGTTACATATGTGTTGTCATCCCAACAGTCCTTGGATGAAGAGATTGAATCTGACGTCTCTTTATGGGATGTCTGTACTTCCAGCAGGAGCAATCACTGTTGCATACTGGGAGTAATTTTATTATTTTAATTTTTTTATTTATTTTATTTCATTTTATTTGTAATTTTTATTATCATTATTTTATATTTTATTTTTATTTATAATAATAACAATGTTCTTACAAAGCTTGTAGTGAAGCTTTATTCAGTGCAATTTGAGTAATGGCTGTGAGTGAGGTTCAACCATTTGTTTTATAGTCAAGTAGTTCAAAGGGGAGACAACTAGGGTTGCCTTCATCACACTATCAGAAGAAACAATATAATTAAAAAAATACCTATACATATATTACACAAAGGCGTTTAATAAAGTATACCATGAAGATTGATTTACATGAAAATGATATTCAAATGATTTGTAACAGTGGTTGTCACCATTTTTTTGGACATGGCCCACCTAGGTTTCTCTAAAATCCTGATGACCTCCTCCAACTGTGACATATAATTTTAATTATTCAAAAAGTCAACTCCTATTCATGTGGAAGAAGCCTAAAAGGCCATTAACTTAATTTTTGTATAGAACTTAAGATTGTATATATGCAAAAGTATTATCATTTAATTTTAGAATTTTACAATATTTACAAAAATATTGTGTTATTATATACATATATATATATATGTGTGTGTGTGTGCATGTGTGTCTATACAATACATCCATAAATTACACATGTACATACATAGATACAAATATTTTTATGTATGCATACTGTACATGCACTGTATGTATTAACTCACACAGACTTACTAGAAAAAAATGTGCTGTTAATAACTCATTCTCAAATTGCCCCCCCTTAAAATTGAATATGGGAACCATGGGACTGGAAGATATTGTCATCATTCACATCATCCTGACTGAGTGTGGTTGTGGGATCCCTGCGCAGCCGAAAACTTTACCAGTTCCCTCCACATATCTGGGTTGAAAGCCAGACAGGTATTCATTCATGTGTAGAATGTCTTGCGCAAATAGACCTGGCAGAGCCACTACCCCTGCAGGTGAAACTACATCCAATGTCCCCCAATTTCAGGGTTTACATTAGTCACACTCACTAGAAAAAAATCCACTGTCAATAACTCATTTTCAAATTGCACTCCCTTAAAAATCAAGTTGCCGCACTTTGGAATGTTTGGCCCACGACTGTATTTGCGATTACTCTAGATAAATTACATCCCTTGGATCCCTCAGCTCAAACTTTCATAGCCAGGACCCACCCTGCCATGTTCACGAGGGCAAATCATCCCCTTCATGTTCCATTTCTAATTACACTCTGACAGCTTACTGTCCATAACCATTACTCTGACAAGGATTAAGTTCCACTCAGACAGCTTCTTCTCCAGAACCATTACATTGGTAAGGATTAAGTTCCACTCAAACAGCTTCTTCTCCTGAACTATTATTTTGATAAGGATTAAGTTCCACTCAGACAGCTTCCTTCCAAAACAGTTTCTCCGGTAAGGATTAAATTCCACTCAAACAGCTTGTTCTCTGGAACTGTTACTTTGGTAAGGATTAAGTTCCACTCACACAGCTTCTTCTCCAAAACGGTTATATTGGTAAGGATTAAGGTCCAGTCACACAGCTTGTTTTCCAGAACCATTACTTTGATAGCGATTAAGTTCTACTCACACAACTTCTTCTCCAGAACCATTACTTTGGTAAGGATTAAGTTCCACTCGGACAACTTGTTCTCCAGAACCATTACTTTGGTAAAGATTAAGTTCTACTCAGACAGCTTTTTCTCCAGAACCATTTCTTAATGTAACTTTATGGGTTAAGTTCCACTCAGACAGGTTGTTCTCCAGAATCATTACTTTGGTAAGGATTAAGTTCCACTCAGACAGCGTCTTCTCCAGAACCATTACTTTAGAAAAGATTAAGTTCCACTCTGACAGCTTCTTCTTCAGAACCATTACTTTGGTAAGAATTAAGTTCCACTCAGACAGCTTCTTCTTCAGAACCATTTTTTTATGATTCTTGAGATGATGATTCTCGGACAAGTCCATTCATATCTTCTGAGCAACTCATATCTATCCTAAATATCCTCATAATATGCATTTCCTCCTTGTTTACACACTATCTTACTCAGTCTCCCTCTAGCTTGAGTGGCTCTTGGGTTTCGTTTTACGTGAACTAATGTTAAAAAAAAAACAAATTGCAATAATATGTCCACTGATTCACCAGAAATGCTGTCAAAAGATTTCAAAATATATATTGACACATTGGACGTACCCAGATTTAGGCATGGAATATTTAGGGAAAAAAATGCACACATCCCAAGCAAAAGAATCAAAATTGTAAATTTACCTTTATGTGACATTCTCACTAACCATGAAGAAACACTTACAGTATTAGCACAAATTATATGACTGGTACTTTTTTTAATGTAAGGTTTAATTATCAGGACATTTTTTGGAAAAGAAGAATTTTAGTACATTTCATCTTGCATTTATTGAAAATTGTATTTTTTTTTCAGGGAGAAACATCTGCACATACAGTAAATTCAAATTATCTACAAAGAAATCTATTGGTATCAATGAACACTAGTACATATGGTAATAGTCCAAAAATCCCTAAAATATGGTACTTGTTGGTAAATGAAATCCCATACCATATATGCAGAAAAGCAAATTCCAATACCTGTATATCAACAAAAACACACACAAAGCAAGTAGCAATATACCAGTTAAAGCAAATATTTCGGTAAAATCTGGTTTTTCTACAAAACAAACTGCAAAATATTGTGCAATTCCATAGATCTTTCAGAGATATTTCTATTGACACCATGTTTGTTCACTTCCAGGAATCCTAGTTTCAGAGCTAAGCTCTATGCATACACTGATTCCTTGTGAAACCCACTTTTTTCGTGATCTTCATGTCCTTCTCATACATAATACTACCGTATTGGACGCAGGGTATTTTTTAGGAAAGATCTGTGTCCATCAGGCCAGCAGATATATCTTTTTATGTAATATTATTAATGCTCTGTTTTTAATATTATTAATATTGAACACTATGCATAAAAATACCTGCTGTTTCTTAAATCATAATCACTTTCTCACAGATGTGCCGTCACTACCCTCTGTCTTTTCTACAAATACTTTCACGGTAACCTTTATTTATTGAAAATTGTTTTCGTTGTTTTTCATACAGTAAATTCATAATAGCTATAAAGAAGTCTACTAGTATCAATGAACACTAGTACATATGGTAATAGGCCAAAAATCCCTGAAATATGGTACTTGTTGGTAAATGAAATCCCATACCATATATGCAGAAAAGCAAATTCCAATACCTGTATATCAACAAAAACACACACAAAGCAAGCAGCAATATACCAGTTAAAGCAAATATTTCGGTAAAGTCTGGTATTTCTACAAAACAAACTGCAAAATATTGTACAATTCCATAAATTTCTTAATTTCTTTTTGGAATTTTTCAGGAATATTTTTATTGCTATTGATGCTTGTTTGCTTCTAGGCTTCTTAGTTTCAGAGGTAAGCTATAGGCATGCACTGATTCTTGTTGAACCCCACATTTTTTGTGGTCTTCATGTCCCTCTCATACATAATATTGCTGTATTAGATGCAGAGTAATTTTTGGTGCATTTTTTAGAAAAAATCTGTGTCCAATAAGCCAGCAAATAAAGTATTTGCAATATGAAATTTGGTAAAAAAAAAACTCAGAGCTTTAAGGAAAATAACACTGACTTTTTTTTTTTCTGTACATTTACATTCTGCAAGAACCCAAACATCATTTTCTTTCACATCAGAATGCCAAATTTTTCCCAACCTAAACCGTATTCCATCGTTTCATTTTGGTCATTGATGCATGTATAGTTAGTCTTATGGCACTGAATAACAATTATCCCGCAAAAAAAAAAAAAAAAAAAAAAAAATGGAAGCTCTGATTTTTCTGGGGGTGGGAGGCTCTATCATCACCTTTCCCCACCAACTGACCAGATATTAACACCAAACCCAACACTTGATACTGTTCTGACATCAAACATTCTTTCCTAGTGGCTAGATTTTCAGATGCGTTGGTTTGGGTTATGGGAGACATCCTGACCATTGCATCTGGCCCCACATTTAGAAAAATACGAATAACATATGGGGGCCTATCACTTGCAACCCACCAGCATTCGCAGGTCAGGCTTCTCTTTACTATTAGTTGATCCCTTAATAATGTGAATGTTTCAAAATATTGGCTTGTTTAATATTCTTCCTATATTTTTATCCATCAGTATTTTTTTATTTGGTCTATTTTTCATATCTATTTTTTCATATCAATTTTGATATATATATATATATATATATATATATATATATAATTCCTAGCCATAGTGTGTTGGGCATGGCTGGAACTTGAGTGGGCAACTTTACATTTTTAAAAGACTTTCAGCAGTCCATTACCATTGTTAAAGAAGGTAAGCTTGATTGTAGGGAAGAGCTGTTTCATGTACAGAGCCTCTCTTATAATGAGGTGTTTTCAGAAATTTGATTTACAAAGGACTGTACTGTTTTTGAAATGTATCTTTTTTAAGGGTTCTAGTAGATTATGTGTTCATAGATGTGGTTTTGGGCATTTTGTTCTGATAAGTGACATGAGAGGCATCTACTCAAGTTGGTGGTCATATGCCCAATATAGGTAATTGATTTATTATAAGAAACACAGTTTTGTAATGACCAGGGAAATTGATATGCTATATTGTTCATCATCAGTTTAGATGTGGTTATTTTGATTATTAACTACAAGGTTTGCAGTTTTCGATTTCCTGTAATATAAGTTTTACATATTTTTGGGGGTATTAAAGCAGAAATTTATTTCTAGTCTCTGCTGATAATTATTGCGCATCTGGTTACTGTAAAATATATTTTATCGTGTGGTATTTATTTGTGTGGTATTTATTTGTATGGTATTTATTTGTGTAGTATTTTATTGTGTGGTATTTATTTGTGTGGTATTTATTTGTGTAGTATTTTATTGTGTGGTATTTATTTGTGTAGTATTTTACTGTGTGGTATTTTATTTGTGGTATTTTATTTGTGTAGTATTTTATTGTGTGGTATTTTATTGTGTGGTATTTATTGTGTAGTATTTTATTGTGTGGTATTTATTTGTGTGGTATTTTATTGTGTGGTATTTATTTGTGTGGTGTTTATTTGTGTAGTATTTTATTGTGTGGTATTTTATTTTGTGGTATTTATGTGTGTAGTATTTTATTTTGTGGTATTTATTTGTGAAGTATTTTATTGTGTGGTATTTTATTTTGTGGTATTTATTTGTGTAGTATTTTATTGTGTGGTATTTTTGTTACTGGTGTTGTGTATTTTCTGTAATGATAATTTTATTTGTTTATCAATGATGTAGTTGGGAAAATTATTGTTGACTAATGTTTGTTTTGTGTATTTTTAGTTCCCTCAGAAATACTGTTTTGGAAGAGGAATTGAGCTATGTTCTATTTAGGAATATTTGTAGTTCCTGAAAAATGTGTAAATATATTACAGGAAATGGAAAACTGAAAACCTTGTAGTTAATAAACAAAATAAGGACTGCCAAGAGCTGCAACAACTAAAATGGATATCACATGTAGCTCCAAGTGTAAATAATCATAATCAGAGGCTGACTTTCCCACTACTTTGAATAAAAGGTTGAGAAGGAAACCCCCATCACTACTAACAGCTACCGAACTTGAGAAACCTTTTTTCCTGAGAAATTGTTTTAAGAGAAAGATTTTATGTATGTGTGTGTGTGTGTGTAGTGATTTTCTAAGTGTAACATAGAGGTGGCACATAGCCAAAAATATGACGCAACCAGTGTAATTGTTCTAGAGAGAAATGTGTGTATATGTGTGTGTGTGTATGTATGCATGTGTGTATATGTGTGTGTGTATGTAAATGTGTGTGTTTATATATATTTATATCTGAGTGTGTGCCTATATATATATAAATGTATATATATATGTGTGTGTGTGTATATATGCGAGTGTATATATATGTGTGTGCGTATAATTCTGTATATATATGTGTGTGTGTGTATATATGTCTGCGTGTGTATATACATATATGTATATAAATATATATATGTGTGTGTATATACATATATATGTATGTATATATATGTGTGTGTGTGTGTGTGTGTGTGTGTGTGTATGTGTGTGTGTGTGTGTGTGTGTGTGTGTGTGTGTCTGTGTGTGTGAAAGTGCAGTGTAACTTGTGAGAAAGGACATTGTTAGAGTATCTTCCATTAAATTCTATTTCTCAGTTTCTTCCTGAAAAGACTTCCGGTCTAATGTTCAAAATATTGATGAGGAACTGGGGGTGGGCAAAAGGGTAGACGGGAATCCGGTGATGAGGTAGAAATTGATGATTGATGTATTTTCATTTTTAGCCATGTTGCCATGGCAACTAGCAGTGGATGCAAATGTGTGACGGATGTAGCCAAATATTGCATCCTGGCAATCAGCTGAACGAGTTTTGGTGGAAATTCTTTAGTTCCGACAGTGGAAGAAAAGCAATCAAAGGAAAAAAGGGAAGGAAAGAAAGTAAAGAAAGGTTGGAACGAAGGAAAAGAGAAAGAGTGTATTAAAGAATGTGGAGGTGAAAGAAAAGAGGAAGAAATTAAATATTAAAAGAGTTTGAGAAGGAAAGAAGAGAAAGAAAACAAGGAAAAAATGAGGGACAGAAAAGAAAAACAAGGAAGGAAGAAAGGAAAGGAGGCAGGAAAGAAGAGGGAAGGACGGGAGGGAGAAGGAAGGAAGGAAGGAAGGAAGGAAGGAAGGAAGGAAGGAAGGAAGGCTGGGAGGGAAATTAGGGAAGAGAGTGAAGGCATGAAAGTGGAAAAGGAAGGGTGAATGGAAAGGAAGGAAGGAAGGAAGAGGGGAAGGAAGGAGTGGAATGAAAGAAAAACAATGAAAGACTGCAAAAGAAAAATGGAAGGCATGAAGCAAAGGAGATAGATGAACTTGGGAAGGAAGGAAGGAAGGAAGGAAGAAGGAAGGAAGGAAGGAAGGAAGGAAGGAAGGAAGGAAGGAAGGAAGGAAGGAAAAAAAGAAGGAAGGAAGGAAGGAAGGAAGGAAGGAAGGAAGGAAGGAAGGAAGGAAGGAAAATTAAGGAAGAGAGTGAAGGCACACAAGTGGAAAAGGAAGGGTGAATGGAAAGGAAGGAAGGAAGGAAGGAAGGAAGGAAGGAAGGAAGGAAGGAAGGAAGGAAGAGGAAAAGAAGGTGAGAGTAAGGAAAGAGGAAAAGTAATTTAAATATTAAAAAGTTTAAGAAGGGAAGAATAGAAAGAAAACAAGGAAAAACTGAAAGAGGGACAGAAAAGAAAAACAAGGAAGGAAGGAAGGAAGTGGGAAGGAAGGGAGGGAGAAGGAAAGAAGGAAGGAAGAGGGAAGGAATGGAGGGAGAAGGAAGGAAGGCAGGACGGAAAATAAGGCAGGAAGGAAGGGAGGATGAGGAAAAGAAGGTGGATTTGAGGGAAGAAGAAAAGTAAATTAAATATTAAAAGAGTTTGAGAAGAAGGAAAGAAGTAAATAGAGAACAAGTAAACAAATGGTAAGAAAGAAAGAGACTAGAAATAAAGTAAAAGAATATGGAAGCATGGGTGGAGAGAGAGGAAATTAAAAATGAAAACAAAGAAAGAAAGCAAGGAGAAAAAAATGGAAGAAAAACGGGTAGAAAGGAAGGAAGAGCGAGATAGAAAGAGATGTTGAAGGTTGCAGTAAGAGAGAAGAGGAAAATGAATATTTAATGAATTTGAGAAGGAGGGAGAGGAGATAGAATGTGAAAGAAAAAAAGAAGATAAAGAAAACAATAAGGATGAGGGTGAGAGGGAAATGAAGAAGAAAAACTCAATGAAAGAAATATTGAAAGAAAGAATAGCAAATCTATTTCGTTCTAAAGTATGAATTGAATGAAAAAAATGAAAAACAATGAAGAAAGGGGAAAAAAAGGAAAGAAGAAAGGAAAAAATAAACACAAGAAAGACAGAAAGAAAGAAAGAAATGCAGGAAGGAAGAAAGGAAGGAAAAAATAAAAGGTAGGCACAGGTGAGGTAAGAAGGAAAGGGAATAAAATATACAATATTAAAACTTTAAAAGAAAGAATGAAAGAAGAGAGGATGGACAGTAAAAAGGAGGAAAGTACAGTTAGAACGAAGGAAGAAGGAAAGAAGGAAGGAAAGAGTGAAGGAAGGATGGCAGTAAGGAATGAAAGACGGAAGGAAGGAAGGAAAGAAGGAGGAAGGAAGGAGAAAGGAGGAAGTAAGTAAATAAGGAAGGATGGGATGAAAGGAAGAAGGAAGGAAGAAGGAACAAAGGAAGGAAAGAGGGAAGGAAGGAGGCAGTAAGGAAGGAAGGAAGGAAGGAAGGAAGGAAGGAAATAAGGAAGGAAGGAAGGAAATAAGGAAGGATGGGATGAAAGGAAGAAGGAAGGAAGAAGGAACAAAGGAAGGAAAGAGGGAAGGAAGGAAGGAAGGAAGGAAGGAAGGAAGGAAGGAAGGAAGGAAGGAGAGAGTAAGTAAATAAGGAAGGATGGGACATATTTTGTTAAGAGTGTTTTTGCTAAGAGTCAAAACTACCCGACTATTTACTCATATTTGGAGGTTTTGAATTCAGAGTTTTTCCTTCTCCTAGACTGTTTATCACCCAAGGCTATAGAATGAACCCACTCTGTCCTGCTATTTTACCCATAGCTGGGATAAGAGATGAATTCATACATTTCTTAAGGGTATTAGTATGTAAGTGAATGCAATGAACTCAACTGGAATTTAAAGTAGAACAAAATGATTTACTGTCCTATAAATTTAATTTCAAAAAGAAAAAGGCTGTCTTTTTTATTATTCTTTCTTTAACATATTAAGTACCAAATTTTTATTTGATATATTATATCAAAAATGTCATATGCTGTCATTGAAAGTTAAAATAGAGTTCTTTAGAAAGTGAGCTGGGAAAACTAACATTTCCCAGAAGGAACATAATTACCATGTTTAATACATTTTAGCAAAGAAGATAAAGAGATTTTTAGAAATAGTTGCCTTTTATAGATTTTTTCGTCTATTTTTCTCAATGTTTGACTAAACTAAGTGAATTAATGATATTTTAAATCCAGCAACATGGGAAAATCTATTTATTTTATTTTTATTATTCATCATTATTATTTGATTTATCCATTCTATTGCATTTTTCCACAGACTAAATATTATTGCTGGAAAACATGTCTTAGTCACAACAGTGTGAGGAGGATAAAATGAAGACAAAGTGCAAATTTAAAAATGGGGGACATTAATTAGCATCATTTGGTTCTTATCAAATAATTTATTTAAAAAATGTTTTTTTTCATTCTTTTCAATATGTTCATGATTGAAATTTTTTGGTTTTTATAGTATAGTAAGTGTGATCTTAAATTTTTTTTTATAAGCATAAATTTTAGATGTGACATAAAGGTGAAAAGTAAATAAAAGACCAAAGAGGATTGAACTCACTCTCCAGTTGTAACTGTTTTAGTAAGACAAGCTTGATAATTCATTACACAGTTTCAAGGTACCCAAATGCAATCTTAAATGGGTTACCTGTTGTTAATCCTTTGTGCCATATGAAGTTAGGTTCAATAATAATAATAAAAAAATTTAAAAAAATAAAAAAAATAGAAAGAATTGATGAAAGAAAAATTCTTTGTGTATGAGAAGCGAAATGAAGCTTGCTGTATATTAGCCATGAGAATTCATCGATTTTTTCTTAATAGCAGTCTTAAAGAGTCATTTTTTCCCCAGGCTTAGATGATGTGATTGATATTATTTTTTTGGTTGCAATCCTTTCTCACAGACAGAATATTGTAAACTTCTATTGTGTTTATCATATTTTGTTAACGTCCACCAAAAACCTTTAGTTAATAAGAAAGTCAACATGAATATGGAAAAAAAAGATACATTTTTTTTTTCCATTTATTTTTTAAATGTTCCACTTAAATGATATCTTCCTTCAAAACTGCTATTGTTAACTGACTCCCAAGAAGGTGTTTTCTCATTTAGTACAATCTTAAAAACTCAAGTCTAGGATTAAAAATTTTATAAAATTATCTGTATAAACTGAAGTGTCTATTACTTGTAACCCTAAATACAAGAGGCATTAGGCCTATATAGGATGAACATCATCATAAAATATATAGCAGGTCATCCCATAAGTTCTGTCCAAATTTTGAATAAAGAAAACAAGTGACATTTAATTACAGATTCAATCAACAATGTATTTTCCCTGATTATCTATGACTTCCTTCCATCTATTAACAAGCTTACTAATTCCATTATTGTAAAATTCTTTGATTCAAAGAACTCACAAATGTCAGTTTTAACCTCTCCCTGTATTACAAAAGCTGTTTCTTCCAAATGATTCTGTAAGATACGAAACAAATGGTAGTCTGAAGGAGAATAAGGTGGATGAGGAATTTTCTCCCAACCAAGTTCTTCGATCTTTTGTGATGTGATTCTTGCTGTGTGGGGTCGCGCACTGTCCTGATGAAACATCACCTCTTTTCGATTCACTAGAGCAGGTATTTTTTCCTCAAAGCTTGGTTCAAACACTCTAATTTCTGTCAGTATATGTGAGCATTAATTGTTGCATTAGGTGGTAAGAATTCAAAGTGGATTATTCCTTGGCGATCCCACCAGATTGAAAGAACCTTTTGCCCATGAAGTTCCCTTCTCAGCTGTGGCTGGGGTCCTTCCCCTTTACCAAGCCAGTGTCTATAATGCTTAACATTTCAAAAAAAGATCCATTTTTCATCACCAGTCATAAGTCTATCCAAAAAAGGTGAAACAAGTTGGCGAGAATGGAGAGAAGAGCAGATGTCAACTTGGGATTTGAGGTTGTTTTCAGACAATTCATGAGGCACCCATTTTCCAAGTTTAGGAACTTTTCCAAGTTGTTGAAGATGACGATGAACAGTTGTATGGTTTGAACTGAGAACCACTGCCAATTCCTCAACTGATAAAGCAGGATTTTCTTCAAGGGCTGCTTCAAGAAGCTTTTCATCAAACTCAACTGGACGTCTGGTTTAATCTTCATCTTCAGGGGTGAAATCTCCACTTCTGAATTTTGCAAACCATCTTCTGCAAGTTCTTTCATTCACACATTCCTCTCCATAAACTGAGTGAATGTTTCTAGCCGTTGAGTTTCCTTTCTTGAACTCATAAAGCATTATGTGCCTCAAATGATTCTTGGGTACTTCCATGTTAGCAGGGTTTTAATCAGACAAAATTTAATGTTATTGTTCTCTGAAATAAAATTTGATCAGTTTAAATGTATCTAAACATAAAGATAATGTTCAGCTCCATTAAACATTATAAAATACTCTTTAAATTTCATTCATTTTAACAAAAAGTTAATATTCGGACAGAACTTATGGGATGACCTGATATATATATATATATATATATATATATATATATATATATATATATATAAAGTGTGAATTTTCATTTCATCTTTCTTTTTCTATCTGATGATCCAGCATCATTTAAAAGGGCTCTGGTTAAATAAATTATTATAATAGAACCTTAAAGTGATCTGTTTTTTCTTTAATATATATATATGTTTTGAACAATAAAAAATATTGAAAAATAAAAATTTTCAGACACACTGGGTTGTATATTAATATTTTTTTGTTTTATTATTTCAGTTAGATTCCTCGACTAGTTTTCGCCAACATGGCCACCATCAGGAGAAAAAAATTTTCTGCTTGTTAGTATCAGTGAACTACAGAAATGAATGACAATGGAAAAGGAAAAAAAATATACATATATATATATATATAATTATTTATTTAAAAATATGATTCCATATGATACTTTTGTATCGAGCACTATTCTTTAAAAATAATAACAAAACTACTAAAGAACTTTGGATTATTTACCTAATGAGTTCTTTCCTATTTTCTATATATTTTTCACACACACACACACACACACACACACACACATATATATATATATATATATATATATATATATATATATATATATATATATAGCAATCAGAAGAAAAAGAAACTGAAAAAATTTCTAATGAAAATAAAACACTAAAGAGTGAAACAAAGCGCGAATGAGCTGAGGGAATTTAGCCTAAATTCACAACAACAGGTAACCTGTTTAAGATCACACTTGCTATACTATTACGTATCCCCAAAAATTTTCTTTCAATTATGAAACATATAAAAACAAAACATTGAGTTCATAAACTGGAAATGATAAATAAAGAAAGTAAAGAGATGACAGAGAAAAGATGAAAAATCATTTTAAAAAAATCAAATAAAAAAAGAACAATCCCCACCTTTCCCCGGATGATGCCATCTCCGGCAATAGCATAAATGTTGACAAATTTGACAGCTCTAAATTTGCAATTACATTTTGTAACATAATAATCTTACCATCCTCAAACATTTGCTGCTTCTGTTTGTTTATTATGCATTGTCAGCTCATTGATATCAGGAAGAAACAGTAGGCATTTCCTCAATATGATAATTCCATTTTTTGTTCTTGTAACTACCAAGAAAAATTGATCAAACATTAAATTGTTGTACACCAAGATACATATCTTCTGCTAAATTTCACAGTATTAGTCATAGGATTATATAATCATATTTAAAATAAATATTTCTCATATAGTCCATAACTTTAAGAAGAATCATTAACATATCCAACATTGTTCAGAGGCTCAAATCTCTTTATATAGATATATACTTTTGTGTCTATAACTTTGAGAAGAGTCATTTGAATATCCACCATTGTTTAGAAGCTCAAATATCTTTATATAGATATATACTTTTGTGTCTATAACTTTGAGAAGATCCATTAACATATCCAACATTTTTCAGGGGCTTGAATATCTTTATATAGATATATACTTTTGTATCTATAACTTTGAGAAGAGTCATTAGAATATCCAACATTGTTCAGAAGCTCAAATATCTTTATATAGATATATACCTTTGTGTCTATAACTTTGAGAAGATCCATTAACATATCCAACATTTTTCAGGGGCTTGAATATCTTTATATAGATATATACTTTTGTGTCTATAACTTTGAGAAGATCTATTGACATATCCAACATTTTTCAGGGTCTCGAATATCTTTATATAGATATATACCTTTGTGTCTATAACTTTGAGAAGAGTCATTAGAATATCCAACGTTGTTCAGAAGCTCAAATATCTTTATATAGATATATACCTTTGTGTCTATAACTTTGAGAAGATCCATTAACATAACCAACATTTTTCAGGGGCTTGAATATCTTTATATAGATATATACTTTTGTGTGTATAACTTTGAGAAGAGTCATTAACATATCCACGTTGTTGAGAAGCTCAAATTTCTTTGTGCCACATCAGTTTGGAGGAAGAAGCTGCTTTGGTGGAGCTTGTATCTCACTAATAGAATATAAACGGAATTGGCAGTGATTCCTACAATGTGCATGGCATGGTTGTTTTTAGCCTTGAAGGTTATAACTTGTGGAAGTAAGAAATGTAGTTCACCTGAACACTTTCTATGGCAATATTTCATCTGTGGGGAACATGGTTGTAGGGTGGGAAATCATTTTTCAGCCATGCTTTTGGACTCTATCATGAATGGAAAGTGAAGACTGGACAGACCTGCCCATATATGGCAGCAATACTCTATTTTCTGCATGATCAGGCATTCATAAAAGTAGAGGATAGTAGGAGGTGTCAGGTACTTACTGGAGTGGTATAGGGAACTAAGCATTTTTCCAGTATTTTTAATGATGTTTGAGGTCTGATTGTTTAAGTTTTAATAGACGCTTAAGTGACAAGAGAGGAAAATTCAGGGTCCACTTGTTGATGATAGAATGTGACTAGTTTGGTTTTATCGAGGCATTGAATGTGACTTGACAGTTTTTTCATCAATGAGTTGTTAAAACTAGGTCAGAAGAGGAGAGATCAGCTGCTTTGGTCATCTATAATTTTGGATGCCCACTCATGTCATGCGGGATGCCTGCTTTGATTGCTTGGATGTTAGAGGACTGGCTGTTAACTACCTTCAGGGACATAGCCTTTATAAAGGACTTTATAATTGAGAAGACTCTTCCAATAATTCTATAGCAAGAGAGCATGTACAGTAACCCTCTATGCCACACATTGTCTAAGCCCTTTGAAATATATAAAGCAATTCTTCTTGAGATGTATTGGTTGTCTAGTGCCTCACTGATTCTGTGAGTAATGGCAATTAGGATATCAGCAGTGGACCAAGCCAATCAAAACCCATACTACTTGTCACTCAAGAGGTTGTTCATATTGAGGTGATCAACAGCATTCTTATTGATTATAGCTTCAAAAAGTTTGCTAATGACACTGAAGAGGCTGGTGGGTCTATACTGTGATGGGAATGAGCACTCACTCACAATCTTGACATCTACCACAGATATGGAAATGATTTTTTCTCCAAGCAGTGGCTAAATAAATTTGCTAAGATCAGGAATAACTCAGGGTTAATATTTTTAAGGACAACCTCTTGGACCAGTAGCCTTCTTAGGGCCATGAGACTTCCCAAGCTGTAATAAAAATATTACTGAGATTGTGCTCAGTGAGACTGGGGAAGAGGATGGCCTTTGTCAGCTATTGGTTAGAGGTTAGAGGCAAATATTGGCCTTTGTCAGCCAATGGTTAGAGGTTAGAGGCAAATATTGTAGCAAAGAGCGTTGCATTATCAAATGAGGATGAGATGACCTCAAGGCCATGTTGGAAGATTGTTTCTCATACAATTACTAAAGTTAAACAATATCAATCCTGGCCAGTACCTAGATGGGTGACCATTTGGGAATACCAGGTGCTGTAATACCATTTGAAAATACCATGTATGAGTGGTATAATGGATAACAGCTCGGAATTGGAGAGTTGAGTGCCAAGTTCCAATTCTAGTCAGGTTCATTTATGCACAAAATACACTTAGGAAATGTATGAATCTATCTTTTCTCTCCCAGCTATGGGTTAATTAGTAAGACGTATATCAGTAAATCATTATTATTTCCAAAAAATTCTTACAATCTAAAAATATTTTCTGGCTTTAAATAACATGTAAAGGATTGATAAGCCGTAAAAAATAAAGACTTCCCTCCACATGATCAGCTATCAGATGTCTGGACAGATTACAGTATTTTGATGTTCCACAAGTTTATTTTTAGGTAGTAACTAATTTCGCCCTTGTATTATTTGCCACAACTGCATAGAATGTTATACACATAGTTCTTGATCAAATTCTTTTAATTTCTTTGTTAATATGCTTTATAATGGGTATACAGTGAGTGTAACAAATATCAGTGCAGAAAATGGAATTGGCAAGCCAGGTTCAAATTCTAACCTCTAATGCATTTATGAGATATAAGATATGCATTTATGAGATACAAATGCCATAGGAGAAAGGCATGAATCCATGTTTCCCTTTCTGCCTGCAATTATGGGCTAAATAGTCAAGTAGACAAGATGTAGCCAGTCTTAGAGAAGGAAAACACTGAATACAAAACTGTGAAGAATGCAATGAGAGACTACTCCACTTTCAATATCTAACCTCTGATGCATTCAGGTTTGTACAAATGCCCGAGTGGAAAGGCATGAATCCATGTTTCCCTGTCTGCCTGCAATTATGGGCTAAATAGTCAAGTAGACCGGATGTAGCCAGTCTTAGAGAAGGAAAACTCTGAATACAAAACTGTGAAGAATGCAATGGGAGACCACTCCACTAACTTTCCTGAAAAGTCATGGTAATTCATACATTAATAAAAGAAAGGAATCTTAGGCTATGATAGCCAAAATCCTGAAAGGAAATAACATTTATAAAAGATGCTATATAAGTCAATATTTGGTGTTACTGTTTTGAGTATAATATATGTTCCTTGATATGTTGAGTATGATATGTTGTGGAATCAACTCTGAAGATATTACTTTCCCAATCATTACAATCTTCACCTGTAAAATGTAAGGTTGTTATTTTACTCACATATCTTCATACACTGTGCTTCTTACGGCAAATGGATCTTTTATAGGGTGAAAATTGTTGTTAAAAACTATGAATACCACGTCATTCTTCAGTATTTTTTAAACTGCTGTTTTTGCCTTCCTTTTATAGAAGGTGATATGCTCACATCTCCTTCTATACACATGA
This sequence comes from Acanthosepion pharaonis, assembly GCA_903632075.3. Lineage (NCBI taxonomy): Eukaryota > Metazoa > Mollusca > Cephalopoda > Sepiida > Sepiidae > Acanthosepion > Acanthosepion pharaonis. The sequence goes on along the minus strand of CAHIKZ030001617.1, from coordinate 397,427 downwards.
TCAGCCATCCCTGATCTCTGAACAGATTACAGTTTTCTGATGTTCCATTTTTTTCTTTTTAATGGACAGCTAGTTTCACCCTTGTATTCTTTGCTACAACTGCATGGAATGTTGTACATTCAATTCTTGGTCATGTTTTATTCAAAATATAATTGATATAGTACCTTACCTAAAAAAAAAAAAACTTTAGACAGGAATTAACATTCTCCCTTGGTGAACCAAACCTACCCTTACATTTACATAAAATTTGCATAAATTGTGCATATTTTGCCTAATTACTTAATAAGTGGCAAAAGGTCAATCTAATATGATTGTCTGCAAGTTGGGTGCCAAATTTAATATGGTAATAAAGTTGGAAATCATTGCTGAGATCTTAAAAGAGAATATCAGATGATAGCTTTATGTGGAAGAAAGCAAATCAGGTTCCTAACATCAAAGATGCTGTAATAAATACACTAAATTCCTCTCACTCTTACCATATTGATGGTACGAACACTCTTTGAAAAATAAATCTATTAGAATTGTACAAGTTCTCAGCACTTAAAAAAAATTGAATACACAGTTGAAAACCAGTTTTTAGCTTGAAATATTGGTACATGCTTAATACATCTTTCACTAGCGCACATCTACACACACACTTGCAAGCAGCATATGTTACTGTTAGTTCTTCTTTTTCTTTTTCTTCTGCTTCTTCTTCTCCCACCCTTAACCCTAGAAGGAAATGTTAGGGTTTCAATGTGCTGAGATGTTCACCATTCTCCTCCATCTGTTGCGGTTGTGTGACAGTGTCTAGGTCTTCACAAATGGTTTCATGGTGTGCTCATCATGTGGTATGTGTGCCTTAAGCATTTTAACCTGGCAGATCCCATCCCACTTCAGATTAGACCACATCTGATATCTTCCAAAGACATGGCTCACCTTGGTCATGAACACGTGGTTCATCTGAGGAAACCTTCTTCCCTGACCGATGAAATGCATCGAGAATGTCCTTTGTCCAGTGGTGACATGTTAACAGCAACTGCTGACATGATTTTAGCCCACCATCATGTAATTACTGTTAATACTGTTGTATTAGATTTGGATGCAATTCAGACTATTTTTCAGTGTATGTCACATACTTATTGACCCTAAAATTTGATGTCAACTTCTGCTTGAATCAGATATACTAAAGATATAAATATAACCATGCATGCATATATGTAGTGGTTGGCTGCTCATATCCGAATATCACTGGTTACTAGGACAGCTAGCCAATCCCTGTAGCAGACACCTGCTAAGGCACATTTGTGTTTGTTCAACACCAACAGAGCCCATCTGTGGTTTAAAATGCAATTAGGCTAAGTGGAACTTAGTTACAGTTCGTGGAAGAGAGCACATTATCTGGCATCATTAGCAGTCTAAATAAGGCAGTATGCTGAAGCCCTCAGTCATGATGACTTGTGACTTTGTGCTGGCACAACCATTAACAGCTCCCAAATAGTTTTGTCTACCCAACTTCATGATGATTTATGACATCATACTAGCACAACCATTGATGGCTCCCAAATAATTCCATCTACCCAATTTCACGATGACTTGTGACTTTGTGCTGGCATAACCATTGACATCTCCCAATAGCTCTGTCTACCTGATTTCATGATAACTTTTGAAGAAGAAGAAGAAGAAGAAGAAGAAGAAGAAGGAGAAAAAAGAGAAAAAGGAGAAGGAAGAAGAGGATAATTTTTAAAAAAATAACATCACTACATAGAATAATAGAATAGAAAGAGACCATTAAAATTTTAAGACACATAATGAAGAAAGAAGGCTTGAATAATTTTACACTCACAGAACATACTGAAAGTAAGAGGGACCAAGCAAAATAAGTAGTGTGGACATATTAAATGTAAATATTTGTGATAACTGAAGAATGGTATCTTTGTTTTTGCTTGCTGGTAAGGACTTAAAATAATTTTACTTTTCTTTTTAGGTTGTACTAGAGATAGAATTGCACAAAATTGCAAAGTGCTATAAAGCCAAAACATTGACCTCAAATCTTGTGTCATATTCCTAAATAGCTTCATCATTTCAAGTCTTTCATATGGATGGCACCAAACTAATGCCAAAATGTCTAAACTGTTAGCTGCATACAACTGCTTCCTAAGATAAATAGTTAAAACTAAAAGTGAGAGAAGCCTGTTGGATGGAACACATAACTCAAAGAGAAAATAATGACATAATAAAGATTTTGATATTCCCCACAACTTCAAACAAAAGGTTAGGAAGGAAACCCACATAAATACTGCAATTGAGACTGTCACTCCTATGTGGGCCTGTGCACCAACAACAAATGCTGTATTGCCATCAGCAGTTAAAGCATGGGCATCGATCCATGGTCTCTAGCGGACAATGGATCACACACATCTATCTATCTATCTATCTATCTATCTATCTATCTATCTATCTATCTATCTATCTATATGTATGTATATATATATATATATATCCAATATATATATAAATATCCAAATGTAAAAGAACAAAAAGAATATAAATTCAAATGTTCATAGCATTAATTTAAAAAAGGGCTCAACACAAAAAAGAGCAATAAATATTTATTATAAACTATTACATTGGAACATGCAAGTTACTACAACAAAAATACATATTGTTTCGACATCCAATAGACGTCTCATCAGATGATTAACAATGGTGGTAATAAACAATTTTATATTATATATAATGTATATATATATATATATATATATATATATAAACATATAATATTAGGCAAATATATTTTATATATAAAATAAATAATCATACATAGAATCAATCAGCAATATTAATGCGATTAATGGTGAAAAATCACTTCGCTAGTAGAACATAATGTATGCATTAAAATACTGTTAATCCATTGAATGATGTGATCCTCATTTATAAAACTGTTGTCAGATGTTTCTAGTATATATTTTTTTAAGTTAAGCAAGTACTTTCGAAGATCCATGTCTTTTAATATATGCTGCCTTATATGTTTATAAAAAACAATTGATCCCACAGTACGAAATTCCTGAGAAAAAAGCTACTAAGACATGTCACTATATTAATTGAACTATATACTTTGTTCATGTTATGTTAACTGAAAAACACTTGTAAAAAAAGAATTCGTGGATTTACCATATTACAAAATTCATATAAAAAATCTCACTTGAAATTTTGAACTTTAGCGTTGCGACTCACACGTTCCGAGATTGGACAACCGTCAATAAATAGCACATTCTTAAAAAACATCTTTCGGTCTACAAACAATTATTTCATCTTCAAGTTTTAACTTTAAAGGAAAAAAATTACAGCCTGATGATGAAGACAGGGATCTTTGAAAGTACTTGCTTAACTTAAAAAAATATACACTAGAAACATCTGACAACATTTTTATAAATGAGGATCACATCATTCAATGGATTAACAGTATTTTAATGCATACATTATGTTCTACTAGCGAAGTGATTTCACCATTAATCGCATTAATATTGCTGATTGATTTTATGTATGATTATATCTTTATATATATATATATATATATATATATATATATTTAAATAAAAATAATTTAAATAAAAACAGACCATTTTAAGGCTCCATGTAATAAATTATTTCACCACAGCTCTTAAACCTTAAAGTGGTCTGTTTTTATTTAAATTATTTGCTCTGGATTTACATTGAGCTCTTTGGATTTTATCCTCCTTGGGTCTACCCATACGAATTACCTATTTTTTCATAAACTATATATATATATATATATATAATTACAGAAGAATAAAAGATGACAATATATTTCTTCTGTGGTAGTTGTTTCTTCTGCAGAAAATTAATATTTTAATTCTTGAACAACCTAGTAGTTAATATCTTATCATTACAAAATTTCGAGCCTGATTTTCATTATTAGTATAAACTGACCGCTACTTGACAATGGGGTTTATATTGGTGCTGATCCCTACTGTGTTCTAGATTGAAACCTTGCTTCGGAGAGTTATGAGTCAGACTTTGTTGAAATATTGACGTTTGTCCGGAAATGAATGGCTTAATGTTGGAGGATCACAAATTGCACTTTCGCCATATTATGCTTTATGAATTTCAGAAAGGTGCAAGCATTGCAAGTGCAACAAAAACACTCACAAGGTTTATTTGGATCATGGTCCAAGTCTTCGGTTTGCAAGATTTCGTCAGGATCATTTTATTCTAAACGATCAGTATTTCTTTTATATATATCAGTAATGCGAATGAAATATGTTGGAAAGTGAAAAGAGAGTTCAGTTGTCAGTTGACCATGGAAATGAACATACCTCAGTGGGGACGTTCTTTTTCACAGTTTGCTACATCTTTGGAGCAAGGAGGCAAAAGAAACTGATGAAGGAATATGTTCGCTTTTTTACAGACTTCAACAGCACCACCTAATAGCATTTGATGAAACCAACTGTAGTAATAAAATTTCTGGTTACTTTATTACAAGCATTATGGGAAAATATCTTTCTTTTTCTTTTTTTTATTATTTACTATTATTTTCTTTATTGATTTTATTTCATTTTCCCACACTATCCAAAAAATGATCTTTATCTGGGACAACAAACGTGGGAGATAAATCTTTAAATGGTGAATGGTGTTTATTTTGTAATCTTAACCGATAATATTTATTTAGAGTCCTGAATAAATTAACCATGAGTCCCTAAATAAATCTCAGTAAAAGTTTTTACCAATTCAGAAGAAAACAATAAAATAGATACATGAATAAACAGAATGAAAATAATAATGATGATAATAATAATAATAATAATAATAATGATGATAATACAAGCAAAACAAAAAAAAGAAAAATAACTTAATGTAACCTAAAGTTGGTTGGTAAACAAAATTTTCGTGTGAAATGAACCTTTTTATCATATATCTGTGTTCAAATAAAAGTAAGCACGAGAAGAGATACAGAGAGAGAGGGAGAGAGAGGGAGAGGGAGAGAGAGAGTGAGAAAGGGAGAGAGAGAAAGAGAGAGAGAGGTTTTACATATACAATGTAAGAGAGGAGCTTATTGAACTTTGCTGCAGCTTTGGACAGTGGAAGTGAGATAAACAATTGAAGACTGTTCCCTTGAAGTTGTCAGTCGCTAGAAATTAAATCTGACTGACATGTGACAGATGATGATGGAAAGAAAAGAGTCTCAAAAAAAAAAGAAGCATGACAAAAGAAACAGCATAGAAATTACAGTTACATCTAGCCATTTTGGCTGTAAAATGATGAGACCTTACTGCCAATCAAGTACTGTGCTTAAATTTGTAGAGTCTAGGTACCATAGAGAAAAGTTCATCAGAATAATTACCATGAAAGTATTTGTAGAAAAGGCAAAAGGAAGTTATGTTGTGGTGTGTGTGTGGGGGGAGTAACTGAAGCTGAGATACCAGGTTAGAACCAATTACATTGCAGATACTTTTAACTGCTTTGTGTACAAGGTAAAATAAAATCAAGCATCAAAGGAGTCAGGAAAATATGACAGAATAAAGTAGATTAAAATTTCAGAGAGACTGACATGAGACAGATCATGATGGAAAGAAAATTCACATAGAACGAGAATATGGTATATCCACCTTTTGAATATTTCTGGATAAATCAGTAAAGTATTTTTTTACTTCCCATACTAGCATATATATATATATATATATATATATATATATATATATATATTTGATAGATTTTGCCTGATAGCTTTTCGATAATTTTTTGGTTGATATTACCAAAGCTAACACATACACAAGCTAAATGTAGCATGGATGGCCATTTTATATCAACATTCTAGTCTAGTTCTGCATAAAAAAGAACTCTCTCTTTCTTTCTTGTTTCTTTGAAAGAGAGACATGTCAGAAAATAAGATAAGGTTTATGGCAAGAACTGCAAATACTTGTCATAATTATAAGCCATCTTTTCAAATGACGATGTGTTTCAAATTAGTATAAGTTCAATAATACTAAGCTGTTATACTAGATTTTTTTCTTATACTAGTGCACACATGCGGTTAAAAATAGTGGAAATATTTACCAAATTTTGTTTATTATATTACTTTTTTATATTCACTCTGTACAAAACCTGGGAGCATTTGTATTTTCTTGCTGATGCTACAAGCGACATTATGGCAGTCGGAAAATGACCGAGGCTGAGATGCCAGGTCAGCACCAATAAAAGTGCAGATTCTTCTTTGAATTTTATAAAGTATATTTAAATATAGCAGAAGCACCAGACCAGATGTGACAGCAATATTCAATGCATGGATGGATAGCAGACTTATAAATGTGTAAATAAGATTCATCTCAGCTATGGATTAAATATTAGTACCAGTAAATCATTATCATCTTCAAAAATTATTATAATCTAAAATTATATTCTGGTTTTAAATAACTTGTAGAAGGTTGATAAACTGTAAAAAATAAAAAGGGAGGCACGGTGGAGCGACTTGGATTTAGGAATCAGAGAGCCGAGTTCGAATTCCAGTTGAATCCATTACATTAATACCGACCAGTTCTACCAGATTTTTTTCTCATACTAGTGCACACATGCAGACAAAAATGGTGAAAATATTTACTAAATTTTGTTTATTATATGGTACTTATTTTCTACAATGATGTTCACTCTGTACAAAGCCTGGGAGCATTTGTATTTTCTTGCTGCTATTACAAGCGACATTATGGCGGTTGGTAAGTGACCGAGGCCGAGATGCTAGGTCAGGACAAAAATAGCTATTGACTATATTCTGAAGTGAAGAAGATAGTGACACATCCACCAATATGACTATCAGTGAATTAGCTCCCTTGCTTAAAATATATACCTTTCTTACTAATGTACTATTGGGTTAACTTCTCCTTATTTTTGAAACTGCTCCTAGGGGATGATTTCTGGCACTATAAATACTCGGCGACATCTTTTCTCATCCTCTTTTTCTCTTTTTACTTTTCCATTTATATGACAACATGTAAATCTCATGCAGAAGATCATATTTCCCTTTTGGGAAATGTTATGGTCCGGTTCCTTGTACCACGGTGATAGTCCAAGGTAGAACCGATAAGGATGAACTCGAACACAGTTAGGGAATAACACAGATATATTACAAACAGGAATATATACAGAGAAGTAGAAGTGTTAGTATGAACAATCAGGTTTAGTAGAGAGAACAATGTAGTCTCGACGAGTATCACTATTCCAATGTCTTGTATTAATTGTCTGAACGCGACTCTGTTTCAGACTGCCTCTGACTCGACACTTGACTCGACTTGAACTACTGACTATACTACTGACACGAGGGTGTCATGTGGCATGAGGCCGGTTTTAACGTGTGATCTCCGAGCCCATGGGCTCAGCCAAAAATATGCCCATTGAACCCGTTTAAACGAGTTCAGGGTCAGTTTATCTCCCCAAAAGAGAATCCGCATAGCCTCTTTCGGGTTCCTCCCCACCCGAAAGCAGAGAGTTCAACTGATCTGTCATTCAAGAGTTGAGCGACTGGCGATATTCAGTTCACACCCGAAACACACACATTGATATTTCATGTCATCAAGGCCTTTTAACGAGGGATCATTTAAGGGGCTTAGCCAAAGATATGCCCATTGAACCCCATAAAAAAAAAACAGTTCTCGGTATTACTCCCCCGAACGAGAATTCCGAATTCTTCGGCATAGCACATCTTTTTCTTCCTCCCCACCTTTTTAAAGAGAGTTCAACCAATTTGTCGCTCAAGACTTGAGCGACGGACTATATTTAGTTGTTTTTTTTTGAGGGCGTCATGTGGCACAAGGCCTTTTTAACGTGGGGCATTTCCATTTTATTAGGCTCGGGCAAAAAATAAAATCATTTTAACCCAAATTTATAAACGGGTTCAGGGCTGTTTTATTTTGGTATATAAAAGAGACATCCGTAAATATATTTTATAATTGAAGATTAAATTCCTCTCCATCTGTAGACAGAGAGAAAAATTATTTTCTGTTGCTCAGAAAGTGAAAAACGGACTTTATTTAGTTGTCCCCCACGAGGGCGTCATTTTCATATGCACAAAGGCCTTTTTAACGTGGGGATTTCCGAGCCATTAGGCTCGGCCAAAAAAATAGCCCATTTGAAACCGTATAAACGGGTTCAAAAGATTAAAATTATAAAAGGATTGGTTTTATAGCTTGAAACAGCATTTTTTCCTCCCGCAAAAGAAAGAGTTAAACCGAAATTTAAATAAAAAACCTACTCCTGAGGTGCAGTATTTATTAAGTATGGAATAGTCCATTATTATTATTATGGGTAAGATCCCATAACAGGAAAAATATGAACAATACATGCACACACACATATATACACACATTCATTCACTTAACATATTTTGGACCAAAAACTTTCCACATTCATTTGTTACAAACATTATTGTCTTTGTCACTTGTAACCATTTATTATTAATACATTATTATTTGTTTGTACATATATAGGAGGCGTGGTGGTGTAATGGACAGCAGCTTGGATTGAAGAATCTGAGAGGTGAGTTCAAATTCCAGTCAAATCCATTACATTCACTTACATGCTAATACTACTTGGGAAAGGTATAGTTCCTCTTCTTATACCCCCAGTTATGAGTAAATAGCAAGACAGACTCGGTTCTATAGCCTTTCTACCGCAGAAAGAAATGGCAACCTACTAAAAAATCTCCCTCGATAGATACATGATTGCCTAAGCATGTATCACACATGGCACTGACTTATATATATATATATATATATATATATATATATAAGCAAATATATGGATATAGATCCAACAGTATGAAGTAAAATATATGTAAAAAAAACACGGAACGCTGATCTTATAAAAGATTTCAGTTATCTGTTTTGGATTGGTCTTGCTCTTATGTCCATCGTCATTTTCATTTTGAATTGAATATGGTCTAATGTTAATTATGTTTTATGAATATGCCCTGAAGATGGTCTATTAGACCGAAACGTCCGACGTTGACAGTATATTAACATTAAAACAGCATAATTGCATATTAGGATTTTTGTTTGTTTTTTACGTATATTTTTCTTCATGTATATATATATATATATACATATATATATATATATATATATATAAAGAAAGAACAGTAAGATATATAATCTGGTGTTCTTATAGATATTTTTATTTTTACAAAAAAGTGCTCAATGAAAAATTCGCTTGAGGATGAAATGGAACTAATGTCTTTAATTTAATTACAAAATTAAATTCAAAGCTTTCAGCTTCCATTTTTGCAACATGGTTAGAACTGTATAGTGAAAAAAACATATTTATTTTAAATCAATTAATTTATAATACATATATATATATATATATATATATATATATATATATATATATATATAAAATGTTGTTTCTCTTTACAGCTATTTAGGTGGACTCATACTCCGAGTGTGCCATGTTTATTGTGGGCATTTTAGAAGACATACATGTTTATCTCTCAATGCGTACACTGACCTGCAACAGTAGTATTTAGATTCAAGTCAGCTTTGTACATCTCAACCTAAAGAGAATCAACAAAAGTTAGTGGAACAAAATACCACATACATGATTGAATAAAGCTATGTAGAAATATTTAAATATTGTCTTGAAATTCACTTAAAAAGTCATGACAAACTTTTGTTCCAGTCTTATACAGTGTAACCCGGATATAAGAGAGTTGTCGGGACCGGAGAAGAAGTCTCTTATATCTGTGTTTCTCTTATATCCGGGTTTGGTCTACTTTGTTTAAATAGTAAATAATGGGATTTCTAATTTGACCCAGAAAATTTCTTTATATCCGGGTTTCTTTATATCCGGGTCTCTTATATCCATTTACATTATATTACAATAATAGTGTATCTTGATTAATGACCATATAGAAAAATATGGTAATTATTGTAATTGGGTATTTGGGGGGGGGGAATGAATAAGTTCAGCTTAAACAGGTGACACTGTCAGAATATCTAGAAAACTCTCTAACCTGTCAGACAATTTAGTTTACAACTTATTGCATCAACAACCAATTAGAGAAGGAGTGTTTTTCAATTCAAGGTGTTTGGAGGCAAGCATCCAAATAACTGTTTTTGATGAAGTACCAATAGAAAACTTAGATCATCACGTGATATGAATGTACGAACATAGATATAAAAGTCGGTCAGAGGAACAAGATAGTTATAGCAAGAGGACACCAGACAGACTAAATTGAAAGGTAGAATGATCAACAATATTTTGGACAGAAAGTCTTCTCAGAATGCTGGTACTTCCTACACGGAGAGAACTAATGAGGTCAAAGTTATATATATATATATATATATATATATATATATATATATATATATATGTATGTATAAATATATGTGGCCTGAGGATTGCATCTAGCATGAAACAGACTGTCGCCTCTAAGTTTTGATTTCTATGTTCACTTTTATATTTCCAACGCTCTATCTCTGATATTGAGTACTTTATCCTATAAATATAGCACGTCTTAAGACTATATTTCTTCATATATATATATATATATATATATATATATATATATATATATATATATATACACTCAGTTGTATGGATATGAGTTTATGACCCTAGGTTTTATGTTTTTGTGATCATCAGACAATTAAAAAAATGAAATTGGATCTATTATGTTTGTTTGACTATGTTTTGTGGTGGGAAGGGGAACTTCTTTTTGTGTTTGTTTGGGATGACACTCTCATACACATAGACACACACACAAATATATATATATATATATATAAAGGGTGTATCAAAAATATTTTAACAAACTTTGGGGGTGGGTTCCTCATACCAAAAAAAGGACAAAAGTCTGCAAATCCTTCCTTTTTGAGTTATTAAGTTTAAAGAAAGTTTATGGAAGATAGCACTGTGTTGTTATGTAGACTAGGTTACATTTGTCATTCATGTACATTTGAAGCTAGTTTGTCTTCAACGTTTACCGTGTGTAGCCTTGAGTTAACAAGGAAGTGGTCCAATTAACAATGGCAGGTTATTCATATCATGAGCAGGCAGATGTTAATTTTTCTATACTGCCATGCAAATGGTAATGGACGTGAGGCTGCACGACATTATTAGATTGTGTTTCCTGATCAAAGACAGCAGAGTCTTCCAACCTTTGCTGCTGTTTATCGTCACATTGCTTGTTTGGTGTCAGGAACACACCACCAAAGTTCATAAAAGTATTTTTGGATTATATCTTGGATGGTATATTTAACAGTGTCCATCGTAAACTTTAAACTTAATAACTCAAAAATAAAGGATTTGCAAACATATGTTTAAATCAACTTTTGTCCTTGTTTTAGTGTGAAGAACCTGCCCCCAAAATTTGTAAAAGTATTTTTGATACACCCCCTATATATCTATATATATAAAATTGTAGCCTCTGTCTGTCTGTTTGTTATCAAATTCCTCTACCATAACCATATACATTCTGAAACTACATTACCCACGGTACTTGAATCAGTATATTTTATTTTGATCAAAGGAGGTCTCTGGGGGCACAAACACCTCACTGAAATTTTTTCCATTTGATTTAAATTAAAATTTTAATTTGAACAAGAGTACGACTCCTATCCAAAATATAGAAAGAAAAAACCAGAAGAGGGAGGTCCCATTGGGAAGATTAATGAGTAATACTGAAATGCATTATTTTTACATGCAGCAAGGCATGGACAATTTGATATATATATATATATATATATATATATATATATATATATATGTGTGTGTGTGTGTGTGCATGTGTGTGTGTATTGAAAACTTATGCAACAGTCAGTTTTACTCAGCATTTGAAGATTGCATTGTGCATGAAACTCTGTCAATGAGGAACGAACATCATATATATATATATATATATATATAATCATTATTATTATTTTTCTCAATGGTAGCACATGCACGTGTAATTGTGTGTGCATGTGTATACATGCATTTCTGTGTGTATGTATATACATATATGCATATATATGTATATACATACACACACACACACAAACGCATATATGCATATGTGTATATATATGTGTGCCTGTGTGTGTGTACATGAATGTATGAATGTAAGTATATGCATATATATTCAAACAACAATAAATAAAATTTAATTATAAACATAACCTCCTATAATTAATACCCTAATACTTAAAATACCACCAAATCAAATAAGAAAAATAAAATAATGGGAAAGTGAGGACATAAATAATTATTTAACTTACCATTTAAGCTTTAATAAATATAAAAAAATTATTTAGGTAAAAAATGAAATACATCTACATTTTCCAAATTCAAGAAAGCCCTAGAACACTCAAGAATTACAGTCTGGTGTGGTCAGCAATTGGTCAGAATATTTCATGGGCATAGTGTTCTGACAGTAATCATGTGAAGTCAAAGAGAGCCACTTTACACACCTAGATCCTATAGATTGGCTATTGCCCTACGTGGAGAGACACTATGCCAGTGGGCAGGTATACATTCCCTTGAAGTTCTTTCTCCAACTGACTCGTAGAATTGATGTTACCACATCTGTCCCTCTCCAATAATAAAACAATGAAGCAAACTGTCTTTTGTTGATACAATCTATGAAGTGGCGTTAGGATCCGTGAAATGATCAGCAAAGATTCTTCATGGCTGAGCCGTTTAAAGCAGGTCGGATCTAATGATGATTCCCTCTGCTCAGGGGGTACACAGGTTCAAATCCTATCAGTTAGTGACTATTTTTTTAAGAAGATTTCTCAAATATTCAAGGAATTGGCCACCAGAAAGAGAGCACGAAGTCAACCTCATCTTTGCTTCAAGGACACCTGCAAAAGGGACATGAGGGTGATCGACATGAACATCAGGAGGTGGGAAGATGTTAACAATGATCGCTCACACTGTAGATGTGATTTACACCGAGGGCTGGAGTGAGGGGAGAAGAAACAAAGGCTTGCTGCCAGTGGGAAATGATGTTTCACGGAAAGAAAACAATATGGTGACATTGGGGGAGAGTGTCTTCACATGCATTCACTGCAATTGAGATGGTCACTCTCGTGTGGGCCTGTACAGCCACAACAATTGGTGCATTTCCATCAGCAGTTGAAGCATAAGCATCAATCCATGGTCTCTAGAGGCCGTTGGATGTCATATTCACAAGCACACACACACACACACACACACACACACACACATACACACACATATATATATATATATATTTATTTAAAGATATTTTTGTAAGTACAAAATTTAATGATCGAAATAAAAGTGTAAAATTTAATATTACAAGACATATTAAAACAATGTTAAATAATAAAAAAAAAAACACTCAACAACAAGGGGGGGGTGAAGCAACCGGTTTCGCTCCCGCTCATCAGGCTTCCATGGGAGATTCAAAATTAAAACAGCGAAGGTACAATCAGAAACCGGTTTAATTTCCCCCACTTGTTGTTGAGTGTTTTTTTTATTTTTAACATTGTTTTAATATGTCTTGTAATATTAAATTTTTTACTTTTATTTCTGGATTACATATATATATATATATATATATATATATATATAGTACAAATAATAGGTCCATTGGTATATAATCCATGTGGATCCTAGTAATAACAAATATTAAAACTGATCCATAGAGAGCTCAATGTCTTTATTATAACAGAGAAAATACATTTTTTACAGTAAAAACTAAAATTACCTCAACATGAGACTAGTCCATTTCTGGCTGATCTGAACCCAGCAGTCTTCAGCTCTTATGTGTTTCTCTCAGTTCCACATAAAAACGCACTTGTTGATAGCATACAGAGCACACCATAGTAGTGACCGAAATTTAGTTGAAATTTAGTTACAGACAGCAAAATGCTCTAGCCATAAATAAACACCAACCACAGACAACTTCTCTCATTATTAGATACCTCAGCATCCCACTAATAAACTAATACAAAGGTTAATGATTTTAAATGGCGAGACATCCATCTCGCAAACAATTCAAATATTACACAAAAACCTCAGATCCGTTATGAATGAATTGATCCTTGTTCATATAAATTTCTGCCGTATTAGTTGTTATTTTTACACAAGCTTTCGTCTGTTCTTACTAAGAGAAAAAAACAAGAACAACATCTATTATATACCTGAAGATGTCTGTATGAACAGACGAAAGCTTGTGTAAAAATAACAACTAATACGGCAGAAATTTGTGTGAATAATTCATGTATTTGTAAATTGATTGCACGTTTATTGTAATATATATATATATATATATATATATATATATATATATATATATATTTGAATATATATGTATGTATTTGAACATATTATATGAATTATATATATATATATATATATATATATATATATATATATATATATATATATATATTACAGAAGAATAAAAAAAGATAGTATTTTTGTATATATCAGTAATTTTATTGTTTACCTGTTCAAAAAGATTTATTGATGCAGCGTATCTGCAAGAACCTACAGTCCTATTTCAACAACAACCCCATGCAGTAATTTGACATCTTCCATAACATCCGCTAAAGCATCAAGAGCTATGCGCAGAATAAATAACAGCTCAGGCAATTTGTCACCAGTAAAATTGTTGTGAGCTCAATTTGTCGTGAAGTCAATCATCAAGATAATTTGTCTTCTGTATCTGCTATGATTGGTTGACATTTGTTCGTTTAAAAATCCACACTCATTCAATCAATGTGGCCACCTGCAGGTTCACTGTTTTAGAAAAAGGTAAAAAAAAAACGTTTTAAAGGAAATTATAAACAAACACATGCACAAATATACATATATGTGAAGATGATGCAGAAAATTCATTAACGACATGTTTCACTGAGTGCCTCTGCTTTCTTTGGCTTCCTCAGGTTAGAATAAAAGAAAGACAAAATTGTATGTGAGGATGAATGCCTTGGTATCTCTGAGGATAAGTGGGGACCATAAATCAAATTAAATTAGATTACCTTATCACTTCCAATGTCCAGACTCAAGAGAGTGTCTATCTGCCTGTTTGTTTATTTATTTTATCTCTATCATATACAGGGTGAATGAAAAAGTAACTCCCTATTTTATGTATGATGGACTCTCGCATATAACTATAATTTTTACAAAATGGGTGAGTCCATCATATATAAAATAGGGAGTTAATTTTCAATCACCCTGTATATTAGAGCTGTTTGGTGATGTTAAATTTTAGATCAGTGCAACGAAACTAGAGTATATATATATATATATCACTGTGTGTTTATCTAAAAATAAATGCGCTTAAATTCGCCTTCATTCTTGCCGACGACTTAGTGGTAGAATCTCCAACTGACGCCAATTCAGTCGGGATTTGATCCTAGCTAGAAGCAACTGGATGTCTAGCCACACTGAAGAGCTGTGATACAGTGAAACAGTTTGTCTGTGGATGACATTATATATATATATATATATATATATATATATATATATATATATATATAAAATTGTGTATTTTAGCAGCAATCCCTCTTTTATACATGTTTCATTAAAAACAACTGATAAAGTACTGCATTTAAGTTTTTACTTTCTTTGTTGGTTGCCAGGTAATATAATTTTATATTAGTGTATAACAGAGGGATTGCTGCCCAAATACACAATTATTAAATTACATGATCGAGCAGCCAACAAGGAAAGTAAAAAACTTAAATGCTTCAATGCTTTTTAAAACTTAAAGCTTCTCAGTCATTTTTAATGAAACACACACACACACACACACATATAGAGGAAACTAAATGAAATAATAATAACAATGAAGGAATATTGATATACAACCCAGTGTGTCTGAAGATTTTAATTTTTTAATATTTTTTATTGTTCAATATATATATATATATACATGTGTATATATTGTGTGTATTTACTAATACAAATATCCTTAAATGTCTATAATTGGTAACAGAAGCCATTGGTTTATACCAACAGCTTCCCATACTTAATACTTCTCGAATTCACTCTCGTGTGGTCATGTGTGACATCATGAGCTACAGTGCGATTTTCACTTCTAGCGTCTTATATGCACGTGTTTATCGTTGCTTGGAAATCATCTATGTAAACAATCACAGACTATCATCACTGTCTTATTATTGCTTAATGTATAGTAATTGTCATCTTTGATAATGGCTTATGTAAGCCGAAAGCTTAGATTGGATTAAAAAATATGGATCAATATAGTGATCATTTTTCTTCGTTGAATGATAATGTTATTAAGCTTATCAGACGTTATGAAAAGAATTTACATAAAATAAATAGACAACACTTATCAATATTATTTAATGAAACATGTATGAATGTGTATATATATATATATATATATATATATATATATATATACAAGTTTATACTTGCATATATGTGTACCTACATTCACACCCACTTAGCCATATATTCGTGTATTTTTTAAGGGAATGCTGAAGGATCTCCGATATATTTAAGCACAATCAAAAATAAAGATGTCTGTCAGAAGTTAATTTATTAAATGTGTATTTAAATTGATATTTGAATATGTATATACATACATATGTAGTTGAGTATTTTTGTGCAAACTTTTAAAAAAAAGGAGGAAAACTGGAGGAGAAAAAGAAGAAGAAGAAGAAGAAGAACAACAACAACAACAACAAAGAAACGAATTCATAAAAAAAGAAAAGAAATTATAACTTTAGGGAAGTTATGAAATCTGGTGAGGCATGTAGTACTCATCTACTCCAGATTCTGCAGTGTGGGGGTTACCCCACCTCATCCCCAACGATGCTTGCTAGGTAGTGCTGTCCAGGGCTATATATTTTAATTCCATTCGAGTCTGTTATATTCACTTAGACACAAATACCCTTAGGAAAAGTATAAACCCATCCCTTCTCCCCAGCCATGGGTTAAATAGTAGGTATCTGGAAAAATCTTTCTTATCTCCAAAAAATTGATAATGCAATATTCACTTGAAAAAAAAAATTATTCTTACAATCAAAAATATGTTTCAACTGTAAATAATCCACAATGGGTTGATAAACAATAAAAAAAAAACAATCAGGACTATATAAAGCGCTGTGGGGAAAATTGTGAAAATGGCCTACCTCGGAAACGCGTTCGAATCTGCGCAGTATGTAAACACTGGTCCTTCCAACTGTAAAAAAGAAAACCAAAATGGCGGCGCCCGCGTTTTATGCCGAGTAGTCTCGGTCAGTTAACGTGAAATCTCGTTGCCTCGTGATTCGCATGCAAATCGTGGTCGGTCCGCAGCTGTATAAAGCAGGCTCGTTTCTGCTGTTTCAAATGAAAGGCTTTCGGCTCGTGAGAAGGTTGGACGTGCGACCCGGTTTTCTTTGTGCCTACCTGCTATCACCAGTTGAATTGTTGAGTTACACACTTCAAGCTATTTCGGCAATGGACAAGTTCGATCTAAAGTTGATCCCAGAATTCGACGGCTCCCCCACGGGCCCGACTATCGTTGAATGGTTTGAAAAGGCCGAACGTGTTTGCAGGGTGTCCAAAATAAAGGAACCTGCACTAGTCATCCCACTGAGACTCACGGGAGGAGCCTACGCAGTATATCAACAACTCGGGGACGATGCTGACCTAGAAGAGATCAAGGACGCCCTGTATACGGCCTTTGGAATAGATCCATTCATCGCTTGGAAACAGTTCGTCGGACGACGGCTCGAGCCGGGTGAGACCGTGGATGTTTACCTGGCTGATTTGCGAAGGCTGGCAGTACCGTTTGGCGGAGCAACGGACCGCATACTGGGGTGCGCCTTCCTGGCAGGGCTTCCAGACGACACCAGTCGGCTCCTGCGAGCGTCTTCAAGATTGGACACACTGGGAATTGACGAATTGCTAGCCAGGGCCCGAAACATCTTGAAGGACACGGAACAGATCGCGGCAGCCGTGAGAACGCCTGAGACACCGAGGGAGGCCCAAAGTGCTACAAGTGCGGTGGACCCAACCATTTCTCTAGGGACTGCCGGAGCCGAAGTGACGTAGGAGGGAGCGGCAGGCGGAACCGTGCACGACTACGCTGCTATCGCTGCAAAGAGTTAGGCCATGTAGCACAGGATTGCTCGAAACGAGTCCGGGGACAAGGTGCTGTCGCAACCCTTGCCCCCTCTCGGTCAGTAAATGCGGCATTGCCTGTTATCAACGTGTACGTTGAGGGTAAACGATGTTCGGCGCTCGTTGACACTGGATGTTCCCGATCGATCGTTAGCGCGGATCGATGCGTGACATGGAACAGTCAACAAATCGAGATTCGGACGATTGACGGGGTGTCCTGGGCCTGTTGTGGTGTCGGGACTGTGTCAGTCCTAACAGACGGAGGGAGTCATGCCAAAGTCGACGTCTTGGTGGCACGTCAAAGGCCCCTCGGGTACGACCTGCTACTTGGGATTGATGCGATCCGAGCGTTAGGAGGCATGATGATCACGCCAGCCGGAAATGTGGAACTGGGTGAAAGAAGAAAGGTGTGTGCAGCCCTTTGCGTTAGTGAGCCGGATTTCGACGTCTCCTTCAATTCCGACGACGAGAGTGTGGACCGCCAGGTGGAAATGGGCCCAAAAAGACCCGCCAGTTCAGCTTCGCAACAAGGTCGCTGAGTACAAAGTTCCAGACAGCATCAGAGGAAAATACGAGAAAGAGCTTCAGCAGTGGATTGTGAACGGCTGGCTGATTCCATACCCCCAGGAAAGACTGGGACCCCCAAAGGGTCTGATTCCCTTGATGGCAGTCGTGCAGGAGCAGAAACAGAAGGTGCGTCCGGTACTCGATTACCGCGAATTGAACGACTTTGTGGATGCTTTCACTGCCGATGCAGAAGTGTGCGCACATAAGTTGAGAACGTGGCGGCGGCAGGGAGTCAATGTGTCGCTTCTGGATCTGCGGAACGCATATCTTCAGATTCACATCGACGAAGCGCTGTGGCCATTTCAAACGGTTATTTTCAAAGGCCAACGCTTCTGTCTTACGCGGCTAGGATTTGGGCTAAATGTAGCGCCACTCATCATGAAATCCGTTATAGACGCCATCGCATCGCAAGACCGCACAATTGAAAGTGCCACATCAGCATACGTTGATGATATCTTCATTAATGAAAGTTTGGCCTCTGCATCGCGTGTAAGACAACACTTTTCGGATTACGGTTTGGTGTGCAAGGATCCGGTGCGACTGAGAGATGGAGCAAGAGTTCTTGGCTTGCAGGTCTGGGAAGAAAATGGCACCCTCCGATGGAAACGAGGAAGTCAAATTCCGGAAGCCCCTGATGTGTTGACCCGGCGGCGCGTATTTTCGTTGTGTGGGAAACTTGTTGGACACTTCCCAGTGTGTGGATGGCTCAGGGTGGCAGTTGCATTCGTCAAGCGCCTGGCAACCGCAGCAACCAATGGATGGGATGATAACATCAAAGATCCCTCTCTGTCGCATACTAGCAGAGATGTTAAGTAGAGTGGGGAACTGGATCCCGTCGGAGGAGACTGGTGCATGAGTGGTGACGAGATCACAGTCTGGGTGGATGCGAGTTCCGTGGCGACAGGAGTGGCATTGGAAGTAAACGAAAATGTCATCGAAGATGCGTGCTGGCTGCGTCCGACTAATGATGCCAGGCACATTAATTTGGCTGAACTCGATGCGGCGCTTAAAGGAGTGAATCTGGCTCTCCAGTGGGAGGCGACAACGTTGCACTTGGTCACTGATTCGGCGTGTGTGCACCGGTGGATTTCAGACACCTTGACCGGGAAGGCACGGGTGAACACAAGGGCGGCTGGTGAGATGCTGGTCAGGCGACGGCTGGGCATTTTGCGATCGTTGGTGGACGAATATGGATTGACCGTAGACGTGACACTTGTGCAGTCCTGTCAGAACCGTGCAGATCGCCTCACCAGAGTACCGCACAGGTGGCTAGAACTGCTCAAGAGAGGAGAACCGGCACTCGAGAGCTGTGCAGTGGCAGGGGAGACGACTGGATGAGGACCAGGTTGCCAATACGCATCGTCAATGCGGACATCCGGGCGTGAAACGAACCCTGTACTTCGCCAGGTTAGTCGACCCGCAGGTGTCCAGAGAAAGCGTTAAATCCGTTGTGAAGGCCTGCACAACCTGTCAGTCGATCGATCCGGCACCCGTTCACTGGGAAAGAGGAGAACTGAGCGTGAAGAGCAACTGGAGCAGACTGGCAATGGACATAACTCACTACAATGGTGAGAATTTTTTAACACTCATTGATTGCGGTCCCTCCAGGTTCGCGGTATGGCGGCCGCTGCGCAGACAAGACGCGAGCACCGTCATTCGACTGTTGGAGAATGTTTTCCTGGAGCGAGGCCCACCCATGGAAATACTGACGGATAACGATACTGCGTTCACCAGTAAAGATTTTAAAGAATTTGCGGACACTTGGGACGTGCATCTGCGGTTTCGATGTGCCTACTCGCCAAGTGGAAACGGCATCGTGGAGCGGAACCACAGAACCATCAAGACCATCGCAGCCAGGAAGGGCTGCACAGTTTCGGAAGCGGTTTACTGGTATAATGTCGCCCCGAAGGATAACATTTCACCATCCACGGCGCCGGCTGATGCACTGCACAAATATCATGTCCGCGTGAGGGGCATCGAAGCCAACCCGCTGCCTGAACTAGAAGTGACTGGAGGGAGATTGAAAAAAGGAGACATCGTTTGGGTCAAAAACCACGCGGCAAGTGTACGACAAAGTACGGCACTGGACGTGTTACGGAGGTTATCAGCCCGCAATCTGTGAGAGTTGATGGGGTGCCTCGTCACATTAAAGACTTGCGACCGGTGACGCAATCACTACCGCTACCGAGCGATGAAAGCGATTCCGAGTCTGGGAGTAGTGAGCGTTCAATCTGCCTTGAGTTAGACCTGCAGGGCAGCGATTCTGATAACAGCAGCCTCCCGGCGGACACAGTGTTTACCGACACTCAAACCACAGACGAGAACACGCACGAGGATGAAGCTTGTGTTATCCCCCTTCGGAGAGGGACTCGACGGCGACGATCGCCACCTCCCTGCCCTGTTTGTGATCATGAGATCAGGGGGGAGTGTGGGGAAAATTGTGAAAATGGCCTACCTCGGAAACGCGTTCGAATCTGCGCAGTATGTAAACACTGGTCCTTCCAACTGTAAAAAAGAAAACCAAAATGGCGGCGCCCGCGTTTTATGCCGAGTAGTCTCGGTCAGTTAACGTGAAATCTCGTTGCCTCGTGATTCGCATGCAAATCGTGGTCGGTCCGCAGCTGTATAAAGCAGGCTCGTTTCTGCTGTTTCAAATGAAAGGCTTTCGGCTCGTGAGAAGGTTGGACGTGCGACCCGGTTTTCTTTGTGCCTACCTGCTATCACCAGTTGAATTGTTGAGTTACACTTCATATCACTGATGAAGACCCTTGGCACATCGCAACTGTGTTTGGAATATGAATGTTTAGTTTTTTTTTTTTTACTTCTCTAACATTTCTTGGAGTTGAATAAAATCAGATTTTTCTTTTCATTCTTTTTTCTTTTCATGGTGACGAATTGTCCTATCGACAAATTGACCCCACTGACAAATCGACCTACGATCAATGATCAATTAACTGGGCAGAAAAATATATTTCCCAAGCAATCAGTTATCGCTACATCTAACCTTCTCTATGATCCATTGAATCAGCATAAAAAGATGACTCCAATACCAAACTATAAGTTACTTCGACTACAAATAACTCATAAATCTTTGTTAGTATCCTTCTCCCGAGACTCAGACACAGATGTCTTTACTGACTTCGCACTGATCTGATGTATAAGTGAACTCTTACCAACTTGTCTGTGCCAATCTAACCTATTAGTGAACTCTGGTTAACATTATCTGACCTCTACTTGAACCTACCATGAACTCTTGTCAAGTCATTGTCATAATGACAACTTAAAAGGGATAATAAATATATTCATTCATACATTATTTTAACCCAGTCTATCTTTTCTCTTTTTTCCCCATCGACAAGATTACTAGTACAATATTTTATCTTACTATACTTTTAAATTGGATACTACTTCAGCTCTATGGAATTTAAAAGGCTGCATGTTTCAGTGTTATATGTGGGTGTGTGTTCATGTGTAAATTAATTAATGAAGAAGCATGCAAAAGCTTGCATTTCATCCATGGGCGGTTTCTTTTTCTTTTCTCTATGTTTCTTTGGCATTTCTGTTTTCCTTTTAGTCCAGGAGTTTGAGAAAGTAAGTATAAGCAGTATTGCATTCATGGTCGAGCTCATGTCAGCCTTGTGCAGAGTTGGAACAACCAAAGAAAGGTTTGTATTTTTAGCACTCTGTTAATATTACTTCCCTTTTCACTGCATTCTCAAGGCCTCTTAGTTGTAGGATCCTTATTGTTAATTTCGCGCAAAGTTGTTTTCTGTTGGCATAGCAGGATATGATAACACAACTAGGAAATTCAAAAACATTATTATTCAGGGATCAGAATTAACTTCATTAGCAGGATAATTTTTAGACAGCAAATGATAAAGCTCAAACATGCTTATAGACAGTTTGTTTTCTTTTTCTTGGTTCAGAAGTTAGTGTAAGTATAAACATTGTTACAATGGTCGCACTCAAGTCAGACTTGTGCTGAGTTGGAACAACCAAAAAGAACATATCTGGAACATTTGCCATAAACATTTTTGCCATAGCAAACTTTGCTGCATAAGATTTTTTACTGTAAGACAATTTCGCCACATTTTTTTCGATACCCTTACCTTTAACATCTCTTTTGGAGTAATGTTCAATTTAATATGCAAAGTAAATTGTTATCAAGTATATATGGATGTCTTTTTTACAGGGTCAAACATCAGAAAAGAAATTAAAAAGTAAACATTTATCTAAAAGTTAAAAGACTAAAAATATAACAAATTAACAAAGAAATAATTTAAAATGTGTGCAAATTCCAAGCAATGCTTCGTAAAAAATATTGTTTTTTGCATTGGACTAATACAGAAATGATCCCCTACTTTATATCCATATTTTAATTTCTTCTTTACTTATCAAATCCTGATTAGGTATGAATCGACCTCTTCTCTACCCCATCTATGGGTTAATTAGAAAGATTTGTATTACTAAATCATTATTATCTCCCAAGAAAAATTCTTACAATCTAAAAATATTTTCTGGCTTTAAATAACCTGCATGGTACAGGGCAGAAGCTGGCCACTCAGTAAAAAACCTGTCTGACATACCTGGTCATGTGTTTACAGATATACTTTGAAGGGGAATAAAGCATAATTTTCTTAGGTACGTTTTCTTTTTCTTAATATTCTTAGCACAATACTAGATTGGCAACAAGGTCTCATTAATTTACAGGTGAATTTGCAGTTCCATGCTAACAGTTTCTTTACTCGCACTTCTTGCTTGTGGAACTCACTTCGAGCTCCATGCTTTCCAGCCAACTTTGACCTTTAAAAATTTAAATGAAATGCCAATTGTTATCTACTGTCATCTTGATTACTCTTCTATTGTTCTCATTCCTTAATAATGTTTCTCTATTTTCTTATTCTGTCACCCTCAGTAACCCCTTGTGTCTCAGTGGCTTTATTGCCTTGCTTGAGGTGCTTTTTTTTTTAAGGGAGTGAAGAAGACTTTAGTGAGGAGATGTGAAGAGAAAGGACAATAAAGAAACAGGGTTCAGGAATTCAGACGATGTTGACTGATATTGCATTTAACATTTATCATTCTGCATTACTCACAAGTATTAATTCTTTTTTCTACTGCATTCTTTTTCAAGGCTCCTCAGCTGCATTATTCTTGTTTATTTCAGCTAATCTCATTTTCAATTGTCATATATTAACACAAGTATGAAATTTCAACACTGGTTCAGAAGTTAGCAAACAAAGCTACCTACAGTGGGCTAAAAGTTAAGATTGTAGTTGGCAGGGAAGCAAGAATTCAGAATGGAGTTCCACAGGTGAAAAATACGAGAAAAAAAAAATTTAGAATAGAAGTGCCATTTGCATCTAGCTAGTTCAACAGTAAACCAGTGCGACCTAGTTGCTAATCTAGTAGCTAAATATCTTCCTTAAATTTGATAAACAAGATTAATTTTAATTAATTAAAGATGCTATTGCTGACTGTTTCTGGCCTTGTTTTGATAGTTGAATGAAAGTGTTTGCTATTAATCCCTTTAGGGAGAAAAAGGAAGGTGATATTTCAGCCAGCAGTTGATGAGAGAAAGAAAGAGCAAATGAGCTTTTGCAAGCTCCAAACAAGGAATATGACAACATCGTCAAGCAAATTTGAATACAATTTAATAATAGTAATGGTGAAAATTATGTAAAAGAGAAATGATGTTCTCCATAGGGTTAGTGAGAATTTGTAGGAAGTCTAGAGAAATAGATCATGTGTATGTACAGATGTATAAGTGTAAGTGTAATATATATATATATATATATATAGAAAGAAGTAACTCATGTAGGAAGTTTCTTTCCTGTGATCAACATAGTTGGGTGTTCAGGCAAGTATTTTATCCCACTTAGGCCGCTCTCTCTGTATGACATGGGTGCTCAAATGAGAAAGGCTTTCTTCAGTGTGATGTCAGCAAGTGAATACACCATGTGTGCTTTTATGTGTACATGCTGCAAGTCTTCTTGTGTATGATCCTATGTGTGTTTGCTGGGAGTCATTATGAGTGGCTTTTGGCCCATTCTTATATATGCCAGAAAGAAGCTCTAAACGAAAATCCAAAATTTAATATCTTTTTTGCTGTGTTCCCGTTGGTTAAGAAAAGTCACATTGTGTGCTTACTATGATATTCACATGGAGGTCACATCAAATCTACTTTTTTTTTGGTCTATTTTTAGACTTGATGAAATTGTAGTAAAGGGAATTTGAAAATGTATTTTTCTTTACTTTATTTATTTTTGTTTATTTTCAAGGTCCCAAAGTCCGTAATCACACACACCATAATCATCATTCAAAAATGTATCTTTTCAGTGCACTGAAAACAGTAGTTTACAAGAATCAAGCAACCTTCAGTTCACATTAGACAACCTAAACCATTGAGATGGGTGTCTCTTACACTAACTGTCTGTCTCTCTGTCTGCCTGTGTTTTTTCTCTCTTGCACATATTGTTGACAAGTAGTTTTTTTTTTATTTATAGTGAAAACTGCCTTTAAAAATATCTGAAATTGATTTTTCCTTCCCAGTTAACTTTATAACTAACAATGTTGACATGTACTTAGTAACTTAACATGGACTCGATGAATGATTTGTTTTAGCATTTATCTAACATTGTTCATTAAATATAAAAAGTCATTCATAACGGTCAACGTGATTCAAGATTGGTTCCTTAAATCCTATATTCCATAAATCGAGACACATTAAATCAAGGTTTCATTTTATAAATTAAGACGTTTTTAGTTGAGAAATGCATCATAAGCATGTTCAAAGTACAAAAAAGAAATCTTACTTATTATAAAACGCAGTGTGTGTGTCTGTACATTTATATATGGGATCATATTTCCTACATTTTTCAAACGATTTCAACAAAACTTCACAGGGCTACGTAAAATTATCTTGCGGTGGTTCTGACAGCACCAAAAATTGAAAAAACACAATTGTTTTTGCATGAAATCAAATTGAAAACATGATTAAGAGGCATTAATGAAAGGGGGACAACTCACATCGAGTTATACTTATTATAAAACCCAGGTTGGTTGTGTGTGTGTGTGTGTGTGTGTGTTCCTTTATATATGGGATCAGATTTCCTACATTTTTCAACAGATTTCAACAAAACTTCACTTTTTTTTTTGGCAAATGTTTCTTATTGTCTTGCACACTTTTTTCTTTATTTTTACATTCAGAATGCTTTAAAAATTCCATTTACAAGACAATTGTTTATAATAAAATTCTATTCAATCGGTAGACTCATAACGACTGAAAACAATGTTTTTGTTTGAGTTTGGGTTTGACCAATTCATGAAAAAAACAAAAAAAAACTAATTAAGACATGCATGTCCGTCAACCTTAAACAATAATCTTTGTCAATTTTATTTTTCAGTCTTTATGATGGTCGATACTTGATCTATCTCTTACTGTTACATCCCCGGGCAACGCCGGGCTCTACTGCTAGTCTGAAATATATAGGAATGACAAAAAAGATGCAGTGTAACTAAATAGACCATATTTTAGTAGCACTGACATCAAAATACTTCATAGTGTGTAAAGTATATGCATGTGTTTGTAATAAGAAAGAAGGAAGTAAGTCACCAAAATTGGTTCCTACCTTACTTTCATATTGTTATATATGAATAAAGTGTTGCTGCCGAAACTTGAGTTTAAACATAGATAACCAGAAAACAAACACAGGCGATCCCATAGTTGAATTAAGTAAACTGCGTGACCATAGAGGAAACACATATAGAGGAAGTTGCGTGACATCTAATTGATCTCTATTCCTAGTCTTTCCTCTATACTATTCGAATCACCATTCCTGTTCTATCCTCTATTACTATACTGACCGCTATTCTTCACTATGTTTTATTATTCAGATCACTATACAGATTACTATTCAAGCGAGTATTACCGAGCAATTCCTATTAGTGCAAGTGATGTTCAAAGGTGTGTAACACCAATATTGTTCAACAGTGTTACTATAGTTGTAGCAGCAATTACAAAGTCTCTACTACAACGAGCATTGCAAAAGTGATAATGAGTATTCATTGACATTACAAAAGTGGCAATGAGTATTCATTGACATCACAAAACATATAATGCCATGTTCATGTGTAGAGGGCCGAGAGGAAGAGACTGGTTTTTGAATTTTGTGCAGTTTTATACTGACATGTCATATGACTACTACTGTATCAGGGAAGCAACACTCCATTTTTGCGATTCATATTTTATTTATATATATATATATATATATATATATATATATATGAATGAATACAGGGTGTCCCAACAGACTGTCCCCATAGAAAAAGCATATAAAAGGAACCCACTTTGACATTTTATTTAATTTAACAATTATCAATTTATCAGTTACAATGAATATTCAAAATGATAATATAGCAGCAAAAAGTAGGTACACAGCAAGTATTACTCCAGTATTAATTGTATTGCTAGTATTACTTCAGTATTAACTGTATTGTCCATATTAAAATAGTATTACAAGTATTATGCTAGTATTTAAAGTATTCCACCAGTATTATCAGCATTATACCAGTATTAATAATTTTAAGAATATTCCACCAATCTTATACCAGTATTAACCATATTACCAGTATTACACCAGAATTAAAGTATTATATCAGGATTAATAGTATTAACTGTGTTATTTGTATTACACCAGTATTAACAATATTACACCAGTATTAATAGTATTGAGAATATTTCACCACTATTAACAGTATCACACTAGCATCAACAGTATTGCACTAGCATTACATCAGTATTACTCGAGTATTACACCAATATTAACAGTATTACACTAGTATTAACAGTATTGCACTAGTATTACACCAGAATTAAAAGCCTTATACCAGAATTAACTGTATTACAAGTATTATGCCAGTATTAACAGTATTGCCAATATTACAAATATTATGCCAGTATTAACATTATTCCACCAGTATTACCAGAATTAACAGTATTACCAGCATTACCAACCTTACACCAGTATTACCAGCATTACACTAGTATTAACAATATTAAGAGTATTACATCAATATTACACCAGTATTAACAGTATTACACTTGTATTGCCTTACCAGCATTACCAGTATTACACTGGTATTAACAGTATTACACCAGTATTCACAGTATTACCAGTATTACACAAATATCGACAGTATTACACCAATAGTACCAGTATTACACCGGTATTATGCTGGTATTACCAGTATTATACCTGTATTACACTGGTATTACCAGTATTATAATAGTGGTTCTAGGATTCATTTAATTCATATTTGCATACAAGCCACATTCTGTTTTTGCTATGCTTCACTTCATGCAGGAGACTTGCCAGGAAATTAATGCTGATAAAGTGCTTTGTGTCAGAGTGTGCATGTGTGTCCACTCTCGACTAGAGGAGTGTGTGAATGCCAAGGATTGATAGTATTATTATTGATATGCTTGTAAAATCAGTAGAATATATTTTATACGTCCATTTTCTTTTTTCATTACTGTATAACCCTCTATAAGGAAACCAATTAATAAATGAATGTTAAACAAAAATGATTGTATTAAACTTTTGAGACACACGAAATATTCATTTATCCATGTCTGTGAAAATGCGGCACTGAAATCAGAAGGATATTGGAATAGTAAAAGTTACCTTCCTAGTGTCGGTGTGTATAGACTAAGGAAAAGGCTTAGATTCAAGTTATAATAATAATAATAATTATTATTATTAGAAAAGTTAATACAGATATTGTCCTCCCCTACACAGAATGTGTAGTATGACTTACCAGAGAGGTTCGTTGTTGACACAGATTATAGGTATCCATTTCATCAGAACAAGTTTAGGGTTCCTTTTGCCAGGAGCTAGTCTTTTGGCCTAGGAGCAGGTCCCAGGTCCTTGTATGAGCATCTATCATCTACACTGCTTCGTGTGTGTCCGAAACTTGATGGCTGTCACATAGTTTTCTAATTCTATATAAGGGGAGACAACATTTTACACCAACCCAACATTAGTAAAGTATTAAGAAACAGGAAAATTTCTTTAGAAACAAAGAGAAGAATGCTGAACTTCTATATAATACCAATCACATCAATTTCCTCACAAATGAAGAATAGACTTGAAGCAAGAGAAACAAAGAAAAGAGTGCTGAACTGCTATGTAATATCAATCCTCCTATATGGCAGTAAATGCTAGACAATTTCCTCACAGATGAAGAGGAGACTTGAAGCAAGAGAAACAAAGAAAAGAGTACTGAACTGCTATGTAATATCAATCCTCCTATATGGCAGTGAATGCTAGACAATTTCCTCACAGATGAAGAGGAGACTTGAAGCAAGAGAAATAAAGAAAAGAGTGCTGAACTGCTATGTAATATCAATCCTCCTATATGGCAGTGAATGCTGGACAATTTCCTCACAGATGAAGAGGAGACTTGAAGCAAGAGAAACAAAGAAAAGTGTGCAGAACTGCTATGTAATATCAATCCTCCTATATGGCAGTGAATACTGAACAATTTCCTCACAGATGAAGAGGAGACTTGAAGCAAGAGAAACAAAGAAAAGTGTGCTGAACTGCTATATAATATCAATCCTCCTATATGGCAGTGAATGCTGGACAATTTCCTCACAGATGAAGAAGAGACTTGAAGCAAGAGAAACAAGGAAAAACCTGCTGAACTGCTATGTAATATCAATCCTCCTATATGGCAGTGAATGCTGGACAATTTCCCCCACAGATGAAGAGAAGACTTGAAGCAAGAGAAACAAAGAAAAGAGTGCTGAACTGCTATGTAATATCAATCCTCCTATATGGCAGTGAATGCTGGACAATTTCCTCACAGATGAAGAAGAGACTTGAAGCAAGAGAAACAAGGAAAATAGTGCTGAACTGCTATGTAATATTAATCCTCCTATATGGCAGTGAATGCTGGACAATTTCCTCACA
This sequence comes from Acanthosepion pharaonis, assembly GCA_903632075.3. Classification (NCBI taxonomy): domain Eukaryota; kingdom Metazoa; phylum Mollusca; class Cephalopoda; order Sepiida; family Sepiidae; genus Acanthosepion; species Acanthosepion pharaonis. Next base: position 367,806 of record CAHIKZ030001617.1, on the reverse strand, counting down.
GATGAAGAGGAGACTTGAAGCAAGAGAAACAAAGAAAAGAGTGCTGAACTGCTATATAATATCAATCCTCCTATATGGCAGTGAATGCTGGACAATTTCCTCACAGATGAAGAAGAGACTTGAAGCAAGAGAAACAAAGAAAAGAGTGCTGAACTGCTATGTAATATCAATCCTCCTATATGGCAGTGAATGCTGGACAATTTCCTCACAGATGAAGAAGAGATTCTTGAAGCAAGAGAAACAAAAAAAAGAGTGCTGAACTGCTATGTAATATTAATCCTCCTATATGGCAGTGAATGCTGGACAATTTCCTCACAGATGAAGAGGAGACTTGAAGCAAGAGAAACAAAGAAAAAGAGTGCTGAACTGCTATATAATATCAATACTCCTATATGGCAGTAAATGCTGGAAAATTTCCTCACAGATGAAGAAGAGACTTGAAACAAGAGAAACAAAGAAAAGAGTGCTGAACTGCTATGTAATATCAATCCTCCTATATGGCAGTGAATGCTGGACAATTTCCTCACAGATGAAGAGGAGACTTGAAGCAAGAGAAACAAAAGAAAAGAGTGCTGAACTGCTATGTAATATCAATCCTCCTATATGGCAGTGAATGCTGGACAATTTCCTCACAGATGAAGAAGAGACTTGAAGCAAGAGAAACAAGGAAAAAGTGCTGAACTGCTATGTAATATCAATCCTCCTATATGGCAATGAATGCTGGATAATTTCCTCACAGATGAAGAGGAGACTTGAAGCAAGAGAAACAAAGAAAAATAGTGCTGAACTGCTATGTAATATCAATCCTCCTATATAGCAGTGAATGCTGGACAATTTCCTCACAGATGAAGAGGAGACTTGAATCAAGAGAAACAAAGAAAAGAGTGCTGAACTGCTATGTAATATGAATTATCCTATATGGCAGTGAATGCTGGACAATTTCCTCATAGATGAAGAGGAGATTTGAAGCAAGAGAAACAAAGAAAAGAGTGCTGAACTGCTATGTAATATCAATCCTCCTATATGGCAGTGAATGCTGGACAATTTCCTCACAGATGAAGAGGAGACTTGAAGCAAGAGAAACAAAGAAAAGAGTGCTGAACTGCTATGTAATATCAATCCTCCTATATGGCAGTGAATGCTTGGACAATTTCCTCACAGATGAAGAGGAGACTTGAATGAAAGAGAAACAAAGAAAAAGAGTGCTGAACTGCTATGTAATATCAATTTCCTATATGGCAGTGAATGCTGGACAATTTCCTCTGCTGATGATGAAGAGGAGACTTGAAGCAAGAGAAACAAAGAAAAGAGTGCTGAACTGCTATGTAATATCAATCCTCCTATATGGCAGTGAATGCTGGACAATTTCCTCACAGACATGGATAGAATAGGAGACTTGAAGTAACAGAAAAAAAAAATCAACAGAAGGTTTCTGTAATTTTTTTAGAATGTTTATATCTTTCATGAAATGTCTATGTATGTCTCTGTAACATATATCTATGCCTTTGTCTATGACACTATGACTATGTCTATATATCTGACAGACTATGTCTATGCCTATGTAACATATGTTTATGTAACATATGTTTATGTAACATATGCCTATGTAACATATGCCTATGTAACATATGTCGATATCTTTCATGTCTATGTCTATGTTTTTTCAGAATGTTTATGTAATATTGACCTACCTATATAGCAGTCAATGCTGAACACTCTCCTTACAAATGTAGAAGAGACTTGAGGCAACAGAAATCATGTGGGGCAGACACACACTGATGATAACCCTCGGTCAAGTTGTCCAGAAACCTCAACCTCTTATGAACAAGTTGATGTCATTCATTGCATGATTTGTGATGGCATCTTACTGTCCAGCAGATTGCTAAATTCATTGGCATTAGTTCTGCTTCAGTCCATATTGTTTTGACTGAGATCTTGGGGATGAGCAAGCTGTCTGCAAGATGGGCCCAAAGAATGCTGACACCAGTGCAGAAGCTGAAAAGGGTTGACATTTTCAGGATACTTCTACTCTGTGCTGTCCCTGACCTGCTTGAATTTTCCACAGCCCACTTTTTCACAGTTGCATAGAAAGGGGAGTCCTCAGTAAGTGTCTATACCATGCCCACATGAATTTCCTTAATCGTTACACCTTTCTTCTGGGGATATTTTATGACTGCTCAGGACTCTGTTTTGTCCATTTTTAGATTTGTTGCACACATCTTACCTTTTTATGAGCCTCAGCTGCACAGAAAAATGAATTACTTTTTCTAGTTTTATAAGACATTGTAGTGTGTTTCCATAAACAGATATGTTCAGCTATGACTCTTCTTTTTGGGTGAGACTTAGAACTTTTTGAATGACTCTTGTACTGCAAGCTACATGCTTTGTTGTACAAGAAGGATACAATTTGTATTTATGAAAAAGAAGAATACAATTTGTATTTTGAAAACAAACCTTCCAAAACAATGTTTACTCAACGTTCATTCATTTTGAATGTAAAAACCAACATTCTATGACAGCTTCCTCAAATTGAAAGGTCACATGTTGAGAGGGGTATGATAAGGAAAATACTTGACTGGTCACTCTTGGTTTGTTTGGTTTGTTTTGTTTTACGGCATATCAACCTCAATGGGTCATTTAATGCCAACAACTTTTTTTTTTCCTGGTAATATTTTTGTTTTGTCAAAAATCTATTTCTGTTAATATTTTTTCCTCAAAAATGTATAGGTGGTAATAATATTTTTTCAAAAACGTAGAGCTGGTAATATTATTTTTTCCAAAAACGTATAGCTGGTAATATTAATTTTTCAAAAACCAATAGCTGGTAATAAAATATTTTCAAAAATGTATAGCTGGCAACATTATTCTTTCAAAAACTTATAACTGGTAATACTATTTTTCCAAAAACGTATAGCCGGCAACACTATTCTTTCAAAAAAAAAGCATATAGCTGGTAATATTATTTTTTCAGAAACGTATAGCCAGCAACACCATTCTTTCAAAAAAACGTATAGCTGGTAATATTATTTTTTCAAAAATGTACAGCTGGTAACATATAATTTAAATTTTAATAAAAACATATGGTTAACGCAATGCTACCACAGTCCACATATTATAAGGATTTTATTTTAAAAATGTATTTTGAATTTAAAATAGATGAGATTTTTATTTTTTTATGTAAAATAAACAGGGATAAATATTTTATTTTATATTTATAATAAACAGGGATTAATGGTATTTATTTAAAAAAATATTTTAAAATAGAAAGACCTAAAACATATGAAAAAAAATTAATTTATTAATTTTATATTAAATGTAAAGAGGTATTACTGTTATTTTAAAATGGCCTGAAAATTGTGTTTAGCATCAAATAGACCTCTAGGTGTTGAATTTTGATGTCCTCTTTTATAAATATATTATTTGCTCTGACTTAACATTGAGCTCTCAGGATTTCATCCTCCTTTGGATTATCCATACGGATTACCAATTTTCGTTACTTAACTATATATATATATATATATATATATATATATATATATATTATATATGTTAAAGGTGTTGAAACAAAATGGCTATTTTGTAGTGATTTTATAACATATTTATGTTATAATTTTTAAATATATATATATATGTATATATATATATATATATATATATATATATATATATATGTATATATATATATATATATATAAATTATTTATTTAAAAATATGATTTTATCGCTACATAAGAGTTCTCATGTTTCAAAACAAGAGCTGAAACTTCAATATAATTATTTGAATTACATTGAATTAAAGTACCAAGCTCTGTTCCATCTTCAAAAGAAATTTTTAAAATAAATAATTATATTTAGGCTCTACTTTTGTATCGAGCACTGTTTTTTCTTTCATTTCTAATAACAAAAAAATAAAAAGAACTTTGGATTATTTACTTAATGAGTTCTTTCCTATTTTCTATATATTTTCACACAAATATATATATATATATATGTATGAAGAAAAATATACGGAAAAAAACAAATAAAAATCCTTATATGCAATTATGCTGTTTTAATGTTAATATAATGTCAACATCGGACGTTTAGGTCTAATAAACCATCTTCAGGACATATTCATAAAAATATAACCTATCAATTCAACATGACAAAGACGAATGATAGACATAAGAACAAGACTTATCCAAACAGATAACTGAAAAACTTTCTAAGATCAGCGTTCCGTTTAAAAGATATCACGTTGTTATCATCCTTAAATAAATGTGAAAATTTTATTCCTAAAAATTTTAAATTAAATATATATATATATATATATATATATATATATATATATATATAAATATTTAAAATATATGAAATTATATATATATATATATATATAAAATATATTAAAGGTGTTTTAATATATATATATATATAACATTATCTTTTGTTTTCATATATTATGATAATTATCTGTTTTTGCCAGTATCATTATCAGCATTGTTATTTACAGGCCTAGTCCTTAATATTATTGTTATTATTATTATTATTATTATTTGTTCTGACTTCCCCTGTTTTTGATTTTCTTCCTCTTTAATCCTCCTTGTGTCTCTAGTCCTTCCTTATCTCATCTCCCTTCCAATTGTTTTCCATATCTTTTTTTCCCCTTTTCCTTTACCTCCTCCACCCTTATGCAGTTCTTCACTTCAATCATCCTTTCTTCTTTTCCAGTTTGTAGGTCTCAATCTTTCTCCACGCCCTGCTGGAAAAATCAATAACCACCAAACAGAACAGAAGAAAAAAGAAAGGAAATCAATTTCCAATCACTTACTGATCACCCATGCAGGTATACACTGAGCAGAAGTTGCTGCTTCTAACTGCACACCAAGTGACATCTTTTAATTGTTTGAAATCATTAAAAATATCAATCTGTTATCAAAGCATAAATATTGTAACAGGAACCATATAGAATACAATCTTTCTATGCCATCATTATCCAAGTCAATATATAAAATATAAATCAAATGTCTAGCCAGTTGTAGGCTGAATTTTAATCTGAAACTTTCACTGTATAATGTCCAGTTTTTCTATAAATATTTTCATGGTAATTCTTCTCATGGACTCTAATCTATAGTACCCTAGACTTTATGAATTTAAGCACAGTATGGTGGAGTAATGGATAGCGGCTCAGATTGAGGAATTGGAGAGCTGAGTTCAAATTCCAGTCAAATTCATCACATTCACTTATGTTCTAATACCGTTGGGAAAGGTATGAATTCTCTTCTTCTCACCTTCCCCAGCTATGGGTAAATAGCAGGACAGACTGGGTTCTATAGCCTTGGATGGCAACTAGTCTACCCCAGAAAGAAATGGCAAACTACTGTAGGAAAAAAAATCTGCCTCATCAGTCATGTATCAAAAGATACATGATCGCCTATGTATGTATCACATATGGCATATAACTGACCAACTTGATTGGCAGCAACATCTCATCATTTTATAGTTAAAATAAATGGCTAGTTCTATGCTAACAGTTTCTTTTCTTGCACTTCTTGCTTGTGGAACTCACTTTCTTCCCTTTTCAATTTAAAAGGATCTGTCCTGACCTGGCATCTTAGCCTCAGTTGCTTTTTTGACCACCGTAACGTCGCTTCATTGTACCTTTTCTATAAATACTTTCATGGTAATTGTTCTCTGCTGTATTATCTAGACTTTAAAAATTTAAACACCGTACTAGATTGGCGGCAATTTACAATTGAAATGGCTAGATATAGCCATAAGTTCTATGCTGACAGTTTCTTCTTTCACATTTCTCTTTTGTGGAACACTTGTCTGGCTTCTTACTTTCTGGTTAACTTTGATCATCAAAAATTTAAATGCAATGTCAGTCATTATCTGCTGTTTTTTTTAATTCTTGTTCTTTTATTCTTTCTCCTTAATAGTTTTTATTTCTTGTATTTTCTGCTGGTCTGTAACCCCTTGAATCTTAGTGGCTTTGTTGCCTTGTTGGTGACTAAAAAAAAGTTTGACTAATGTGAAAGCACAGTTTTGAGTGCATTGACAAAAAAGGGGATTATGCTGAGAAGTAAATATTTGCTTTTTTTTTTGTTTTTATTTTACAATTATGTTCACCATGTATATATATCAAGATTATCACTCAAGGTTTACAGATTTACAAATTAATGAACACATATTTAGGGGCATATGTAAGGAAGATAATGGTTAAACCTAGACTTAAACAGATTAAGATTGTAGTGATTGGGGAAGCATCCTGTTAGGGGTCGGTGTGTAAAATAAATGCCTTTTTCACCCTTACACTAGAGACTTATTAATATATAAATGTGGTTTAATAATTTCACAACAAGATCCAATTTTTAAATTAATTTATATCTGATGTTTTCACTGTATAATACTTGTTTATAAGATTCATCTGCACTAATGAATTAAGTGCATTGACTTTGTTTAAAATAAACAAGTTTCTTTTTTATTATCAGGCTACAAACTTAATAATTTACTTCCATAGAAGTGTAGTGATTTTTAAGTGTAAAGGATGTGGCATCTAGAAAAAAAGAAAACCCAGTGAGGATTGAACTCACTACTCAGTCTAATTGTTCTAGTGAGACAAAGTTTGCTAAGATTACACCACCAAAAACGTGCCCTTCCCAACAAGTGTATGTTGCATGATTCAGTTTTTAGCTGATATTCCCACTGTATAATGTTTTATCTATAAGATTCATATTCACCAATGAATTAAGTGCATTGACAAGATTATATTGAAAAATAAATGAATGTTCTGCAAAATAAAAGCATTTTACATCATTAGGTTACAGACTTATTGATTTACCTACATATCAAAAACAGGGAAGTTAGAACAAATATTAACAAAGACTGGTCCTGTAAATAACAATGGTGATAATGATAGAGATAAAAACAGATAACTATGTAGCAATGATCCAACTTTTAAGTGAAATTTCATCTGATATTTTCATTGTATAAGGCTCACATTCATGTAATGGTTAAGTGCATTGACAAGATTATTTGATATTTGATAAGATTACTGAAATATGTTGTGGAAAAAATTGTTTTTTGTCAATATTAGATTAAAGCTGTATCAATTTATACCCAGGTTCAGACTATTTCTCCATCTTTTGAACAGGAGTAGAGGTTTATCCCTTGCTGCCTGTTTAGGATTGGGTTTCCAGTTCTTCGTTTTTTTAATCAGAATCACCCCAAGCAAGGCAGTAATGCCACTAAATAACAAGGGGTTACAGGATGTGTCAGAATTAGGAACAGAAACAATATTGATGACCAGAAAGAGAAGACAGTAATCAGGAGGACAGTAGATAGCAATTGACATTGCATTTACATTTTTACAGATTAACAGGATAATTTGCTTTTGAAGCCCCACACTAAATATGTAATAAAAATTTGCTGAATAGCTATGTTTAGGTGTAAAGTTATATGCTTAATTCGAAAATAACAAAGAAATTATGATAAAATCTACCATTTTGTAGTTATTGACAATACATGTTTGAACTCATTCACTTCGTGGCAGCCATTACTGACGTAGTTTGCAGATATTTACTGTGAAATAACCTTTTTTTATTGCGCATGTAGTGAGTCCTTAGTTGCACAGTAATTCAGTAAAGTAAGAACCACAAAAAGGCCATTAGCAATGTAATCTTCCACACAAACATGATCAGCAGCAAATGTATGCAAACAACGCCAGTAATGGCTGCCATGCTGTAACACAAATGAGTCCAAATTTTTATTGTTAATAACTCCTAAACGGTATATTTTATAAAAATGTCTTTGTTATTTTTTATTAAGTATGTAAATTTACACCTAAATATAACTATTCAGCAAATATTTATTACATATTTAGCACAGGGCTTAAAAAGCAAATTGCTCGTTAAAGATGGTTGATGTTGTAGCATACCTACAGACGATACTGGGTATGTCCCCATTCACATAAATACAGCATTAAATACTGTATGTTGGTTTGCAGTTGGAGATTCGTTGTGAAATTCACTTGACTCACTTCTAGCAGTTGACTACTTCTACATGCCACTGGCGAATCTTATATGTGTTGTTCTTGTCCTAAGTATTATCGTTCATTACTAACCTTCATTTCATTATTTTATTCAGTAACCTTCCCTAGGTTTCAACAGATGGAAAGCAAGGAGCCAGAGGGAGTTCCATACGTGAGAAGTGTAAGAGAAGAAACTGTTAGCATATAATTTATGGCTGCAGCTAGACAATTCAACTACAAATTACTGAGACCTAGTTGCCAATCTAGTACTGCACTTAAATTCATAAAGTCTAGGTAGCATAGCAAAGACCTCATCAAAACAATGACCATGAAAGTATTTATAGAAAAGACACAGGGAAGCAACTTTATGGCAGTGGAAAAGTGACAGAAGCCAAGATGCCAGATTAGGACTAATAATATTGCTGATTCTTCTACGGATTTTATCAAGAAGCTCTAGATATATAGCAGGAGCACCAGAGTATATGTGGCAGCAATATTCTAAGCATGGGCAAATGATAGATATATAGATATGTAATACAGATTCTGGAGAGAAAAATAAATAGTGAACTGTTTTTCTTAGCAGCTGACCTAGAAATGGATTCAATATAGTCTTTCCATTTCATATCAGCTGAGAACATGAACCCAAGAAGATGCAACAAGTCACTTTTCTAGAGGATAGCATCAGCCATGATGATGGAAGGCAATGAAGGGTCTTTTTTCACCTAAATTGATTGTCTTTCACTCACAGTAAATGCTTGTACAATAGTAGATGCTAAGGATATCATGGACCAAGCGTGTGAGAAACAATGAAGTCTTAGAGATGATGCAAAATAGAAGGAGGGTGCTACTTAACATCAGGAAGAAGCAGCTGTAGTTTCTGGGACACATAATAAGGAGAATCTGATGCTCATGGGTCGAATAGAGGGAAAGACAGACAAGGGAAAATAATTCATGACATACCTACTGAGCTTAAGACATAATGTGATGTGTAGGAAGAAGCAAAAGGAAGGAACTTGTTCAGAGCTGCAAGGGATAGAGGCAGGTGGAGAGCCATGATCGTCTACGTCCTGAAAAGACATGGCACATAAAATGAAAAAGAATTCTTCTGAGAGCTGCAAGAGATAGAGGGAGGTGGAGAGCCATGACCGTCTATGTCCTGAAAGGACATGACACATAAAAAGAAAAAGAATTCTTCTCAGAGTTTCAAGGGATAGAGGGAAGTGGAGAGCCATGATCGCCTACGTCCTGAACGGACATAGCACATAAAAAAAAGAAAAAAAAATCTTCTGAAGATTGTTGACTACAAGGGATGTTGTGGGAGGTAAAAGAGCCATGATTGCCAGAGCTGAAAGGACATTCGAGACATGATATATATATATATATATCCTTAAAGGACATGTCACATAAAAAGAAAAAAATTCTTCTGAGACTGCAAGGGATAGAGGGATGTGGAGAGCCATGATTGCCTATGACCTGAAAGGACATCGACCATGAAAAGAAAAAGGATTCTTCTGAGAGCTGCAACGGATAGAGGGAGGTGGAGAGCCATGATCGCCTACATCTTGAAAGGCCATGGCACATAAAAAAAAAAGAAAAAGATTCTCAGAGCTGCAAGGGATACAGGGAGGTGGAGAGCCATGATCGCCTACGACCTGAAAGGACATGGCACATAAAAAGAATTCTTCTGAGAGATGCAAGGGATAGAGTAAAGTGGAGAGACATGATCGTTGATCCAATGAAAGGACATGGCATATAAAAAGAAAAAGAATTCTTCTCAGAGCTGCAAGGGTTAGAGTAAGGTGGAGAGCCATGATCGCCTACGTCCTGAAAGGACATGGCACATTAAAAGAAAAAGAATTCTTCTGAGAGCTGCAACGGATAGAGGGAGGTGGAGAGCCATGATCGCCTACGTCCAGAAAGGCCATGTCACATAAAAAAGAAAAAAAAATTCTGTGAGCTGCAAGGGACAGAGGGAGGTGGAGAGCCATGATCGAAAAATCCTGAAAGGACATGGCAAATAAAAAAAAAAGAATTCTTCTGAGAGCTGCAAGGGATAGAGGGAGGTGGAGAGACATGATCGCCTCCGTCCTGAAAGGACATGACACATAAAAAAAAAAAGAATTCTTCTGAGAGCTGCAAGGATTTCTTGAAAAAATGGAGAGCCATGATCGCCTCGTCCTTGAAAGGTTTGGTAATAAAAAAAAAAAAAATTCTTCTGAGAGCTGCAAGGGATAGAGGGGGAGGTGGAGGGCCATGATCGCCTACGTCCTGAAAGGACATGGCACATAAAAGAAAAAAAATTCTTCTGAGAGCTGCAAGGGATAGGGGAGGTGGAGAGATAAATGCCAACGTCCTGAAAGGACATGACACATAAAAAGAAAAATTCTTCTTGAGAGCTGCAAGGGATAGAGGGAGGTGGAGATGATCCATTTGAAAGGCCATGTCATATAAAAAGAAAAAAAATTCTGTGAGACAAAGGGACAGAGGTGGAGAACCATGATCGCCTAATCCTTTGAATGGAAATGGCAAAAGAATTCTTCTTCTGAGATGCAAGGGATAGAGGGAGGTGGAGAGACATGATCGTCTACGTCCTGAAAGGACATGGCACAATAAAAAAAAAATAATTCTTCTGAGAGCTACTAGCGATAGAGGGAGGTGGAGAGCCATGATTGCCTATGCCCTGAAAGGACATGGCACATAAAAAAGAAAAAAATTATTCTTCTGAGAGCTGCAAGGGATAGAGGGAGGTGGAGAGCCATGATCCCCTACGTCCTGAAAGGGCATGGCACATAAATAGAAAAAGAATTCTTCTGAGAGCTGCAAGAGATAGAGGGAGGTGGAGACCCATGAATGCCAACGTCCTGAAAGGACATGGCACATAAAAAGAAAAAAAAAAGAATACAAGGGATATTAGAGCTACAACAGGGTTAGAAAGGACATGGGTAAAAAGACATGATTGACAGATGCAAGGGATGAGGGAGGACCATGATCGCCACTGATAAATGGAAAAAAAGAAAATTCTTCTGAGAGCTACTAAAGATAGAGAATGGTGGAGAAGCAATGATCCCTTGTGCCCTCAAAGGCCATGTCAAAAAAAAAAAAGAATTCTTCTGAGAGCTGCAAGGGATGAGGGAGGTGGAGAGATGATCCCCTACCTGAAAGGGATAAAAAAAAAGAATTGAAGAGCTGCAAGACTCAGGAGGAGGTGGAGACCATGAATGCCGTCCTTAAAATTTAATGTCACATAAAAAAAAAAAATCTTCTTCTTCTAGAGCTGCAAGGGATAGAGGGATTGGTGGAGGACATGCCATGATCGCCCTGCATCCCTAAAGGGCATGGCACATAAAAAAGAAAAGAGTCATTCTTCTGAGAGCTGCAAGGATGATACAGATTTGCCCTCAAAGGATGTCATAAAAGAAAAAGGAAACTCTTCTGAGAGCCCAAGGGATGCCAGGACGTGGAGAGCCATGATCGTTCTGAAGGACATAAAAGAAAAAATTCTTCTGAGACATGCAAAAAGGTGGAGAAAATACTTATTCCTTTGTTGACACATAAAAGGAAAAAAATTCTTCTTAGAAAGGGATAGAAGAAGGTGGAGAGACATGATTGCCTACGTCCTGAAAGGACATGCCCCAAAAAAAAGAAAAAGAATTCTTCTGTTTTTACAAGTGATAGAGAGAGGTGGAGAAGAATGATCGCTTATGCCTCAAAGGCCATGTCACATAAAAAAACCTCAATTCTTCTGAGAGCTGCAAGGGATAGAGGGAGTTGGAGAGCAATGATCGCTTATGCCCTCAAAGGCCATGTCACATAAAAAGAAAAAGAATTCTTCTGAGAGCTGCAAGGGATAGAGGGAGGTGGAGAGACACGATCGCCTACGTCCTGAAAGGGCATGGCACATAAATAGAAAAAGAATTCTTCTGAGAGCTGCAAGAGATAGAGGGAGGTGGAGACCCATGAATGCCAACGTCCTTAAAGGACATGGCACATAAAAAGAAAAAGAATTCTTCTTAGAGCTACAAGGGATAGAGGAAGGTGGAGAGACATGATTGCCTACGTCCTGAAAGGACATGCCACATAAAAAGAAAAAGAATTCTTCTGTGAGGTACAAGTGATAGAGAGAGGTGGAGAGCAATGATCGCTTATGCCCTCAAAGGCCATGTCACATAAAAAGAAAAAGAATTCTTCTGAGAGCTGCAAGGGATAGAGGGAGTTGGAGAGCAATGATCGCTTATGCCCTCAAAGGCCATGTCACATAAAAAGAAAAAGAATTCTTCTGAGAGCTGCAAGGGATAGAGGGAGGTGGAGAGCCATGATCGTCTGCGTCCTGAAAGGACTTGGCACATAAAAAGAAAAAGAATTCTTCTCAGAGCTGCAAGGGATAGAGGGAGGTGGAGACCCATGAATGCCAACGTCCTGAAAGGACATGACACATAAAAAGAAAAAGAATTCTTCTGAGAGCTGCAAGGGGTAGAGCGAGGTGGAGAGCCATGATCGTCTGCGTCCTGAAAGGACTTGGCACATAAAAAGAAAAAGAATTCTTCTCAGAGCTGCAAGGGATAGAGGGAGGTGGAGACCCATGAATGCCAACGTCCTGAAAGGACATGACACATAAAAAGAAAAAGAATTCTTCTGAGAGCTGCAAGGAGTAGAGCGAGGTGGAGAGCCATGATCGCCTATGCCCTGAAAGGCCATGTCACATAAAAAGAAAAAGAATTCTTCTCAGAGCTGCAAGGGATAGAGAGAGGTGGAGAGACATTATCACCTACGTGCTGAAAGGACATGGCACATAAAA